>CP032252.1:3727500-4327500 GCA_005610355.1 Gossypioides kirkii | reverse complement strand
CCTTATCAGACTATGAAAAAAACTATAAATGATTGGGCACAATCAATTACCATTGTTGTAAATAACAACAATTGGATAAAAAAAATTTTAAATTATTTTGTTGGAACATTTCAAGGAGATATTTTATAATTTTTAAGAAGATGAGAAGAATCAAAAAAAAGGTAAAGAATAAAAAGAGCAGTTAATCAAACGGATTCAGACTCCCAAAAATGTATTAAATGGTTTAACTCAAATTCTAAAAATAGAATTTACTGGTAATGTTGATAAAAAAAGATCAAAATAGTATATCTAATTATGTATTATCAAAAATTAAATTGTGTGATATTAGATATTTAGAAAACTTTTCTAAAAAATTTCTTCATAAATATCAAAAATTAAAAAGTGAAAATATAGAATTTTGGGAAAACCAATATTTTTATAAATTAGCAACTCCATGAGATGAGATTTGCATAAAAAAATACGATTCTTATTTAGAAAAACATAGTAAGCTCTCAGGAATAGACGCTGAGACTATAGATTCTATAAGAAATAGAATAAATTTTACAAAAGAAAGAATAACTACACATTGTTTACAAACTAAAGCTGCTAAACAAGTTAAACATAAATTAAGTAGTCAATATTGTACAAAAAATTAGAAAATAAATGAGAATTTGGATATACACCAGTGCGTCCTAATAATTATAAAAGATATAAAAAAAGAATAAAAAATATAAATTTATTAAATGGAAATCATGAAATAAAAACAAGAAAAGCTTTTAAAAAAAAAGAAAATTTGTTAGTAAAAAGAATACTAAAAATACTAAAAAACAAATATGTAAATGTTTTATATGTGATGAAGAATGGCATATAGTATCAAATTGTCCTAACAAAGGAAAAAATACTAGGAAAATTATTAAAACACTAAAAGAAGAAGAATTAGAAGTATGCTTTGAAGAGGAAATAAATCCTGAAGAAATATTATATGAATTAATATCAGAAATAGAATCTGATACAGATAATGAAGAATATATATTCATGCTCAATACAAGAAATAATTCTAATAATCAATTAGAAGAAATTCCTAAAAATGAACAACAAGATATAAAATTAGAAAATCTAATCGGAAAGGAAAAAGACTTTTCTGATGAAATGATAAAAAAATAAATAAAAATTATATTTCTAAAGAAGAAATATATAAAATATCAAAATTTAAAATTTAGACTCAAAGACATATAGAAAAAAATAAGTGGTAATATAGTTGCTAAAGACACAAGAGAAAAATTAACAGAAATCTCATTATTCTCTAAAAAAAAAATTAAGAGGATTAAAAAGAAATACCCTTAACTTAGATATATACATATAGGAATTATAATGATAACTATAAGAGCATTATTTAGAAAAGGTCATGATATACTAATAATAGCAGTATTATTAGATAAAAGATTTGAAAATCTAATAAAAACACTTATTGGAGGAATTCAATCAAATTTACATGGAGTAATAGGATTTAAAGTTAAACCAAATTATTTTATTTCCATTACAGGTCCTTTGATAGAAGAATGCTTATGTCTTAGAATTCAAACAAAAAATTCTGAAATTAATGATTTGGCAGAAGATCTAGCAATAAGTTGGACTTCTATTAACGAATATACTAATACAACAAAAATAAAAATAAAAGAAGTTAATAATAAAATTATCGAACTTTTTGAACCAAATAAATTTACTAAGAAATACAACCAAAATTGTTACATTTAAATGATTTATCAGTTCCAAGAAATTGAATGATAGGAAGAATAAATAGTTCAAATACATCTATAGAATATATGTCATCTAGAGATAAATTATATTTTAAAAATAATACAATTACTGACACCAATAATAATTTAATTTTACCCTTAAATGCTCAAACAGAGGATGAGAAATAAAATTTAGATTCTATATTTTCAACACCTATAGGAATGAAAACAGTTCATATTCCTATATTTCCTACTAAATCAAGCAGAAATTCTGATAATTCTAGAAACACTAGAATGAAAGAAATACAATCTTTAATAATGCTTCAACAGATGAAAATTGGAAAAAGTGATGTTATTATATTCTCAAATTTTTAATCCAGAAAATATTATACGTATATTGAAGTTACATTTCAATTTAGAGAATATAAAACATATTTTTTACATGCTTTACTTGATACTAGAGCTACCACCAGTATTTGCAGAAAAAATGCAATACCTGTAGAAAATCCGGAACCTATGAAACATCCAATTAGAGCTATAGGAATTGATGGTAATGAAACTATAATTCAATACAAAGCTAGGAATATATCAGTCTACATAAATAATATAAGATTTGTAATACCAAAATTATTATGTTTTCCAGTAATGCATGGGGATATATTATTAGGAAATAATTTTATATAGCAGCATTTACTATTCGCTATTGATAAAAATATAATTATATTATTCATAGAAAAAACTTCTATAGAAATACCATTAGTAGAAAATCATAAATTTGTGTATGATAAAAATTTCTCATCACAAAAAAAAGAAGAACAAATAAACCAAATTGAAACAAATCATTGGTTATTTAAAATATTAGAAAATAATTTTACTGAAGAACCATTAAAATTATGGCAAAATAGTCCTAAATATTGTGAGATTAAATTGGAAAATCCCAATAAAATTATTAGAGTAAAACCTATGATCTATACTAAATAAGATATAGAAGAATTTGATGTTCAAATTAAAAAATTATTAGACAAAGGATTAATAGAAGAAACTAATAGTCCACATTCTAATCCAGCTTTTATGGTTAGAAATAATGCAGAAATAAAAAGAGAAAAAACTAGGATGGTAATTAATTATAAAAGATTAAATCAAAATATTATTTTTGATGGATATTTTATTCCAAGAAATTATGTTTTAATTAATCAGACAAAACATGTCAAATATTTTAGTTTGGAATAAAATATCCATCAAAAATAATATTTTGATTTAATCTTTTATAATTAATTATCATTCTAGCTTTTTCTCTTTTTATTTCTTTTTAATCCTCTTAATTTTCTCTTTAAAGAATAATGGGATTTCTGTTAATCATTCTCTTGTGTCTTTAGCAGTTGTATTACCAATTATTTTTTCTATATATCTTTGAGTCCAAATTTTAAATTTTAAATTTCTTCTTTAGAAATATAATTTTTATTTATTTTTTTCTATCATTTCATCAGAAAAGTCTTTTTCTTTTTCGATTAGATTTTCTAATTTTATATCTTGTTGTTCATTTTTAGGAATTTCTTCTAATTGATTATTAGAATTATTTCTTGTATTGAGCATGAATATATATTCTTCATTATCCGTATCAGATTTTGTTTCTGATATTAATTCATATAATATTTTTTCAGGATTTATTTTCTCTTCAAAGCATACTTCTAATTTTTCTTCTTCAAGTGTTTTAATCTTTTTCCTAACACTTTTTTCTTTGTTAGGACAATTTGGTGCTATATGCTCTTCTTCATCACATATAAAACATTTACATATTTATTTTTTAATATTTTTAGGATTCTTTTTCCTAGTAAATTTTCTTTTTCTTTTTAAGTTTTTCTTGTTTTTATTTTATGGTTTCCATTTAATAAATTTATATTTTTTATTCTTTCTTTTATATCTTTTATAATTATTAGGACGCACTGGTTTACATCCAAATTCTCATTCATTTTCTAATATTTTTGTACAATGTTGACTACTTAATTTATGTTTAACTTGTTTAGCAGCTTTAGTTTGTAAAACAATGTGTAGTTATTCTTTCTTTTGTAAAATTTTTTCTATTTCCTATAGAATTTATAGCCTCAGCGTTTATTCCTGAGAGCTTACTATGTTTTTCTAAATAAGAATAGTATTTTTTTTATGCAAATCTCATCTCATGGAGGTGGTAATTTATGAAAATATTGGTTTTTTTAAAATTCTATATTTTCATTTTTTAATTTTTGATATTCATGAAGAAATTTTTTAGAAAAGTTTTCTAAATATTTAATATCACATAATTTAATTTTTGATAATACATAACTTGATATACTATTTTGATCTTTTTTATCAACATAACCTCAAAATTCTATTTTTAGAATTTGAGTTAAACCATTTAATACATCTTTGGGAGTTTGAATCCGATTGATTAACTATCCTTTTTATTCTTTACCTTTTTTCTGATTCTTCTCATCTTCTTAAAAATTGTAAAACATCTCTTTGAAATGTTCCAACAAAATAATTTAAAAATTTTTCTTTTATCCAATTGTTGTTGTTTACAACAATGGTCATTGATTGTGCCCAATCATCTATAATTTTTTCATAGTCTGATATAAGAATATTTGTAAGATCTAAATATATCCCTCATTGAGCAACATTTCTTTTATTAAAATCATCTATCCTATGTGGTATAGGTTGATTAGATGATTCTCCTAAATTTTTTGTTTTTATATCTGTAGTAGCAATATTTTCAATTTGATTACTGAAAATTCTTATAGTATTATCTAGTTGTTCATGTTGTTTATTATAAGATCTTAAAAAATCATCGTTTAAAAGATCTGAATCTATTTTCCTTTTTCCTTTAGGATCTTCATCTGTTTGATCAGTTTCCATAGGTTTAGAGATATCTATATTTTCATCTTCCTCTGTAGAAGTGTTTTCTTCTTCAGATTGATCACTTGTTATTTTTATATCTTTTAGATTTATACTATTACTAGAATTATTAGAACTACTACTATTATCTGTTGAGTCATAATTTAACTTATAATGATAATTAAATAATACAAATAAGTCTTTATATTGTTCATAAAGTTGTTCTATAAGTTTTAAATATTCAATTCTTTCTTTTTTATCAGAAGTTTTGAAAAATCTTTCTTTCCAATGTTCTATAAGTTGTTTATAAGATTGAAAATCATATCTTTGTTGATATGTATATTTCTTCTTAGGTTTTTCATTTTTTGAAGATGATTCTTCAGAAGAAATGTCTTCCTCTTCCAATAAAGTTAATATTATATTACTATTACCATAATATAAATGACCTAAATCTACCTTTTATTCTATTTTTTTATCTTCTATTACTTGTTCTAACTTATTATTTATTTCTACTAACATATTTTTAGATTCATTATTCAAATCCAACTCAGTTACTATACCTAGATTATTTATTTGCTGTTCAATTTTATTAACTTTATTATACAACTTATGAAAATATATAGAAGTAATATCTATTAAACTATTAAAACTTTTACTAATAGATGAAATATTATTTTCGTTTTTAGAATCTATACGTATAGTATGATTACAAGTTTTATCATTATATAAACAGTCAATTTCTTCCATGAATTTTATTTTAGGTACTTAAAATCGTCTGTTATTTTTGTATTCTCTTACCTAAAACATCAATAATCTCAACACAAATATAACAAGGTAACAATAAGACAGAATAACAGATATATGAGTTTTAATATAAACAATCATAAAAGTAACCAAAATTGAGTATAAAGAATAGAACTTACATAAAACTATAATATTATTCTATGATATTATTCCTCTAATGATTCGTAATTTTGGATTAAAGATTATTTTAAAATAATCAAACATTACATTACTTTAACTAACGAATAAAAAGATTTTTTTAAAATTTTTCGTATTTATTTTATGATTTAAATTCGATGTATGTAATCATTTTTCTCAAGTCTCCAAAAAAATTTATATACTTTTTTAAGAATGTAGCGTTATTTACTGTACTCTTGATCACTTGTCTGGCGGACATTAACAATGATTAAAAATAAAGAAGGTAAAGGAAGATATAAAATATTACATTTAATAACAAAATTAAAAGAAATCGTGTACTTGTCGGCAAGGGTACGAGGTATAAAAGGCAGTTGGGTGACGTGGCTTCTTGCCCTCCTTTCGTACCAAAGTCTTCGCCTAATTTCTCAACTTTACGGACACACATTTCCCTTTATTTACTGAATTGCCATTACATGAATTTTTTTGCCGCACGTGTTTCTAAAATTATGGGAAAACCCGTCCACGTCACTCACTGTTTATTTGGTGGCTTTTGTTAATGATGAAAGACAAATAACGTGTGGATTTTGCGATTCTTTTCCTTTAAAAGCCTCTCTTTTTTGTTTTTTCCTTTGTCTTTTTTTCATAGAAGCAAAACAAAAATTAATAAGATGGGTGAGTCATGAAGTTTGGAATTAAATGTTCTATTTTTTTAAAAAAAGTATTCTTTTTATTAATTTTTTAATTTCGATGAGCAAAATGAGAAAGAATTGAATTAAATTAGTCATATATATCAGAAAAAAAGTTAATTAATCAGAGAGTGTGTAAAAGCATGTCCAGTTAAGTACGTTTTTTGCATAAATGACAGGAAAGCTCGTTCAATTAGGCGAGTTTTCTGCACAATTTGCAAGAAAATTTTTTCAATTGAACGAATTTTCTGTTGACATGTCAGGAAAAATACGTCTAGTTAAAAGAACTTTCACACACTCTCTTCAAAAACAGCATATTTTCCTAAATTTTCAAAAAATCAACCTATTTGACCCATTAACAACTTCTTTTAGCATATATGACCTATTTAACCAATGAATTGTTTAGAAAATGAACATGAGATAGGTGTTAATTAAAGGTTTAACATAAATTATATTATTTTTTTCATAAATATTGATTCACAAAAAGAAAAAATGAAAAAGTATTGATTTACAATTTTTTAATCAAATGGCAGAGGTAAAAGATTGTTTGGATTTAAACTCGATACATGTTTTTAAAAGGGATCGAATTAAAAATTTATTTTAAGGAAATCAAAATTGAGTTACAATTTTTAAGAGGTAAAAATATAATTTCATTATTATATTAGCTTATTATTTTTAAAATTTTTAAAGGTTTGAATTGAAATTTTTTTTATCTTGAGGCTAAAATGCAATTTTATTATTGTTTTAATTTATAATTTCAGATTTTTTAAAGGGAACAAAATAAAAATTTACCATTTAGGGGGCCTTTTAAAGAATTTACCATTATTAGTTGATAAATTACATGTCTTAAGTATGTTATTCTTTTTAGTGTTTTGGTGAGTGAATTTAGGAAGAAATTGCTTTTAATTTATTATTTCCATATAAAATCCAATGGAAAATTTAGTATTTAATTTTAATATATAAATAAAATTGTCAAAATTTTAGTAAAGAAAAATCTTAAAAAACTGGTAAATTTACTAAAATGAACCATCTATATACCTATTTGGTTTCCACTAGCATCTTAATAAACTTAATTTTTTTAATCCCGTATATTAACCTGATAATTAAGATACTCATTATTTCAAGTGTAATTTTAATTCAAATAGTTCTAATCACGTTACTTTCAAAATTTTGTCATTTTTTTTATTTCACCAAAAAAATAAACCTAATTTTACCTACCAAATCACCATCAATTATGAGGGATGCCTCTAATTCTGCTAATTATTAAATGCAATACCTTTTTATTAAAAAATTCATAATTTTTTTTGTCCAGTTGCAAAAGATTTTTATTACAAATGCAGCCAAAATTTAATGTTTGAAAAATAAAAAACGATTCGCTTTCATGTAATTAATGATTTAGCTCATTTCCTTAAACATTTAGATGTGATCTTTATTTTATTTTTATTACTAACAATTTTTTTATTTAATTTTAATTATAAAATATATTCATAAAAAATATTTTTTTAATTAAAAAAATGTGGCTAATATTTGTGAATTAACATTTAACATTAGTAAATTTTCTGAAATTTGAAAATTCATAAAATATGATTCTCAATTAAATCAAATCATTGTCATGATGTATTGTTACCAAAAGAATAATTTTAGGTTTTCGAATTTGGTCCTATCAATTGAATATATTTTGATTTTAAATTTATTTATAATTATAATAATTTAATTTTAACTATAATTATTGAAAAATACATTATTTAGAATCATACTTATAATTATAATTATATTGGTATATTCTTAAAAAAATTATGACTATAACATAATCATAAAAATAAAGTCAAATAAAATAATTTATTAGGTTTCCAACTTTCTTTCTTTCTTTCTTTTTTTTAAATTAAGAGTCAAACAAAATCTTTTGACTGAGTTTATAAAATAAACAAAATAATTCCTTCAACAATAATTGTAGAAGATCATGGAAATGGGGTTTTCTTTTTAAAGCGTTTACCAAAAGGGAAAAGGGAAGAATCCTTCTAAATCTAGGAACAAGCAACATGTCAAACTAGTACTTTACTTCTTCAACTTATCCTTTTATTTTCTCCATTTTAAAATAATTTTGGGTGTAAACTCCATCGAGAGAAATTTTTAAAGTGTTGTTTATTTGAAATCAATATGTTTCTTAATGAATTATTATTATTCTTGATCGAGGTTTTATTTTCTAACTTAATGGATGCCTTAAATGCTTAAGGATGCTCAAAAAGGCCGTTTCTTTAACTGAGTGGAAACGTCTCGTTGAGATAGATACCCATTAGGTGTTATAGAACCGTAAAATTCTTGTGCAAAACTTAATTAATCAGAACCTGTCATGTAAAACTATCAGAAATAAATCAAAAACAAGACTAGATGCGAAAGCGTACCTGAACTCATCAATTTTTTGAAATCTTCGAATCTTATGGTTTTGATCTTTCAAAATTAGCACACAAGTAATTCAGAGAATGTGACTCTATCTTTTCTAAAGATGGGATATTTAAAAAGTTACGTATGTGTATTTTAGAAACCATAATCCTAATATATAATTTTTGCACATTAATCCTAATTTCTAATTAGCCCATCATCAACTAAAAATTAGTTACTAGAGTATCTACATATATTAGATCCCGACTTTATTTAATAACTAAAGCTCAATAAATCTTAATCAAATTAGATCACTTTCAATTAATGATTTCCATATTTTCCAATCGTACCACCCTAGTGAACTCGTCGCTTTAGGCATCTAGACTCTCCACAAAATCGAAAGATAAGATTTCGATTGAGAACAATACTAATCTATTGAGGGATTCGTCAATTTCAAGCATACGAAACTTCAAAATAGACATAATTGAACAAGGAAATAAAATGATGAAGTGAGAGTTTCCCACACCCAAAAATGGAAAATAGAGGCCCACATGTTGGATTTATGGGACACAAGCCTTAGCTGTAAAAAATTAAGTTGGAATATATATTTGGTTGTGTGCCCAAATCCAATAGGTATTGTCAGTCATTTCTTTTGTTTTATAAATTTTTATGCCTATCCTAAGGAAAATGGAGAACCAAATTCCCATTCACCAATCTTTGTTTCTTGCCTTTTCTTTTCATGTAATTGCTATTTTTTTTTCTTTATTCCTTATGTGGAGTAAATGCAACCTCCAATTTAAAAGGATTAATGTTACTTTAATGTGGATATTTTAATTTTTTAAAAATAATTTTTTAGGATACTTCACCTCTTTTTAATTGCTCGATGAGGCTTTAGTATTATAGTTTAACGAGAAAGTTTTGTGTTTTTGAGTATTTAAATTTGAGTTTCATCATTCGTCATTGAGATGTGCGAGTTTTTAGTCCAAACATATGTATATGTCATAGATGAATTTTGTTCGAATCTTCGTCTTTTATGTTTTGAGCATATATTTATTATTATATCATATTTTTGTTGATTGTTTGATATAATCATTTTAATACTTATAATGATTGATTTTTATTGAAATTGTTATATAAATAATATTTTTTTAAAAGAAAAGAATTTCTCAATTTGGGAAAAGAGTCAAGGAAAGTAAACAGATTTTTAAATTGTAAAATATCTTTTTTAGCCCCTTTACATTTGACAAATTATTTTATAAAATGTTGCAATTGTAAAAGAAATTATTATAATCAGTCATTTTCTTTTGTTTAATCAAACCGTAATTGTTAAAATTAATTAAAATTAAATTAATTTTAATCATCCAAATAAAAGGTATTATAAATTATTATCACATTCCATTTCAGTTCCAGACCCAAATCAATGTCATGAATGTCCCCTTTTGGGTTTACAGTTTGGACATCTATTTTTCTTTTTTGAGGGTTTGGACTTCTATATTTGTTGGGTTTTATCGGTCCCTTTTATATTTATGTTATCATAATTTATTAAAGGGCAAACTACAAAAATAGTCACTTTTGTTTGCCTTAGATTACATTTTAGTCACTTATATTTGAAATGTTACACTTTAGTCACTTATGTTATCGTTTTGTTAGGAAGTGGTCACTTCGTCATTAAGCTTTGTTACCTCCCTAACGACAATCTTATGTGACAGCCCAAATGAGTTTTAAATGTCAACTTGGTGTCGAATAGATTTTTAATTAAATAAATTGAATTAATTAAAAATTTTAAATTAATTACACATTGAACTGGAAAAGAAAAATCATCTGTCTCATTTTTTTTCTTTTCCATTTTGACTGCAAAAAGCTATTCTCATCCCACTTGGACATCTAAGTTAGCATTTAAAACTCATTTGGACTGCCACGTAGGATTGTCGTTAGGGAGGTAATAGAACTTAACGGCAAAATGATTACTTCATAACAAAATGATAACGTAAGTGACTAAAACGTAACGTTTCAAATATAAGTGACTAAAATATAATATGAAATAAACAAAAGTTATTATTTTTATAGTTTACCCTTTATTAAATTATGTACACCTATATCATATATTAAGTAGTCAACTGAATTGATGTCACGAATCAATCAGTAGGATAATAATGAGAATATTTTTACTTTGCAAGTTATATTATTTAAAAAATATTTTTATTATTTTATATTTTTTAGATATAAAAATAAAAAAAAATGTATTCACATTATAGAATTTTATCCAAGCCTTTACAATTTTCAATAATTAAGAGGTTTTTAAGTAAACAACAAATATGATTACTGCTATTACACTATTTTTATTTGAGCATGATTTTAAAATAGTAAATTGGCATTTAGTAAGGATTTTCAATTAGTTAGGATTTTTTCACTTTTCACTTTAACTTTTTTTTTTAAATCTCACTCACAACCTCGTAAAAGATTCCAAATAAGGTCAAAATTGACGGAAATCATTAGCCTACTAACGGTCAACATTTTTGTCCAATGTGTCATACGACTTTAGGTGATGGTTCTATTGATATAATGTGACACTTCAAGATGATGTCATATTTTTTGGTTAAATTTATTTAAAAAATTCGAGTTAAACTTTTAGGGGGTCATTGATTTCATCAATTTTGGCATTATTTGGAATGTTGTGGGTGGATTTGCAATTCTGCCTTTGGATTATTTCAAAATGTAAATGCAAAAGTTAACAATTGTTATGTAACATCCTACACCTAACTTGAACAATGAATCTGAATGCAAGACGCCACATTTATTGCCGGGACAACTCAATCAAACAAACATTCAAGCAACAAAAACCAGTATAAATAAATAAGTAAATGTAAATGCATGTATACATGATCAATAGGGCCCACATACAAAAGTTCGAGGGTCAAAACTACTAAAAAAATAGGTCTAAATTGCGAATCCTGAGTTGAAAAGTCATTTTGAGATATAGTGTCTCAAGACAATGAAGCCATGTTTCAAGACATTCTTCCTTTGCTTCACATTTCCAGTTTTGGAGTTTGGCATCTCGACATAAATGTCGCCATGTCTCGAGACAAAGCCCTTGTTTGAAGACCCTAGACCTATTTTCACTTAATTTTTCTTCGATGTTTCTTGTCTCAAGACAAAACCATCATATCTCGAGACTAGGCACTCAATGTCTAGAGACAAACATGGTAAGTCTCAAGACTTCTACCCAAACATGCACAAAAATGTTCTTGATGTCTCGAGAGAACAGAATAGAGATGCAGAAATTAGCATTCCAAAGTGCACCAAAAGACTTCCAATATGCAATCTATCATCACCAACATGCAACCAAACCTCCTAGCACATTTTAGCATAGTACATACGAGTCAAAACATGAAATCACCATGCATAAAAAGTAATTCATCCAAAATATCAAATGCCAAGTACATATCCATTAGTAACCATGCATGTCACATTGAAATTTATGAATCAAAATTTACCCAAAAGTAACCAAATGACCAATTAGGTAATAAAGCAATACCAAAATACGAAGTCATTCAAAAGCCTCAAAGCTTCAAATACCAGATACATAAAGCATCCTAGACACTTAGGTACATGGCGTTTATTACACAAAACTTAAAGGAATCATTACTGAAACAAGACAAGGTTGAGATTTGATACTCCTAGATGCAACGAACACTCTCGAATCAACTTCCAAAGAAATTTTTAGCCTACGCACGATAACAAACAAGACCGTACACTGAGTAATGAAATTCAATGGTGCTAACAAATCGATAATTCACAATATAAGAATATCAAGTAAGTAATGAAATTCATTGGTGTCGACATATCTCTAGATGTACATGTACTTCTCCCTCAGTTTGCCCACTACACTGTTTTGGTGATTTTGAGCTCTCCAAGGCTTGTATATGGTCCTAGATACCTCCGAACTCCTACAATAGTCGGGACTTATATCGGTGCTTCTCCCTTGAAAAGCACTTGTATATCTCTAGATGTACTTATACTTTTCCCCCAGTATGCCCACAGCACTGTTTTGATGATTTTAAGCATTTCGAGACTCGCATATGGTCTCGGATATCTCCAAACTCTTACAAATCAATTCTAATTAGATTTATCATGATTTTAAGGTTGTACGATTGAATTTATCAATTATCTACGATTTTATAAAAATGATTTAAAGTTTAATTTTTTGAATAAAACGAGAATTTTTTTCACAAAAGTATTTTGATAGCACCTCTCATTCAAATTGTATGTCGAGATGAGTGATAGGGATTACATATAAAATTTTGTGATTTTTAATTAATTTCTAATAGTTTTTTTTTTATAAATTTTAACTTTTTTATAATTTTGATGATTTAAAAAAAATCTATGTTTTTATAATTTCAGTATGTATCTATACAAATGGATGTCTAGATTCAAATGAACCTCGCGATCTATATGTCCAGATTCATTGTGTATTTATTTTAAAAATAATTTTAAACTTCTTTTTTATTTTTTAAAATTTTATTTTTGCTAACATGCCGTCTGTTAAAGACCACGTCAGCGTTGCCGTTAAATACTAATTGTCAACATCAATCAAAAGGTCTATTTGACTAGTTTTGTTAGTTCACGGACTCAATTGAATGCGAGAAGTTTAAAGGGACTTAATTAATTTTTTTAAAAGGTCAAAGGCTTGTAATAGAATTAAGCCATAAATAAATCTATAGGGGTATTGTACTTTTATCAAGGTATTTCAAATTGGACCCGTGATTAGATGAGTCATACAATCAATTTTTGTTTCATTCGGTTTATCTTGCTGTTGTAATTTTTTAAAATAAAATAATTCGCTAACAATTTTTAAAATAAAAAACTATTCAATCAATTTTTTAATCTAATTTTAAGTAATTCGCTAAAAAATTAATTCAAAATCGATTTAAATTTTTAATCAAATTGATATAACAATCAATTCTCAACTCGATTCTAACCATATTTAAATAATTTATTCAAAAATTAATTTAATTTTTTTATTTAAATTGATATATCAATCAATTTTCGATTCAATTCTAATGATATGCATTTTATCGTGCCTTTACTATATATCTAAGGTAGTGAAAATATTTCAATAAAAAAAAAGTATAGATAAATAGAATTTTTTATGAAATTTCAAACATTTCCTTTTAAAAGTGGATTTTAAGGACCCTAGTAAGTGTGAATCATCTATTAGAGGACTAGATCAAGAAAAAGAACGGCCAAGATCACACCTTACCGTCCACTGGATCCCACATTCACCAGAATTTGTTTTGGTTTTTCGTTTGTTTTTATTAATTTGTGTTGCTCCCATCTCTACCAGCACCGGACTTCGTTTCTTTTTCCCTTAATTTTCTAGGGAAACAAACAAAACCATGGATGATTACACGAGAGAGATGATGGATTTGAAAACCCTGGTTACTCGAACCCTAGAGAAGAAAGGGGTTCTAGCTAAGATCCGGGTAAGAAATCATTTTTTCTATTTTAGCTTTTCTTTTTCTTGGAATTTCATGTTTGGTTCTCGAGAATGGATGATGAAAAAAAGGAACTGTGTTGATGACTTGGGCTTTGTTAAGTTAAAATTGAGTAAAAAAAGCCCTCTTTTGGCGTTGGATCTCGTGTTAATGGTAGAAACCTAGGATTTATTTTTGAATATTTTGTTCCAAATTTGTTACTTTTACGAATAATTGAATGGGTTAAAATTGGGTTTGTAGATCTTTTGGTGTAAATTTGGGACCCAAAGGTTAAAATTTCATGTACGGAAAACATTTAGGTGTGAATTTTTTTGGGGTGAAATTAGATAACATTGGAAATGTTGATTTTTTTTTAGAAAGTATTTAGGTGGCATTTTGGTATACTGGAAAGTTTGAATATTTCTCACTGGTCTTGTTTGAGAAGCTGGTTTGCTGTTAATTTTTTTGAATTGTAAGCTGGAAAGTTTTAATTTTCAGTGGCTTTTTTCAAGGGATTTAGTCAAGTTTCATTAGTATGCACTTTAATTTCAGGAAAATTATGGATAATTTCTTTGCATTAGAAGCTAGAGAAAGAATTTCTTAATTTGCGGCCAGCTTTTTGGCTGGGGATTTGTTGGATCCTAGAAAAGTAGTGGAGTTCTAGGAGGGAAAGCTAAATTTGGAATTCGTGCACCATTTACTTGCCAAGGAAAAGGGTATGGTTCATTTTGAGTGATTGGATAGGGGCAGCATGCTAGATTAGCATCTACTACCAAATTATACATATTTGTTTCAGAACTTAGAAGTTTGTAAGTGAGCTGTTTCCATACCTTGATTTTGCAAAATTTTTTAGCCTAGTTAATAATGCTTGTTGAATTCACTCTCGGTCTTGGATTTGAACAGGAGTGCCTGAAAAAAATGTTCCTTGTCTGTCTCTGTTTAGGTCTTCTAGACATGGGGGAAAATATGTATGGAGACTGGGGATATTTTTAATTTGGTCCTGGGGGAAGGGGTGTTTTGGATGGGAGGCAAGGGGCATAAAAAGTGCAAATCTAATGAAGTCATTAACGGGTCCTGTATGTGATTGTGGTAAGACCTACATGCTGAAGTATATTGATGGTGTTATTGTCTTGAATGATTGTTGCTTGTGAAGTGTTCAGATTAATAAAGCTGTTTTTCCTTATGTTTTTCTGTTTCTTCTTTTCTTTTCTGTGTCTTTTAATGTTAATGTACTTGGTATTTCCATTTCCAATGATCAGGCTCTTGAATAACTTTTTCTTTTTCCATTTATGTCACTCCTAGGCTGAACTAAGGGCAAGTGTCTTTGAGGCAATAGAAGAGGAAGATCGAGTAATTGAAAAAGAAGAGAGTTTACCTCCTGCATTATTGGGAAGTTGCAATGATCGTGCTAAACGGCTTCATGCTTCTCCTTCTGGTCAGTATATTAAGTTTAGCCTTGCTATATATCAATATATGAAGTTATTGAGCAACATGCTTTTTCTGCTGGCCTTCTTTTATTTAAAAAAAAAAAAAAAAAAGAGATTAAGCTAGCATCTATTTTTTGTTCTTTTTTTCTTCCTTACTACATGACTAGGAGTCCTCCCTTCACTTCATTTGGTTGTTAACTTTTTCAGTTGTATCAGTAACTTTAAAGTCTATATCCAATTTGATATGTCATCGGTGTACCTCAAGTATAGTCTTTAACTATTCTATTTGTATATTGTGAACTCATGCTCATGTTGCTTTGTCATGTCTCCAAAATCTTCTTAAATCTGCATTTTGTGATCTCCTTAATAATGTGTACCTTGAATTTCCAAATGCAGGAAGATTGTTAACTGCACTAGTGTGTGAGTACTTAGACTGGGCGCAACTAAACCACACTCTAAAAGTTTACCAGCCAGAATGCAATTTGGTAATCAAGTAATTTTCAATATATCATGGTCCTGATCATTGCTTTATAGTTGATCATTTTATTGGTTTCATTTCTTTGAAGCTTACATGCTAATCATATGGACATTTGTTCTTCTTTGAAATGTAGCAACAAGACTCCTGGAAAGCTGAGTTGAAAGACTTTAGCGTAAAAAATGGTTATGACCTTAACAGAAATGGAGATAATCCTGTCCTTAAGGATGTTCTTGATTGCTTCTTGAAGTTTGAGGTTAGTTTATCGCTGATGTATATATTTCATACTACTGGAGGTCTTTGACTTGTGAAGTTTGAGTCATTTTAGTCTTTCTGTCTGAAGTTCGTATGCCCTTTTTGTGTGGTTTTTAGCTGTGATAAGTGTTATTTGGAATCTTATTTAATTCATTGGTAATGATGATAATTCTTTTAGGCTAAGCTTTAGCTTGCCGTTGTTTGATTCTTGTCATATCACCTAGCTTCTTCTTTGGTTTGACATCATTTTAAGATACCCGATGTGATAAGATGAGTCTTTGTCTGAATGTCCTGGAATGAGCTAAAGGGATGGGTGTCGAATACCGTGTGGAGAAGGATGGGGGTTATGCTGTAAATTGGGTGCAGAAACTGATTTTGTGTTTTTTCTGTAATGGTTCTCAATTAAAAGGAAAAAGAAATTAGCAGGTCTGTCTTTTGTTTGGAAATGGGGCAAGATGAAAAAATCGTTATAAATCAAGTTTGCAGAATGCATCGACGTTAAAGGAAAATAGTGAAACCTATGGTTGTGTGTTGCTGTATATCTTTGGCATAGAACATGCGCGTAATCTAGCAAGAAAAATATATTAATGACAGTAGTTTGAGTGTGATGAATACAGTAAGGATCTTTATACCCTTTAACAGGAGGACTTGGATGTGTGAAGCCAAGATCAATATCAACCAGGATTATCCTAGCACTTCGGGTTTGAGGGTTTCTTTTCATGGTCGTGAGTACGAGGCTTTGTTAAGAACTATTCATTTTCTTGTAACATAAGCATTTAGTTTCTGCTTTACCAGGATGTTTGGACAAGTTCAGAAGTTGAGTTTCGACTCTTACCATCAAATTTTTTGGTTTGTGTTTGTTAATTTAGATATCTCCAATGTTATTCCACATCATGATGACATCTTTTCTCTTTTAAATGTTTGTAATAATTTATACGCATGGAAAATATGCTCATGGCTACCAATCACATTTTGTCAGAACTTAACCCAAGCAAGAGGAAGTGGAAGGAGATCACAAGAAATTGAGTCGTCGTCTAGTGCAGAGTCTCGTAATACAAGAAGACCCTCGTCATCTACTGTTGCTGGGGGATTGCCCCCATTGGGAAGGTGCTGGACTAATGCTTTATCCCCCGCTTCTTCATCTTTATTGTTTCCCATTTTGCTTTGTGATACTCCTAAAAGCTGACTAGTTTTAGCATATTTTTATGACAGGCCGGTCCCTGCCTTGCAGTCATCTGGTAAGTGATTATCTTATATATTATTTTAACATTGTTGTTGTTTCCATCATCTGATAACTTTGGCAAATAGATAGGAGAGCAGGGTCCTCTATGTCTGGTTACAGGAAAGAAGAGTATAGTTGGAGATATGATGATGACCTCCCAGAAGACGTGATTCGAGCTTCAGCTGCTCTCGAAAATCTTCAGTTGGACAGAAAGGCCAGGAATCTAACTTCTTCTTGGCGGTCTGTTTTTCAGCCCTCCTTAAAATGAAATTTTGCATACTTATTCAATGTTCTCTAGGAATTAATTTGGATTTTATGGAATTTTATAATCTCCGTGACACCTTTTAAGCTTTTAGGTGAAACTTCCATTAGTCGATGTTGTTCTGATATTTGGCTTGAAGGCGAATGCTTCGCCTTTCATTTGCTAGTAAGATGCATGCATCTTACAGTGTTATTGACTATTGGATAAATTTCAAATTAGGTTGTCGTACTGGATAAAGTTATTTTAAATTGTATAAAACAAGTCACCTTAGTCACTTAACCATAGAAATATACGATTGGTATACATGAAATATCTAAAGCCATATCTACTTAATCAATTTGGTTACAGGCATGCTGGGGATTCAATCAGCGGGGATGACAACAAGGTTGATCATATGTAGCTGAATGACATCTATCGCAATCCGGCAATCCTAGTTTAGTGTGTATTTTCAAGGTTTCACCGATCCGAGTTTTTCTTAACCACAAAAAAGGGGCAGAGTGAAGTTATCATGTAAGTTTTAATCTATATATAATTGTGATGTGATTTAGGTCCTCACTTTTAAGCTTTCTTTTCTCTTATTTGCTTTTGGTAGACCTTTCATTGTATGTGAGGTTTTGCATAGGGATTTAGATCAAACTATGTTTTGCAAGCAAGCTGAAAAGTCTTTTGATTGTTGATGTTTAGTTTTTCCTTAAAACAAGCATATATTGTTGTAACTTGCAAGTTACCAAAACTGTCTTCTAATATGGTCACTAAAATTTGTTAGTCGTACTCGATGAACGAATGATGGATACGAGTATGCCTGTTCATGGGCCGGGCTACTTGCTCAAGTTCGAAGGTTTGTCCGAAATTTGAGAGGGTTTGGGCAAAAAATTAAGCCTGTTTAAAATATGGGTTGGGCTCAAGCTTAAACATTAAAAGCTTAAGCTTAGCCCAACCTATTTTTAAGTTTCTAATATTATATATTATGTAATTTAGAACACATTAAAAAAATAAACTTATAATAAATATATAATATTAATAAAATATAAACATTAAAATAATGTGACGATAATTATATAAAAACTTTTAGAGGTGTTCATAGGTTAGATCAAGTTTAACAAAAAAATTAGGCCTGTTTGTTAAGCTTGGGCTCAATTTGGCTCGAAATATAGGCTTAAAATTTTGTTCAAGTTTAGCTCGAACAAAAATGCTAAAACTTAAGCTTGGTATGACATGCTTGTATTAAAATTTTTTATATTATTTTTATATAATTTTTAAAACATTTTTATATAATTTTTAAATATATAATGCATTAAAAATGTTAAAAACATTAAAATAAATATTTCTTAACAAATTAAAAATAAATTTTAAAAAATATGTATATTTAAGTAACACTAAGATGTAATTTAACAAGCAAATATTTTTAAAATAATAATAAAATTAACAATAAAATAAGTGTTATATAATATTCAAATAATAACAACAAAATAGGAGCAACATAATAGTGTAATGGTAATAAAATAGAAAGAAAATAACAAGAATAAAACATTAAAACAACCAAAAAAAAGATTTTTTTTGTTTTTTTGTGAATTCGGGTCGGGTTAGATTTGGCTTGGGCCAAAAATATTTTACCTGAAGCTTGGTTCGTTTTTTAAATGTGTCTTTTTTTTTTTGCACAATATCATTTTTTGGGCTTATTTTTTTGTCTAAATTTTTTCACTTTTTGGGTGGATTTTCGAGCCGAACAAGTCTAAAAACTTTCAATAAATAAAAAATATTAAATATTAAAATAAATATTTTTTAAAAAAATTAAAAGTTAATATGGGTGGGTTTAAAATAAATTTGAGTAAATTTTTAAGTTTATATTTTAAGTCAAGTCGGACTTAATCAAACGAAAAGTATGTCAATATCATGTTAAGGTTATGCCGGACCGATATTTTATGTTCAATTTGTTTTAAAAGAAAATTCAATGTGTTTATAGGATCATAATCCTAATAGAGAGACTCTTGTCTAATCTACATTAGATGAATAGACGAGTGTTGGATAAGAGTACTTCAAGGTCTGGAGTAGCTTAGATTAAACCCATTCAAAAAATTGAACCCGGGCATAGGTTAAAATCATTTTGAAAAATGAACTTGAGTTTAATCAAGTTGGTTTAACTACCACTCCTAAGAGATGGCAAAGGAAATTGAGGGCTTTTTTGGATGGGCATTCATTTTTAATGTAATGCGTTTAACTTTTATTTTATCTTATGTTACAGTATTTAATTTTAGCTGTTTTTATATTAATCGCAGGTAAACGAATCGTTCATCCAAAAGGCCGTTGAATCATTGAAATATGAAATATGTATTTTGAATTTTAACATTTGTAATTTTTTTAAGTAGAATATGCTATAAGTCTTTGTATTTTTCATAAATTTAGAATTAAATTTTTGTATTTTTATTTTTAGGAATTTATTGTCTTTACATTTCAAAATTCAAGTTTAATTGTTAATAATGTTATTTTTTTTTAAATAAAAACAAATATTTACTTGGTAGTTATGTGACAAAAATTATTATAATGAATTTGAATTTAATAAAATAATTTTAACAATGTTATCAATTAAATTTAAAATTTAAAATTTGAAATTTGAAAAATAAAAAGATTAAAATTTTAAAAATAAAAGTACAGGGTTTAAATTTTAAATTTACGAAGATTATTTTTTCTCATGTTAATTTTATCAATCATTGTACTTTAAGAATTAAGAATTAAAAATTCAAACTTCTTATTTTTTCAGTTAAAATTTCTACTTAAATCATTGTTGTTGTTAATTTATGTTAAAATTTATTTATTTATTGTCAATTATGTCATGTAATATGAAAATAGTTTAATTATTATAATAAATTGATAAATTTTAACATGAAATATAAAAAAATGTTAATAAAAAAATAAAATATTTTAATTTTTAACCTAGAGATTAAATTTTAAATTTATATTTTAATTTTTTTCTCTATTTCATTTTATATTTTATTATAAATTCTGATCATATTTGTTTTTTGGCATAAGTGCAAAATTAGCCTTTAACGTTTGGTGGTTTTGTCACTTTGGCTTTTATCATTTTTTTGGGTCATTTTCATACACAACCTTTATTTTTTGATCAAATTGGTAATTTTTTAACAGTTTTGCTAACGTGGCCGTTAGTTGACTAACGATGCTGACGTGGCAAATTTTTTTTCCACCTAGGCAAGTCCACATATGCAGCAGCTGCTGACATGGCACTATTTTGTCTTATATGCCACGTCAGCAGTTGCATACGTGGCAATATCCACATGGGAAATTTTTTTTGCCACGCCAACAATGTTAGTCAACTAACGGTCACGTCAGCAAGACTGTTAAAAAATGACCAATTTGACAAAAAAAAATAAAAGTTGTGTATGGAAATGACCCAAAAAAAAATAAAGGCCAAAGTGACAAAATCACCAAACGTTAGAGGCTAATTTTGCACTTATGCCTTGTTTTTTTAAAGATAACACTTAGAACTATCAATAGTTTCTTCCCAACTCATAAACAAGAGGATAACAAGCTTCAGCATACTCGAATTCACGTCCTCTTGCATTGACAACAACAATCATATCAATCAATTTTTTTTTATTTTGTAATATTTTTATAGTGGGATAAAAGGAATCATTTGAAATATATACTTCATTTCTCTTGGGAAGAGGATCTTAATAAGCATATTCTTTTGTTTTTACTTGAAAAAGAAAAAGAAGGGCAATATCTATCTATAAAGGCATGTGGTGTATATAAATATTAACTCCAATCCGATTCAACCTTTAGAATAAAGGTTAAAGTTGTTTCAAATAAATTTTTTTTCTTCATCGAAAGATGAATATAATTATTTGTATATATAATATACAAATATAAAATGATATTATTGTTGTATAAAAATTTCGATTGAATCCAAAATCGATATTTTATAAAAGTAAGGTGCTTTCAGAAAACTATCTTAAGAATAATTATTTTCACTTTGTGTGTAAAACGATAAAAAAAATACTATTCCTATAAATGATTTTTAAAATAGATTAAAGATGAAGAATAATTCGATTTCCCATTTTCAGTATGTTTTCTTTTTCAAGAAGTGTGTGATAGTGCAATTTTTGTTTGGTTCTTTCGTTTGAGAACCAAATTTCTCAAGAAAGAATATTAGAACAAAAATGGTCAAAATGCTAAGAAGTTAAGCAACTATTACATCAAACACTCCATCTCAATATATTAAAAATAAGTGAGTGATGTCAATTGAGTCTTAACTCGATTAGCATGAGCATTACACTCAATATAGGAGGACATGAGTTTGAATGCGCTGAAACGCATTATCTTTTTATTTATGGGTTGGGAAAGAATTATAAGTAGTTCTAGACATTGTCCTCAAAAAGAACAGATATAATCAAAACATATAATCATATGATTGTTCAAAAATAAATAAGTGAATGATTTCTTTAAAAATTTAAAGGTTTTAATTGGGTTACTATTTCTGTAATATTTTTTATTTAATTATAATTTCAACATTTTACTATTTTATTTTAAATGATATCGCGAGTTAACATAACTTTCAACTCTTGACATTGAAGAATTTAAAATTAGTGTAAAAATATCACTTTATTATAAAAAAAATTCACTACTAAGCTTAAGATGTTACTATACATTTTTATAAAATTTCACAAGGAGATAGAAATTCACCCTAGGTATGAAAAATGGTGAAGAAAGGAGATAGTGACTAAAAAAGTTTAGGGAGATAAAGTTGT
This sequence comes from Gossypioides kirkii, assembly GCA_005610355.1. Classification (NCBI taxonomy): domain Eukaryota; kingdom Viridiplantae; phylum Streptophyta; class Magnoliopsida; order Malvales; family Malvaceae; genus Gossypioides; species Gossypioides kirkii. The sequence continues at coordinate 4,305,053 of CP032252.1, read as the reverse complement.
TGGACAAGAGTAATAAAGTCTAAAAAAATTGTCCTTTAGGGATTCTTTTATTAGATTCTTTTATTAGATCGATAATATGACTTGCTTTAACTGGATTGTAAGGTATATCATATGTTTGAGTTATTCAAATATATAACGTATTTTTAATTTTAAATGAAGTTACGTAAAATAAAATAATTTCCCTAATGAAATAAATAATTGGTGAGATATCTTCTTGTAACTTAACAAATTTCAATAATGGTACAATCACATATACACAATCTTTCTTTTAAAATAGATTAAAGACAAAAAGGACTCAATTACCAATTTTCAATATCTTTTTCTTTTCAAGTGGAACCCTCATACCCAACTTTTGTTTCTTTCTTTGGATTAAAAACCAAGTTCTCAAGAAAGTATATTAAACAAATAGCCAAAACCAAAACCCATATTTTCTTGGTAATTGCTAAGAAGTTAGGGAAGTATTATCTTACACTCAATCTCAATGTAAACAAATCAATATATTTGGATTTGCATTTTACTTATTAAAATTAATTGCGAAGATGGACGCAACTTTCAAGGTCTCTGTCATCGGTGAGAATATAAAAAATTAATGTTAATGGTGGCCAGAATTTAGATTATGAGATAGGTACGGGTGAAGGTGTGGTTCGAGATGCAACTGATTTGTGGTGTTTGGGATTAGCAAGGAACATAGGATTGTGTAGTGCGCATGATGCAAAACTTTGAGGCATACTTAATGGTTTTGAAGGGTTGGAAGTTTGGATGTCGAGATGTTTTGTTAGAATCAGATTGTTTGGAAGCACTGCATCACATTAAGGGGAATTTGATGATTAATTAGTCGAAGTCGCACGTTGTAAATGCAATTTGAGATTTATTGAGCTGTGAGTGGAATGCTAGCTTAAAGCATGTATATCGGTAATGCAATAAGTTAACTGATTGCTTAGAAAAGGTTATAGAAGAAATGGATATCGACTTTCACTTTTGATCTCAACACCTTGATTTGCTCTGAATGTGCTGCATGAAAACATTAATGGTTTATCTGCTCCTAAACTAATTGCTATGTAATTATATGTAATATTCTTTTCTTTTCTTTTTAAAAAAAAAAAGCTAATTGTGAAGAAAATGAATGGGGTTTTCGTTAGAAGTTTACTAACTAATAAAAAAATTTTAATTTAATTATATTTTTAAAACATATATATTAATATAAATAACTTTTATTATTTATTTAATGTTTAATATAATTTACTCGAGTTTAAAATTAGTTATAAAAATATCAATAATATTATTAATAAAATGATAATTATTCTATATTCAACTAGTCTAATAATAAAATTTCACAACTAGGCAGAGGAGAATTCAAAAAATTAGTCATAATTTATAAATATTTTTAATTTGATCCTAATTTTAAAAAATTTGAAGAAATATAGAAAAATACAAAAATATTTTCAAAAAAAAGTATTGTTGAATGTTTAAATTTATATATATTTTAAATTTTATAAATTATTATTTCTTTTCAACAATTTTTTGAATATATTCATGTATTTTTATATATTTCTTTGAATTTTTTAAAATTAGGATCAAATTGAGAATATTTGTTAATTTATTAAATTGTGATTAAATCAATATAAAAGTTGAGGTTTAAATTTGCAATTATATCAATTTTTTAAACTATCACATCATTTTGTCATTTGTAATTTTAATAGGGTGCTTAAACTGCAAACTTTTTATTTTATAAAGTTTTTGTTGTATTGATAGAGTTTATCATTCACCATCTACGATTAGTGTTTACTATTTTTTCTTCTGAATTGTATGGTTTCATTCATTAAATGAATTAATGAATTTGCCTTAAAAAAATTGCAAACTTTTTATTTTGAGTATCTAAAATGAAATTTTTTTATAATTGGATGATTATATGTGTAGTTTACCCTATACTATATATAAAACTTTTGACTGAGTTAATATCTAATGTCAAGAGTCAACCACATAGCAATTTAATTGAAAAACCTTAAAATAAATTTTTAACAACAAATATTATTACAATGATGAAGATTGAATTGATTTTTATTCATTTATTACATAGCGTATTATGTAAAATTTTCATTACCTCTAAGACATAATTTATTTATTTTTATAAAATATTTTTAACAAATTTAAATACGGAATTAATATATATTTATTTTAAATTAATTAAAACAATATATATATATATAAGAAAAAGGCTCGTGGCAAATTATAAAACGTCAAACTCTTCCACATTCTCCACGTTTCCTCAATTGAAGGAAACAAAACCAAAAAAACTTTTCTTTTTCTTCTTTGCTTTCAGTGTTTTAATTTTCAATTTTTTTCCCTCACAGCCAAACACTCTCCCTTCCCCTTTTCTCCCATGGCGGTTGTTAGCCGTTGCTCCAGAGCTGCTATGACTGCGACAACACCGAACGCCACCACCGCCGCAACATTCGCTTACTTAATTCGATCTATCTCTCCTTTTTCTTCTTCTTCGACTTTTGATCCCAAAAATAACCTCAACAACCGTAATAAACCAGCCATTTTAGGGACTTTGAAGAGAGAATTGAAGGGTAGAAATGTCCAGTGGGTGTTTTTAGGTTGTCCTGGTGTTGGCAAAGGGACCTACGCTTCACGGTTGTCGAATCTTCTCGGTGTTCCTCACATCGCCACCGGTGATCTTGTCCGAGATGAGCTCGCTTCCTCTGGTCCCCTTTCTTCTCAGGTCTAATCTATTCTGTTAGGTTTTCATCATTCGATTTACTTTTTACAAAAAGTTGAAATTTAATGAATGCATGTTGAAAAGAGGATATATTTGACCGATTAGTTTAAATTGTTTGATCCACTGCTGTTTTAGAGAATTGAAGGTTCAGTTTTCTTGTAATTCTTTTATTATGTTAAGTGGGATAATGTTTTTGAATGATTGAAGTTGAATATTTTGATATTTAAATAAGTGAATGCATAAATTTCTTATTTGGATCATTATACTCTAGTATATTTTACATTTTAACTTAATCAGGTCCGTTTGATGAACAATTTTGTATTTTGTTTTAATGCATATGAATTTTTATTTTTATGTTAAAGTATATAGGTAGTACCTTTAGAATTAAGTAATATAGTCCATGGAGTTTGATGGCTGCAAAAAAAAAAAAGTACAATTGTAACAATCTAGATGCTGAAGTGGACTTTGGGAAAATCTAACAATACAATAGAACTTTTAAGAACATATGTTCTGTCTGATTCCTGAAGTTCAAATCAGCATTTTAGTCTGTTCCTCATTGCCATTTTTACCAATTTCGTACTACTTTTAGAATCAAGTTATTTACTCCATAGAGTTTGATAGCTGCACAAAGAAAACAAGTAAAATTAATATCATTATTAATGGAAACCCATTTAAATGCTGATGTGGACTCGTGAAACCTGACAATACAAACCTTTAAATTGAACTAACTATTAAGAACATGTGTTTTGTCAGCTTTTTAGATGGTTTTTCACAAACATTGTTATCAATTTTGCTTGTTTGCACCGATGTCAGATACAGCAGAAGCAAATTACTCAGTTCTATGGTATAAAATACCAAAATCAATTAGTAAAATTAATAAGCAAATGGATCCATGATAAATTCATAAAGGAAATGCTTTAGAATGTTATGAGTTAGGAACTGTAATTTTTGTGTCTGATTTTAGCTTTAATTGGTTTGTGTTTTTATTGGAATTTGAAAGTCATGATATTTTTGAGGTTTGAGGAAAGAAATTGGAGTGGGAACGTCATTCTTGTTTCCTTTTTTTTTTATTACTCAAATTTACTTCTTCTTTTTACTATTATTCTTGGCAGCTAAAGGAGATTGTTAACCAGGGCAAATTAGTTTCAGATGAAATTATAATAGATTTACTTTCCAAACGTCTTGAAGCAGGAGAAGCTAAGGGTGAATCAGGGTTCATTCTTGATGGTTTTCCTCGGACAGTAAGACAGGCAGTAAGTGCTTCATTTGATAATTTTCTGTAATATTTTGCTTTCAGCCAAAGGTTAATTTGACTTCACTTACAGGGAAATACTAATGTTAGTAAAGGCAGTGGTAAAAGAACTGGTAGGAAAATATACCGTTGGATACTGAATTGATCCCTTTGCATATCTATTACTGAACCTTTTGCTAGAAGCATGTATGCATTCCAGTCATTGTTTTTGGTTCTAAAAGCTTTTGATAGCTTCTTAATAATTTACTCACGTGAGGCCTGGCAATTCATGTATGTTCTTGTTTAAGGTATTTTTCTTGTTATTTTTTTGACAGGCTAATAATTTTTGTTATATAGATTGACATTTTTGTGTTTTCATGTTGTGTTTGTCTTTGTATTTCTTTTCCATGCCATGTTTCCGTACCATGTTTTTGATGACTTTTTTGTGTTTTGGAATCTATCATGTCCAGAATTGCCCGGTTACACCTATGCAACTTCTACCTATGTTCTCAATGATTAATAGATTTGTCCATGATGACTGTAAGTTGGATGGTCAAGCATTTTATTATTATTAATTTTTTTGTGTGTGTTTATACATTCTGAAAACAGCATTTTATCAGAATACAACTTAAGAAAAATATGCTGATTTCATATGGTCTAAGTTGCTATGTTGTTAAGAAATTTTATTGGTTAAAATATGTTTTGTCTCTATACTTTTATACAATCTGAGATTTAGTCCCTGTACTTTAAAAGTTAAAAACTCAATCCTTTTACTTTTGCAATTTAAAAATCTTAGCTCAATCATTATTATTGTTGGTAGTTTTTGTTAAAATTTGTCAACTTATGTTTATCTTCAGTCAATCATATGTCACGTGATATGATGATAGTCTAATCAAAATTCAAAGTTGACAATTTTGACAGAAAATACTTACAATTTTAGTGACTGGATTGAGATTTTTAATAAAAAAGGAGGACTTAATTTTTAACATTTTAAGTATAGGGACTAAATCTGAAATTTTCTCAAAGTACAGGAACTAAGAACATATTTTAACTAATTTTTTCATCAAATTGAAAGCTTAATTTTTTTAATATGAAATTGCATCAGAGTTGTTTCACAGCAGGCAATTCACTTATATATGAAGGTTTTTTCAACTACCTTTTATAAATAAAAACAAAAGAGAACGGTAGTGGCAGTTGCCACTGAATCCATGCCAGCTGCATGGCAGATATATTTTACTTTTCAATGAAAAGATGCTCATTTTGTACTTTCATGCTGTTTTGGTGTTCTAGCCTCCCCCCCCCCCCCCCTTTAGTATATTGTCAGGAAGCATAATGGTTGCAGTATTATGTTTATCATGTAAAATAGCTCCATGCCATTTTGACCAATTACTAGTAAATCCCTAACCCTTCAGTCTACTATTTTATTATGTTTATTTCCTAGGAAATATTAGAAGGGGTGACAGACATTGACTTAGTGATTAACCTGAAGCTTCGAGAAGAAGCATTGCTTGCAAAATGTCTTGGAAGAAGGATTTGTAGTGAGTGTGGTGGAAACTATAATGTGGCTTGTATCGATATCAAGGCAGAGAACGGGAGGCCTGGAATGTACATGGCTCCACTTCCTCCCCCTCCTCAATGTGCATCTAAGCTTATTAGTCGACCAGATGATACTGAAGAAGTTGTTAAACAACGGCTCCGTATATACCAGGCGATGGTAGTTTCCATTCCTGTATTTTTCTAAATTGCAGTCCTAGAATTTAGTTAACTATCAACAGGATTATAAATTTTATTTTCATACAGACTCGACCTGTAGAGGATTTCTACCGCAGTCGTGGGAGGTTGTTAGAATTTGATCTTCCAGGAGGAATCCCAGAATCATGGCCAAAGCTGCTCCGTGCTTTGAATCTTGAAGATCGCGAGGACAAACAGTCTGCAGCTGCATAATGTCTTGCATCGTTGTATCATCTGAAGTGATTGCAGGTAAATTCGGTCATTCTTTGCATGCACAACACAACACGTGCATGCATATTTATTTCATAAAAGAACCCGTAAAGGAAGAGAGAAACATTGCATATGCAAATAAAGCTAGACATGTCTAAAGGCCTAAACTACAAAACGAAGTAGTTTTGTACTTGTATCGTAGAGAATGTGTAAATTAGGTAAGTTATTGTTTGGGAGATGCGGGGGCATTGTGTTCTTTAAGCTAACTATAATGGTTTGCTTTGAAACAAGTATATCTGCTTAATGCCAGTGCCATTGTCATTTTGCTGTATATTTGTGGTATGTGGAGCGCATAAAAGGGGATTTTATCATTGTGGGTTGAATTATAAAACTATGACTTTGTAAGCTGTGGTTTGAACACACACACACATACGCATATATATATATATATATGCGTGAGCATGTTGCTAATGTGTGTGTATATAGAGTGTTATTCAGCTGCAATGGAAGTCCATGAACAGGCTTTTAGGATGCTACTATACACTTAAAAGTTGCTTGATCCATGAAGTAATTTTCTACTATTTTTAAAGAAGATGAAGTAAGGTCTTCTGTAGAACAATGCCTGTAAGAGTCCCGAGCTAGTCGGTGTCAGCTTTATTACTTGAATTTGGGGACGTACTGGACCGTCTGGTAAAATTGGGAACCAGTGTTTTGACTAGTTCGATTGGTGGCATAAAACCGAATAAAAATTAAATCGGTAAAAAATCAGGCGGAACTAAAACTGTCAGTCAGGGGTAGAAATGACAGAATTTCATTCCCAAGTTCAACCATCAGATTCGAGTATATAGCCAGACACTGATATATGAAGCAACATGGAGTTGCTTTTCATTGCTTTCTTAGAGTTGACGTGGAAAAAATTGCAGAATTCGGATTTTCCAAACGTGGTTGAGATTCCATGTCAGCTTAATAGAAAATAAGTAGTTGAAAAATTGAAAAATAAAATTAATGTAGAATTTTTTTTGAAAAAGACCCAATAACGCTATGGTTATCCCCAATTTATGTCGGCACTTCAGATTTGATTTAGTATTTTACATTTCTAAATATATATATATATATATATTTCTTATGTAAATTTTGTTTTTTTTGAGAAATAATAATTGTTGTAAAAGACAAAAGTGTAGTTTTTTTTTCTAAATGAAAAATTATGTCTATTTGATATTTTAATTTTCAAACAGATGGATAGTTTAATCTTTTAAATGGTTTTAAATAAAAATTTTAGATGTATAATAATATTTATATTTATTTTTTAATGAAATTTTTAATTGAATTGATGTCATTTAATTTGTAGCATCAAACTAAGTTGTTTAACAAATTGAAAATTTAAGTAGGTTAAAGTTAAATTTGTGTTTGATAAATTGAAAAAATAAATACTAAACTTAAGGTATAAAATCTGTTTAGTAAATTATTTAAAATTAAATACAAATTATAGTTAGATGGTTTGATAAAAGATAATATAATTTTAAATGAAACAGAATAAATTAAAAAGAATTGAATTTATTCTCTACTAATTGGTAAGTAAGTCCTTATAAACTTATCATTTTTTACACTTATTTTTTGTTAAAAGAATTAAAAATTCTATCTAGTAACTTTTATTGTGGGTTTATCAAAGATGTTTAAGAAATTAAGTTGTTAAAATATTAATTTTTAGTTAGATTTAATTTTTTCAACACTTTATCAAATATGGCATAAGTAATGAAAATTAAGTTATAATATTTATTTGATAATTAAAAAAAACTAGGTAAAAGATATTATTATTGTTTTATAAATGTAATTTTTAAAATTTTAAAGTTAAAGTATTTAAAAGATGATTTTAAAATAAATAAAATAAAATAATAAAAAAAATAACTGAGAAAATTTTATATTAATCTATTTATCATTTTTTTGCACATTTTAATTGAATTTTTTATCGTTTTTATTATGGATTAACAAACGAGCTTAAAAGAATTAAATAACTTAAAATAGTAATTCTATTTGATTTACTTTTTTAATGGATCATTAAACAAGACCTAAGTCCATAAGTTTGATTTAGTTTTTTTAAATGAGTCATCAAACAAAGTTTACCTTTGGAATTTCATAATAGTATAGATATGAAAACGGGTAAATGAAAAAAAATAATTGTGAAATTAATAGGCTAAATTTTTAAATTGGAGTTCAACATTTCAGGAACTACTCATATGCTGATCAAACCTTTCAAAATGATAATATAAACGTCTAACTTTTATAAACATTCTCAAATAAAAGTCAAACTCTTTTCATTATAATATATATCTAATTATAAGCAAGTACTGTGAACTCATACCATGCTTTTGGTAGATTATGAAGCCGACCAAGTCTTGATCAGTGCCCACAGGTGAGAAAAGGATGACTGTATCAGCGGCATCTTTGTACCTAAGAAACAAGTATCAAAAAGTGATCAAAAAGTTGAAGAGTTTCAGCAAGCATCTTTGTTGAGTATCTCCTATTTCACCGACTCACATTTACACATTACATCTATAACCGAATCATCAAAATGGGTATCTGAAGAAAATAACATGCAAAAGAAAAAGCATAACACTTTTTAAGAGCTGGAGATACAGATTTTTTTTTTTTTAACTTACAATGTTATATACACGCACACATACATAAATATAATGGTTTTCTCCTGATTTTTCTGAGGAATTTAATTGGGTTTTCAGAATTCTTGGTCCCAATGAGATCCTAGAAATCATCTTATTTATGCAATGTAAAAAAGATATTAATAAAAAATTCTTCCTAACTTCACAAGTAAAATCAAAACCAATACAATGCTTAATATATAATTTCTAGTTTAAATAGCACAAAAACCATCAATTGATTCAAGCACTTACGGTTACAGAGAGATGAGAATCGATTGAACGAGTCGAAGATGAACCGGCAGTTTTCAACGACGGAATCAAGAGAGGCACCATTATTACGTCTATTGTTACGACGAAATCGACAAGTGAACAAATATGGGGTAATGTTGTTTGGGGCAAAATTTTACTATTATGTCCGTTGTTCTTAGCCTCCTTCACTAAATCATGATTCAGTAAATCAAAAAAATAGGGAAGGAATAGCCATTCGGCCTAATGAAGAGAAGGTGAACCAAACAACAACCTTACTATTCATCCAAGAATAAGGAGGGAATGGATCCGTTCCCTCCAACTAAACTTAAGCCGTTAAAATTCAATATGTAAATTACAAAGAATGAATGTGCAATTATATACATAAACTTTGATTTTGTGTAATTTTATACATTAAATTAAAAGATGTATTAAATAATAATAATTATACACAAATTTTAATTGTATTTGAATAATAATACCTCCACTAGAATTTCAAATTTGATTTGAATTGAAATTCAATTTTATTTTTTCTAAATCAATATTATAAATACATACAATTCCAGTATCATTAGATCATTCTTTAGTTTCATAGAATTTTATTATAATTTACTGTCTTTAACCAACCATGATGAAAAAAATTATTTCCTTTAACAATTTTGTTTTATTTTTCTTTGTTTTCATCTCATCATCTAAGGGTGATGGTGATTTAGCGTTTAAAAATTATCTTAATATCAATCTTACAAAAGTTATCGATGGTGACGGCGGTATTCTTTTTAAAAATTATATTAATATCAATCTTACAAAAGTTATCGATGGTGATGACGGTATTCTTTTTAAAAACTATAATCAAATCAATTTTAATCGCGTTATCCTACTGAAAAATATTGCATTTGATTGTAAAGGTGAAGGATAATAAATTGGTATATTCGACGGAAGAATATTAAAATGGAAGTTGAAAGTTGGTTGAAGGATCAGGGAAAAGAAATTGTGTAATGACATAAGAGATTCAAAGATGTGAAAGACCATTGGGCTTGAAGTTTGATACTCAAACATGTCTTTTGTATATAGCAGATGCCTATTTTGGTCATTTTAGTTGTTAAGCCAAATGGTGACACGGCTATAAGATTGGCTATTCCGGCAGAAGGAGTTCTATTCAAATTTAAGAATGGCTTAGACATTGATACAAGCACTGGAATGGTTTATTTTACTGATAGTAGCATTCTTTTTCAAAAAAAGATGTCTTTTTTGATTATTTTTTTTGCTTCTACAGAGGACCTAGGATCTACAAGTAATGTTTCACAAACTTTTTGAAGTCGGTTAACATTTTATTTTCTAACTTTTTAATGCACTATAATACTCAAGTAACAGGGCCAACCATATATTATTTAGGCGACAGAGCTGATCATATATCATTCAGGCGACAGAGCCGACTATATACAGAAGCTAATCCAAATGTATTAAGTGCTTAGAAACCTAAGGCTTAACAGAGACTTAGAATTACAAGAGAAGAGAACACTTTTACTAATACACAATTACTTACAAGAATGAAAGCTCTTATCCCTATTTATAGAGTTTACTGGTCGTTGGATTGTTGACAGATGTCAACATCCTTGCCATTAATTTTACAAATATTTAATAGCTAGAATGTTCATCTAGAATATCTAATTTTCTAGATAATATCCTATTTCTTTATTTTATATTCTAGAATCTTCCAAAGAAAATATCTCTTAAAGGATAAGTTTGGTTTTTATCTAGAAGTTGCATTGGCCTTCAACACTTTTCCTTAATGCAAACTTCTTTCCCCAGACGATTTGTAGAGTAGATCGAGTGCTTCTGTGAACTTCTCAAACCTTGGTCTACTCAAACTCTTTGTGAAAATGTCTACAACTTGCTCATCTGTCTTCGTTGGCACCATCTTGATCTCCCTTTCAAGGAGCTTTTCGCGAATATAATGATAGTGCACTTCTATATGTTTTGTCCTTGCATGAAAGATCGGATTCTCGGCTAGACATATAGCTGATAAATTATTGTAGAGAAGCTTTACTTGATAGTTTGTTAGTTGATGAAGATCTTTCATCAATTGTTTCAGCCAAGTACTCTCTTGTGCCACTGATGCCATCAATTGATATTCCGCTTCGGTGCTTGATAATGACATTGTTGGTTGTCTCTTGTTGCACCATGATGTTGCTCTTGATCCAAGGCTGAAGATGTACCTTATTGTCGATCGTTGCGTATCATAGTCTCCAGCAAAGTCGGTGTCACAATATCTAGCCACCAAACATTATTTTTTGTTTTCTCGTATAAAATACCAAAATTAATGGTGCCTTTGACATACCCCAAGATGCACCGTACTGTATCAAGATGAGGCTTCTTAGGATTTCTCATGTATAAACTAGCCACTCTAACTGCATAAGTTATAGAGTGAGATAGATAAAACTTCTGACTAGCTGTCGATATATGGTTACATCTTCTAAATGTTTTCCTTCTTTTCCTCGTAGTTTTATATTGGGATCTGTGAGTGGAGATAGACTTACAATCAAGCATCCTATACCTCTGTAGAAGATCCTTTGCATATTTTTGTTGGTCCAGAAATAATTCTCCCTTCCTATGCTCTACTTCAAGTCCAAGAAAATGTTTGAGTTCTCCTAGTTTCTTCATATGAAATATGATAGTAAGATTTTCCTTTGTTAGCTGGATTTCCTCGCAATAATCTCCTGTGATGATTAAGTCATCCATATATACTAGCACTATGGCTAGTTTTCCTTGATTTTCTTTCACATATAAACTAGAATCTAAAGGAGCAACTGCAAAACCACTTTGTATTAAAAACTCACTAATATTCTCGTATTATGCTCTTGGATCTTGCTTCAAGTCGTAAAGTGCCTTCTTTAGTTTGTAAACATACTTGGGATAGACCTTGTTCTCGAAACCTCTTGGTTGCTCCATGTAGATGTCCTTGTCAAGTTCTCCATGTAAGAAAGCATTCTAGACATCCATCTGCCACAACTTCCAAGACTTTCTAAGAACCAATGCTAGTAAGACTCAAACAATTGTGATCTTTGCTACCGAGCTAAATGTTTCTTCATCATTCAACCCATATTGTTGAGAGAAGCCCCGAGCAACAAGTCAAACCTTATACCTTTCAATTGAGCCATCTGGTCGGGTCTTCACCTTGTAGACTCATTTGCAAGATGTTGGTTTCCCATCTTTTGGCTTTGGCACTGAGTCTCATGTTTGATTTTCTTTTACTGCCTTAATCTCTTATTCCATAGATTTCTGCCACTCAAGGCTTTGTGCTGCTTCTTCATAAGTATATGGCTTAATAGGTATAAACTCATCTACAAGAGCAGTGTTGGCATACCTTGGATTAGGCTACCTTGGCCTTGTTGATCTTTGTAATTCTTTTATAGGCTCCTCGACTTCCGTTTGTCTTGGACGAAGCTCCTCAGATGTAGGTTGATGTATGTCAGTCTTCCATGGACTCTTGTCATTGGAGGGTGAGCTTTTTCTTTCTTCACTTGGATCTGATGCTCGCTTTTTACCTTCTTTATTTTCTTCTGGAACCTCTTCTAAGCCATGAGATTCTGGAAGCTCGATTTTTGAGGTGACCACTATGAAGAAACTTCATCAAACATCACATTTCTTGAAGTGTGGAACTTACCAATGGTTGGGTCACAACATCTCCAACCTTTCGCTGAATTGCCCAAGGTTCCGAATAATATAAAAAGGAATAAAAATGACGAATTTTGGGTAGCCCTAAACAGCAGAAGATTAGGAACAACTAAAAACGATGCTTCAAATCCAATCAAAATGAAGTTTAAAGAAGAAGCCAAGATTTTAAAAATCTTAGATGGAAAGGGCACACCTACTTTTAACTTGATAAGTGAAGCTAAGAAATATGAGGGGAAATTATGTATAGGATCTGTTTTGAAGTAGGCATTTAAATGCCTAAATGAAATTTTTTATTTTAAACTTTTTTTAATTATTTTTGTTTGTTTTTATTTGATATGGATTATAATTGATAAATATATGTTTCCAATTTTTTTTGAGAAATTTTTAATTATTTTTATTTGCCTAATTGAGAAAGTATATCTTCATGCCTTGTACACAAGAGAAAATAAGCTACGCTACATTGGATCTACGATTTAGTCGAATTTGGTTTACCTTCAAAAGTTAACATGAATTAAATGAGTTAGTTCCGGATTTAACCGGTTGAACCACAAAAGCAAATTCATTATTTTTATTTAATTGGTTAAACCAATTGATTTAATTTTGATATACAATTTATGGAATGGATATAAATATTAACTTTCAAATATATTATCAAAATTATTTTTAATTTTCATGTAATTGATTTCAACTCAATTTTTTTTATTTTTAAATTTCTTTTTATTTTTTTTATTAAATTCAATATCTAGCGCTTGGGTTCGAGTGTGTTGAAGTACATTATCCTCCTATTTATGGGTTAGGAAGGAGCTACGGGTAATTATAAAAATTGTGTCAATAGTATTTGATAGTTTAATTTTTGGATGGTCAATTTAATTAAGAACAACGATAGTTTTTTTAAATGGTTTTTTTAATAAAAAATTTAGATGGTATAATAATTTCTATATTTATTTTTTAATGAATTTTTTTAATTGAACTGATGTCACTTAACCCGTAACATCAAAGTTATAGTTTGATAAATCGAAAATTTAAGTAGGTCAAAATTAAAGTTATGTTTGATAAATTGAAAGATTAAGTGTTGAAAACATAAATACTAAATTAAAAATATAAATTTTGTTTGGTAAATTATTTGAAATTAAATAAAAATATAATTAGATTATTCGATAAAAGATAATATAGTCTTAAATTAAGTAGAATAAAATAAAAAAAATGAATTTATTCTCTATTAATTGATAAGTAGGTCCTTATCTACTTATCATTTTCTATACTTTTTTGTTAAAAATATTCAAAAATTCTATCTAATAATTTTTATTGTGGGTTATCAAAGATGTTTAAAAAATTAAATTACTAAAAATATTAATTTTTAGTTAGATTAAATTTTTCAACACTTCAAGGTTAAATAATGAATAATTAAGTTATAAAATCTGTTTGATAATTTTTTTAAAAAAAGTTAAGCACAAAAATATGATTATTGTTTTATAAATGTAATTTTAAAATTTAAAAGATAAAGTATTTAAAAGATAATGTTAAAATAAATAAAATAAAATAACCTGAGCAAATTTTACATTAATCTATTTATCAATTTCCACACATTTTAATTGAAACTTTTTATCATTTTTGTTATGGATAAAATTAAATCACTGAAAATAATAATTCTATTTGATTTATTTTTTGGGGTGTCATTAAATAATACCTAAGTCCAGAAGTCTGATTTATTTTTTTAATGAGTCATCGAACAAAGGTTAAATCCGGAAGTTCATTATAGTATAGATATGAATAGGAGTAAATGAAAAAAAAGTGGTTGCAAAATTAATAGGCTAAATTCTCAATTCGGGGCCCAACCTTTCAAGAGCTACTCGTATAATGATCAAACCTTTCAAAATGATTATATAAACTCTTAACCTTTATAAAAATGCTCAAATAAAGGTCGAAATTTTCAAAATGATCAAATAAGGGTTTAACCTGTTCAAAATTATTCAAATAATGGCCAAACATTTTAAAAAGTGTTCAAATAAGGACTTTTCAAATTTCATATGTCAAGTTTCAAATTATGTTCTAACTGCTTTCTTTTCTTTTCAAACAATATCTTATTCTAAACACGTCAACATTTACCTAATTTTTTTAACAAATTAAACTGAAATGTGTGAAAAGTTTTTATTTAAATACTTTCGTAAAAATTAGACCATTGTTTAACAATTTTGAAAGGTGTAACCCATACATGAGCAACCCCTAATTTTAGAATTTACATATGCTAATAGCAAGGATCATAATGTTGACCGGTAAGGAAGCTACTCTGCTTTATCTATCTTCTTCATAACTCTTCACATTCATGAATCATGGTGCTCCTACTTCTTCCCTCTTAATTGAATTTATTACTATTTGTTAAAATGGGGTAATTCACATGTGTCAATAAGGCTTGGTTTAGTAACATTTCCTTTAACTTTTTGTCCATATATCATTTTAATAAAATAAATTATTGTTAGAGCATTTGTTTTCTTGTCTTTTTCTCAAAATGATTCATCAATATGTATATATATAAAGCACAGTCCATTGATGTGATGTTTTAGATGTAATTAAATTACATGCACGATGACACGTTACTTTTTTTAAGAGTTGCACATGTCCTAGCAAATGACGAGCTATTGGAAAGCTAGTCAACCTCATCAATTAAGATGAGTGGCGAGCACACGTATCAAATAAGCATGATTTACGTGACGTGCTTTGTATTATTTGTATAACAACTCTCATTAGCTTTTAATTTTAAATGTAATATTTGGTAAATTTCTCTATTATTTTAATGTATTAAATAATAATATTATTCATAATTTTCTTAAAATACTCTTATAATAAAATACCTTTTAGATAAGGGTAGGAGACAAAGACCAGCTCTTAGATATGCAAAATATAGAAGGCCAACTTGCATTCCCACTTTTTTTTTTTTCTATCTCAACTTTTTACAATTGACAATGACCAAATTAGGTCAAATATGTTCAAAAACTTAATATACATTTAAGGGAGAACTCTCCCGTAAAAAAAATTATTTACCCGTCGTTATGATGTGTGTCATTACCGACTAATGATTTGGGTACTCAATTGGGACCGATTGATCCAATTGTGATAGTCTGTATAGTTCTCTATCATGAGTTCGCAGATGAAAGGTTCGCATCATCATATAAGCAAACTCATGTTTAAGGAACACATATTAATCTTAAAGTAGGGTACATATTAACTTACATAAAAATTTACTTAAGACGTCACATTCATGAGATAGTATAATATAAATAGGAAAATTAACTTCTTTAAAAGGCAAACACAAAAATAACTATACCCATAATAATTAATTATTATTTTATTTATTTTTCTTATCTTTAATCTTTATATTTAATCAGTTTAAATTAAAAATAAAAAAATTATAAAATAATTAATTGTTATTAAATTATAAATTACAATTTTTTAGATATAATTATATGTTAAATATAATATATTTTTAATTAATAAATCTCAGTGTTTTTCAAGTTACACTATAATTACAATTGTAATTATAAGGAATACATCCAAAATTAAATATAAATTTAAAATTTAATTTTAATTGAAGCGAAATATATTTTTTATGAAATAAGTAAATATATTTAATTTTAAAGCACTTCAATATGTAACTAAATTTTTGTTATTTTATAATTAAAAATAGGAAAAAAGAATCAACAAATAAAAATACATAGATAAATAATAAGAAAGATATAATATTTTTTATTTAAAATTTTCTTAATAAATAGATCTCAATGGGTTTAAGCCATTTTTCTCAACTTGAGAGGACAAGTAGGCATTCTTGAAATTATAGAAAATAAGTGTATTAGTGAAATAAAAAATATTTACTTAGTAAAAAGATATATTATAATTATTTTGAATTGAACAGTGAGGAGTATATTTTTAAAATTTTCACATTTTAACTAAATTTTAAAGTTTGGTAAATTTCGTAACTAGTCACTTAATTTTCAAAATAATTTTATTTTAGACCTTCAAAATAAAAAGTTGACAATTTAAGCATTTGCATTATATAGTTCGATTATTTTGGTCACTCTCGTTAAAATCACAAACAGAAAACTAACGCGGCAGTTAAAAAAATCGATATAATAGCAAATTTAACCCTCAATATTTACGTATTATATCAATTTAGTCATAATTTTAAAAAATTACCCCTCAAAATTTAAAATGATATCAATTTGATTTTCATTAAAAATTCAAAAAAATATATAAAAATACATAAATATTTAAGAAATATAATAATAAATATTATTAATATTAAATAAAATAAAAATGTCCATCACCCCACCACCATCCCTCTCCATCTCCCTTTCTCTGATATTGCTGTAAATTCATATCGGGGTGATGAGATCTTAAGTGATTTTCTTACTTTTTTTATTCTCAAGTTAACAAGTTTAATCGAAATTTATAGAAGAAAACTGTGGAAATGATCGAAATAATCGGATTATCTAATTTGAGTGTTTAAATTGTAATTTTTTTTTATTTTAAATGATTAAAATAAAAAAAATTATAGTTGGATGATTATGTGTAGTTTATTTTTTTAATGTTGAGGTTAACATCTCCTTCAGGGCAGGATAGTAAAAAGGACATAAAAATAGGACAAGACAAACGTATCCTTAAAAGAAAAAAATGACATTTGTTTCCCTCTCCCCATGTTTGGTCAGATTTCCACCTCCTTTCCTTGCTGTCTTTATATTCTGTGTCTCTCTCCTCCTTGTTTTAGTCATTTGTGTGAGGTAAGAAAGAGAAGAAGACAATACAACTAATAAAAAGTTTTCATATGGGTTGGTTCCTTTGTGGTGGAAATTCAAACAAAGATGAAAAGAAGAAGCTGCCTATCAACAATAACACCACCACCACCACCAACTTTGATCATCAGATCCCATCTACTTCAGGTTTTACTTCAAAAACCCGCTCCAAAAAAAAAGAAAGATTTGATCTTTAAAAAAAATTATTGTGTGAATTCTCATTTATTTTGGCTGCAATTTGATTTGGGTTTGACCCATTTGTTTAATTGTTTGAATTCTATTGTTAAATTTCTGGGTTTTCAATGTTTAAGTGTGATCTGACAGGATTTTGAAAAAAAAAGTATGTTTGTTGAATTATTTGTTGGAAATGGCAACTTGGGTTTGCTTGAAATTGTTCCTAGGTATGAAAACTGTGGGAATTTTGGACATTTTCAGCCCATAAAGATGAAATTTTTATTGGATTTTATATAAATGTTTTAATTTGGGATCCATAAAAATGTTAGACTGGTAGATTTTAATTTCTGTTTTTTTTTTTTCATTTACTTTTTCTCAGTTTAATTTATCTGATACATTTATAGAAACCACTTTTTATTACATGTTTTGTTAATTCTTTTGTAGGATTTTATAATCCAATAGTTAAAACTATGTTTTTGATTCTTCATGTTATTGTAGTTTAGGTAGAACATGGAAAGAAAGAATGCTACTAATGAAACAGGTTCTCTTTGTTTGCTATGTTAAAAGGATATATATAGAAGCTCGAATTGTGTTTTTGCAGTTTACATTGATATCGTTTATTAATACGAGAAGGATAATAAAGGCTGTTTTTCGCAGTTTTCAACAGCATTAATATAGAGTTTTTGTTTTTTTCTTGTCATGGTAGAGAAGCTGAAAGTGAATTCTGCACCAAATACTAAGAAGGAAGCTACTAAAGATGGAGGGTCAGATCACATTGCGGCGCATACTTTTACGTTCCGTGAATTGGCAGCTGCAACGAAGAATTTCAGGGCAGATTGCCTTCTGGGTGAAGGAGGTTTCGGCCGAGTGTATAAAGGGCGATTAGAGAGCACTAATCAAGTATGTGTGTTGTAAGATTTTAATTTTTATTAAGTACACGAAAAAGCATCACCTTCCATATGCTCGAAATGGATCATTTATGTTACTGTGTTCGTTTTTTATTACTATTGTGTTAGACTTTTAGTATGTATTCATTAACTCTTTTGTGATAGTGGTGATCAACTTTGAGCTCGGATTATATCCAATGATCTTATATGCCTTTAGTTGATGATAAAACTACTAATTTTGGCTGTTTTGATTAGATTGGCTGGAACTTTTAGTTTTGGAAATCTATGTTCTTTAACCGTCCAAAATAATTTTGTTGGACCTTAACCGTGTCACCTGTTTTTCGTAGGTTGTGGCAATCAAACAGCTCGATCCTAATGGACTGCAAGGGAACAGGGAATTCCTTGTTGAAGTATTGATGTTGAGCCTGCTTCACCACTCTAATCTTGTCAACTTAATCGGATATTGTGCTGATGGAGATCAGAGACTTTTGGTTTATGAATACATGCCGTTAGGATCTTTGGAAGATCATCTACATGGTACGAACAGCAACACTCGTCTTTATACCTTTGTCTATCACACCATTGAATGTCATACTTAATATTAAAATTTTCCATTCGGATTGTTGATTTTTTTTCTTATTTCTATATCAGATTTACCTCCCGATAGAAGGCGACTTGATTGGAATACAAGAATGAAAATAGCTGCAGGTGCTGCAAAAGGTTTGGAGTATTTGCACGACAAAGCTAGCCCGCCTGTCATATATCGAGATTTAAAATGCTCAAACATTTTGCTTGGTGAAGGCTACCATCCGAAGCTATCTGATTTTGGCTTGGCTAAATTAGGCCCTGTTGGAGATAAGACTCATGTATCCACTAGAGTAATGGGGACCTATGGATATTGTGCTCCTGAATATGCAATGACTGGTCAGCTTACACTGAAATCAGATGTTTATAGTTTCGGGGTTGTTTTGCTTGAAATCATTACTGGAAGGAAAGCTATCGACAACTCGAGAGCTGGTGGCGAGCAAAATCTGGTTGCCTGGGTAAGATTCCCATCTCTTGTTTACCGTATATTGCTAACAATTCAAAGATGCTTTCTATTGCAGTGGCTCGTGTTAATAGATGATTCTCTTTGTAAAATTTGTATATTGTTTAACAGGCTCGTCCGCTATTTAAAGATAGAAGGAAATTTGCGCAAATGGCCGACCCATTACTTCAGGGCCAATATCCAGTGAGGGGTTTGTACCAAGCTCTAGCTGTAGCTGCAATGTGTGTGCAGGAACAGCCCAACATGCGGCCGCTTATAGCAGATGTAGTCACTGCCCTCACCTATCTTGCTTCTCAAAGGTATGATCCTGAAACTCAGTCAGTTCAAGGACCCTGCACGGGTTCTTCCACTCCGAGAATGAGAAGGGAATAATGCCAAGCTAAAGGGAGAAGTAAACCATTACTCATATGACAGAATCAAATCCATTGGTAACTGATGATCAAGATTCAAGACCAAGAACCAACAGGTTATATGTTCGAGACTTACTGCCGAGCGCCACAAGATGGCAATCACGATGCAAGCGGTATCCCTACACCCTTTTGTCATGTCCTCTTTTCTCTTCATTTTTGTCCAAATTCATTTTTTTTAATGTAAATTTGAGCTTGAAAGCCTTGTATCTAAAATGTCTTTAATATAGAAACTGGTGTCCCTTTAAAGATCATTCAATTATGCTTGTCAATATTGAACATTGCTAGATTATATAGTAATTTATCTACTTGCTAGCTTTTGCTTACAGTAGGCATCTTTTTAGTTTCTTCCCCTTTCTCCTCACTATTGAGAAAGATGTGCGTATTCATATCATATTCGTGTATTTTATTTTTTATATGTTAATAATTCATATTATATAGGTTTTAAGGTATTTGTGTGGTTTTTATTACCTTTCTTGATTTCGATAAAAATATCATGGAGACTCGTATATTAAGGATCAAATTACATTTTGATCTCTATATTTTAGATCAAAGTGTGATTTGATCTTTCTATTAAAAGTTTCGTTCATTTTTATTATTAAAAATTGATCTTTGTGCCATGAGGTACCTGGCACACCAAGCGTCACATTCATATTAACCTATCAGTCACTTTTTAGTGTTGTATTAAACTGGGAAGAATTGCAGGCAACTTACTAAAATTATAAAAATAATATATTGATTCCCATAAAAACCAGAACCATCTCAGTCATGGATTTGCAGAGTCAGATTCCTTTTCTCCACCTATATATTACATACATAGCATCTTCATCTCTCCTCCATACATACATATACATATACATATATATACATACATCCATGATATGCATGTAACTATGCAAGTAGTGTTAAGAATTAAGAGGGACTAATTGGAATTTCTATAGATCAAAGCTATGACTGTTGAAATGGAAAATGGTGTCATGTTTTTGTCTCCTTATGTTGTGTGACCTGATTTCTTTAGCAACACTTGATTGAAGAGTTGGTGGACCACAAACTAGCACACCTACATCAACATTCCCCCATTTCCTGCTTGTGGATGCAAATATTTCTGCATAAATGAAGGAAAAAAAACACGAATCAAACTCGACACTCAAGTATCAATGTTGGATACGTATGCGTTCAACACGGGTTTTTATCATGGAACAAACCTTTGAAGTCTGGTCTGGTACCATATTGAATGATGGTTGAACTTTCAGGATCATTTTGAGTCAAATCTTTGTCTTCAACAGTTCCGTTACTCGGAGTAGATTCAACCTTTATCCTGTCGATATCTTCATCTTTGTCATTTGAAGAAGCTTTTTTATCCCAGAGATGCCATAAACCGATCACGAGACCACCAAAGATAACAACACTCGTGACCATGCATGCAATGAAAAGAAGGCCTAGGTACCACCAGGTAGATACATTGTATGGCTTTATGTAGAAAATCCGTAACAGAGCCATTAAAACGATAAATCCGACTGTTGATATAATAACGTATAGGCCAGACCATACGTTGTTTCCGGTGCCAACCAAAGGCGACATGCTGCGGCCCGAGAAAGGGCAGGAAGAATTTGATGCCACATGAACCTTACCTTCTTCCTGCAGGTAACATCAATGGCAGATGAAATTTAAGAAAATGGTAATGGTTATGTTTGAAAGCAAAGGAGGAGTTGAGCATAAACTGGACATACCATTGAAGGCCCAGATTCTCGAGTGACATAAATATCAATCTCGAGATTTATTTTGTTGGAGAAAAGTGGGCAAATTGATTCCATGTCGATACTTGAAAGAAGCGGAAGTTCATCCGACTTTTTAACAGCCCAAACAACCAAAATCCTTCTTGGTAGACATGGTTTTCCATCATTAACGCGATGGAGGATATCGCTTAAGATCGCCAAGAATGGCGAAATCCCGATACCACCTGCAACTAAAATCAGGTTCTCATACCTGCAAAAGTTTAATCCATGTCAGGGTTCATATGAAGGTGACTTAAAAGTTTAATCCAGACATGCGAAAGTGAAACATTGAAAGATATGGGAGTACGTACATCAAGTGGTATGGTGTTTCATGCCCATAAGGTCCCTCAACGGAAGCTGTGATTGTGGTTTTTGATAGTTCAGGCTCAGACATGCTCAAGATACTGTCCCTCAGCCTCTCGGTCCATCCCCCAAGGACCTTAATGAGAATAGCTAGATGATGTTTACCGTCTAGAGGACTGGACGAAACACTGAAAGGATGCCATTGCAACCACGACAATTCTCGAACTTGAAGAAAAATAAAACTGAGCGCATTGTACTGCAAACCTACGTATTTTAGTCCAATAAAGTGTGAGAAAACAGCAATGCCATAATAGATTACATCCCAAGGAAACCATAAATTTGTTGTGAACATATATTCTTACTTCGAGGTTTCGAGAGGACCAACTCAACTGTCCCACAGGGAAGGCACCTGGCCGAAAGCACGTCCACTTTTGTTCGTGATTGGCAGAAACGCAGGAAGCGGTCGAGCATGAAAATAAATATCGCGCCGGCAACGATGCTAAAAACAAAATCACCAACATGCAACGCCAAAAAGACGACGAAGACTACATATAGTTGATGTGTATAGAAGAACAACTCGAAGTAGTCTTTCCTCACTGGATGAAGCGATGTAACCCACATAAACAAACCGGCTAAGAGGCTGATAACTCCTGGTAAATTAGCAATACCAACACTTTTCCACTCCAATAACTGCATGAAACAATCAACATCGAAAACAGTTTAGTCGCTACCGATGCATAGGGTAAGCATCTAACACAGGTGAGTCCAAGTAACGTAACCGGCATCTATGTAAGAGATAAAAATATACAGCAAGCATAAAAGAATGAGTTAAACCCAAAACTCACTTCCTTCACAAGAGTTCCATTCATTGCCCATGCAGTTACATAGAGCAATCCATGTAGTGTGAAGAGCGTCATGGTAAGATGTCCCAACCATACATGATATCTTGTAGCATGCTCAAAAGGGATGTCTATAAGACGAAGAAGAAGTGAACCCCTTGAAACCGGGAGGAACAAAAATATCAAGCAGAGCAACCCCAACATCCCGAATCGAAGTCCCGTAAGTTCCAACATGAATCGACTGAAAAAAGATGAAAGATGATATTAGCCCTCTATGAACAAACAACACTAGTAAATGACAACAACTGTCAGATACTGGTAATGGAACTAATGATGTTGGTAAACATTGGAATCACATTATATAAACTAGAAATCGATAATATAGGCATCTATGTAACTCAAACAGAGGATGTGAGTATTAGACACGAGTATATCCATGTATCAGAGGGTTTTTAGATGATCATATCAACATATCCTCATACATTACGGTCCCGATATACATCAGACATAAGTACATCAAGAAAAACGAAGAATCAAAGCATATATTTTACCCTTTGTCTGAAGAAGAAATGTCAAACAGGGCCAAGAGGCTAATATTCCGCAAGGTGTAAGCATACATCGCCCATATGATGAACACAACAAAGAAGGTTATCCCAATGAACTCAGCTGCAGACACAACCCCAAATGGTCCATCCACAAGAACAGGGAATGTCCACAAACGAAACCCTGGTTTCTTTGAGGACTTACTCCTATAAATAATGCCAAATTTATTCAAATCATTAAAACATTCATACGTACATACATACATACTAAGACAAGTTCACGTGGAAAATGACATACTTCTCAAAAACATGTTCACCAGAGATGATCAGATGAGCTACTGCAAGGATTGCAATGAGTAGAATTGGAGCACTGAATGCCAAGAACAAACTTCCTGGAAAACAAAATTAAACATTGAGTAATAACAAAGCAAAGTATAATATGTATGTATGTGTATGTACATGTATATGTTTATGTATACATGAATGAAGGTAAACAAACCTGAAATGCCAAAAACAGATCCTCTGGTGACATTAATAATTTTCTCAACCAATTGATTACCAATTTCTCCAGGATATAGAAAAATAAGACCAACCCATGCAATGAAAATCACCCACATTACAATCTTTAAACCCCATTGCACTGATGATTTCAGAAAACATGAGTTTTTGACATAACCAGGCTCAAATTCATCACTGAACAAAAGAGGGTTCTTCAATGAGTTTGAACCCATGGCAAAAAAAAAAAAAAACACTTCACAAATTCTTGGAAAGGGAAAATGGGTTTTCTTTAATTTTTCTCCCCTACCAAACCCTAAGACTGTATAAATAAAATAAAATTTGGGAAAAAGAAACAAACTTTGTGGAACCCATTTGTGGGTTTGATGCAAATAATGAAAATAACATGGAGGAATGATCATTCAATACATGATCAGAGACGAATTGCCACCAGAAAAAAGAATTTATTTTTTAGTAGAGTTGAAGTAAATAAAGATGTAGACAAGTTGAAGTAAAGAGCTAAATTTTGTGGGGTAATTTACAAATTTTATTTGCAAAATTGTAGCTTTCTGGTGGGGATTAGATTCTTGGACAAGTGACTGGGGAAAAAGCTGATAATAACTGATGATGCGAGATGACAAAATAAAGAGTGAAGGGACAAAATTTGTTGGTTGACGTTTATTATTATTATTTATTCATTTTGATAATTAAATCTATTTTGGAACTTGTATTTTTTAATATTTTGGTATTTAAATTTATAACTAGATTCATTTTGGTTCTTAAATTTAGATTCGGTCAATATTTAATTATGTGTAATAATGAATTTAAGGATAATTTTTAGAATCCAGTAAATTTTTAAAAAATTTAAAAGTTTAATTAGAATTTTTAAAAATATATAAATGAGTCTAATCAGATTTTTTTGTGAATCAATGAGAATTTTCAAAAAAATTTAAGATAGCTTAATTAAAAGTTTCAAAAGAAATCAAAGATATAATGAGAATTTTTAAAAATTTGAGGGGGGCTAATTAAATTTTCTAAAAATTTCAAGGAAGAAATCAAAATTTCTCAAAAAAATTTTTAGGGGCCGAGACCCCTTAGGCCACCATAACAATTTGCCTCCGATGATGTAACCATTGTTATTGGAACATGACTAAATTGATCAGTCAGATCGATTAAACCAAAAACCAACTAGTATATTAGTCTAAACAAAATGTTGAACTGATTGAATCAAAAACTACTTCAAACCAATTAAAAAAATATGGGACAAAAACTAGTTTAATAAATTGTTTTTTTACTTTTTAAAATTTTATGATTTTTTAATCATTTATTTAATTGTTGTTAGTCTACCAATTGAATCGATCGGTCCGATTATTATAACAATGTGACTTGAAATTTTATATAATTTTTTTAATTTTCAAGTAATGATGTGGTACAATTTCATAGTGTTTTGTCATCATACTTTTATAATTTTCAAGTTTAGAGACCCAAATGACTGTAGTTACCAATTTCAAGTATTAAAGTGAACAAAAAAAAAGTACACATGCCAAAATGGACTTAATTAAATCTAGGGACCAAAAATTATATTATTATTTTTTAATCAAATAAACAAATTTGCAAGAGTAAAAATTACTTATGTATACAAAAAAAATCTAAAGTTAATTATACTAGACATAGTTATGACTAGTATTTTAAATTACTGTCAATTTAAAAAAAAGTTCTAATTACATTCTCAAATTAATAATATTATATCAATCTTATCTTATTATTAAAATTATTAAATAGCACCTCAAATTTTATTTTATATAATTTAAAACAAATATTTTAAAGAAAAGTAAAATGTCATTACATAATTTTAACAGTTAAAAATTTAAAATAAAGCAAAATAGAAAAAAAAAGTGAATAATAAAACTTTTGTAAAAATTTCGAAAATCTTAAAATTTAGATTGTTTATAATATTTATTTTTACAACATTCATTTCTCTTTGATCTGTTTTTATTTCTATGCTACCTAAGATTCGGTATCTCATTTAATGGTTAAATTAATTATTTTAATAATAGAAAGGCTTTATTGATATAACTTCGATAGCTTAAGAATATAATTAAAATATTTAAAATTTTAAGATTAAATTAAAATAAAAATTATAATTTAAGAATGTACGGTCCAATTAACTCGAAAAATAAATTGAAAAAGAAGAAAGAGCATGGGTGTCAATGTGAGGGATCACAAATTTTGTGTGAAGCAAAGTGGCTTTCCTTTCATTGTCAAAAATTATGTCCATATCTCATTAATGGTGAAGGGGAAACGTTTGCTTTCTATCAAAATCATGGTAAAAATGTTATTTTTTTATTCAATATTCGAATTATCCATAATTTTCTTTTCATTTATAAATAAAAAAATAAATGCATTTTAATGCTTTTAAATTCATGTTTTCTTGCTTCGATAATAATGTCATACTGATAATTAATTTTTTAAAATTTTTATTTTTTTAATTTTTTTATATTTCAAAATTTATGTTTAATATTTTAAAATAAAAGAAAAATATTTACTTGATAGTTATATGTAATGAACATTAATTTTGAAAAAATATTTTATTATTATTATTATTATTAATTGTATGTGTATTTTTATTTTTATTTTCTTTTGCAAAACATACACTTTGTTGCGGAATGAGATAGGTTTCATGAGAAGTGATTTGAAGCCCTTTTTGGTTGAAGTTTTTACTGCACAAGAGGAGGCTCTTTCTTGATTAAAATCTCTGCAGATGGATGATATTGTGTTTTGAGGTTAACTGTCAACCGCTTTGGTATGCTTTTGGTCGTAATAGTTTGGATATTTAATATGAATCTAAAATTTTGTTCAAATTTATTCATATTTAATATTTAATATTTTTATATTTTTTTCATTTATTAAAATTTTATATTTAAGCATCTTAACATTTGTTTAAGCATTTACATTATATTATTATACATTTCTATAGATTTAATTTTTGTATATGTTATAAATTATTTAATATAATATATTATAAACTTAAAAATAAATCAAACTTAAATTTTAAATGTTTGAACTCGAATTTAACTCGCATTATAAATATTTTTTTTTGTTTGAACTTATTTTTCAAATTTAATATATTTTTTTAAATTTTTTCTTATCATAAACCAATCTAATCAGGAGAGAGTGTAAGTGACACATGTCACATATTATACGGTTTTTTATATTTGCCCAATACACACCCAACGCCTGGACATACTTTTTCAAAAGGAAACATAAAAAACATGGTACTGGACCATTGTCGTACACATTCCAACATGAGCAATATTTTTTAAATCCAAAAAATTAATTTTTAGAAATTTGAAAAAATTATTTGGTTAAAATATCATGGAAGTCCTTGTATTAGGAGTTAGATTGTATTTTACCCCTTCTACTAAAAATGTGCAAATTTATCCTTGTACTTTAATCTAAAAAGTAAATTTGACCTTCTATTAAAAAATTCATCTATTTTTATTGTTAAAATTGGCTCTTGTACATCAGCATGAGATACACATGCGACGCTACGCGTCACTGTTTGGTTATTCTATCATCTATGCTAGCTTTAATAGTAGAAATAGATGAAATTTTTAACAGAAAAGATCAGTTTACTTTTTTATCCAATATCCAGGGACTAATCTACCTAATTTTTTTAGTAGAAGGAATAAAATGCAATATAACACCTAATATAAGAGCTTCCATGGTATTTTTACCAAAGTTATTTACATATTAATATTCAATTAAACCATCGAATTTCATATCTTTATTCTATATTTTTGTAGGAAAGTTTTTTGTCCTATCTTGCCATAAAGTTTTGATTTGATACATTTCTCATAAATTATTAACACAATTATTGATATAATATCATTTTATGTTTATATATTGCATACACAAAATTATATTTATCTAATATAAGAATAAATTGATGTATTTATTTCTTTAAATGTGTATGATTGAATCAAAATTAAAATTTTATGTATACATTTGAACCACAATCAAGGTTTCATATGTATGATTACACCAAATAAAAATTCATGTATCAAATTGTACATTAAACTAAAATTCATATATAATTTTAAGATTTATCTCTAAACTTTCGTATCATTATATCTAAATTTATTTTAATTAAATGTCACCATTTTATTGTTGTGGAAAGTTAAAATTACACTATGTCAGGTAAATACTTTTGTGAAAATATTTTATTTAAATTTATTTATAAATTACATAAATATTAATAAAGAATAAATAATAATCTGAACAAGGTCATAACAAAAATAAACTCCACAAGAAAAATAAAAATTTCGAGACCTTGATCGACTTAATCTATAAAATTTATTTATTTTATCATTATTATATTAAAAAGGATGACATTGTATAAATTCATATCATTTAGGTGTCAAACGAGAAATTTAACCATTGTTATAAACAATATTTGGAACCTAAAAATATATCAAATTTTAAATTTTTTTATTGAGATGAAGAGAAGGAAATGGATATATATTGAAACAAAGGGATTAATTTACACCAGTGTAAGATAAAAATTATTTTACACTTTTTTTTATCTCTTTGTACGGTAAATATTTTAATAATCCAATTATTGAATTTATCATTCTATTCATATATATTATGTGTGTCAAATTTGATGCAAATTAAAAATTTATAACTATTTGTTTTAAGTAAAAAAAAACTTTCAACAGTTCAATAAATATTAATATATATAGTATTTTAAATTGATATAATAAAGATATCGGATCAGTTTAAAATTTTACATACATGACAAGAATTACATTAATAGATTCAATAGCTGGATCATTAAAATACTAATCTCACAAAAAGATACGAAATAGTGTAAAACTATTTTAGTTTACACCAATGTAAACGAGTCTCTCCCTTATATTAAATATATCATAATACGTGCCGACTAAGCTTTAACTTGATTGTCATCATTAGTGTTGCAATAATAAAGATGATGTGGGTTTAAACGTGATTAAACACCTTTTTTTTTAATTTAAAAATTTGATAAAAGGTTATAAATAAAAGTAGATATTATATTCATAGAAATATAATTCCTAGTTCTTTACCTTTCGTTCCATATTATCAAATTTATTTATTTTCAATGGATTATATTCACACACATATATATATATATATATATATATATATGCTTTTGAATTTTTAAAATTATACCTTTTATGTCAAGTCAATTTCATTTGATAATGAACTTTTTTTTTAGGTCATTTTATGGGTCATTTTCTAATTTTAAAATCCAGATGGACTTTGTTCATTTTTTGTGATGACAATAATTTTAAGAAAAAAGTAATAGAAATTTTATTATGAGGATGATAATTCGGATTTTGAAATTATTATTGAGAACATTCACTAATTTTAATTATATTTATAGTCGCTTTACATCATGTATATCATTTGTATTCATATATTATAAGGTTTAAGATTTAAAATGGATGTGGACAGCTTATTTAATTTAATTGAAGCGTTAATAAATATTATTCTTTTAATAATTTTAAATAAATAAAATTTAAAATATTAAGTAAAATTTGAAATAGTTAGACAAATTTTGAAAATGTTAAGTAATTTTTTTATGTAAAAAAATAAAATATATATAAAATTTCATAAAAATATATAATATTATCATAAAAACAAATATTATCTAATTTGTATATATTATTTAATTTAAATTTAAATTTAAGATAATTAGATATATAAAATTTTAATTTTTAAAAATTTTATATAAATGTCTTGTATAAAATTATTTTAAAATTTTAACGTATTTTTTTTTCTATGTTCTTACTTTCAATTATTTCAATTATTTTTCCTATGTGTCACAATTCATTTAAATATTTTAATATTAAGTTAAAAATAAACTGTCTTTTAATTAATACATACAATCAACTCGTGCATGACATGAGAAAAAAATTAATTATTATATTTTTTTCATATTATTTTTTATTAAAGAATTTTATTAATTTATCCGTCAACATTAAATTATTTAATGCGTAAATTTATTTAAATTTAATTATAGAAATGTAAACATTATTAAAAATTTTACTAATATAAGGCTAGACTAATGTCATCAACGAACCATACTGAATTATTGGAAGTACAAAATATAAAAAATTATAAAATGAAAATATAAAGTAGAAAGATAGTTATGCCTTTTCAATTTTTTTATAATAATTAAAACACTTTATAAATTTCTCTATCAACACTACCAATTCTCAATTAATTACTCTTTATTAAAAGTTTTATCCAAAATTTTAAGATCTCAATAATAATTAATTTTTTTAAAAATATAAAATTCAAATCTAAAATGTTTTTTAACCCACATATATGTGTGATAAATTTTAATAATTTTTATTTTTTAATACATAATTAATTATATATAAAATTTAGGGTAAACTGCACTCCAAGTCACTAAACTATAGTAAGTTTACGTTTCAATTATTTAACTTAAAAAAGTTACAAAATGATCATTAAACTATTCGAAAGTTTTCATTCAAGTTATTGGGCTGTTAAAATCATTGTTGTATGATATTCTTTGTTCACACCAATTACACCAATCGAAAGTTTTATTTTTTATTTTCATAAAACATCTTTAAATTTCGCGAATCTATGAATCAAAATCCAAATAACTTTTTTCCTCGTTCTCTAACACTAACTATTAGATCGACTTGGATCTAATATGTTATCAATCATTGAATTGTCGCTTAGAGCTCACTAATTGAACTTTTTAAAAAAAATTAACAGCTTAATGACTTAAATAAAAACTTTTAAATAGTTAAGTGACTTAAATGAAACCTTTTTAATAGTTTAGTGATCATTTTTAATTTTTTAAAGTTAGGTGTCATAAATTTACTAATAATTTAGTAACATTAATATAATTTACCCAAAATATTAATGTAATATCCTAAAAGTCATTTTCTCTTTTTTTTAAAGAAAAAGTATTAGGGAAGGTTTCCGAATTATTGGGAGAAAAATAAGTGGGGAGCATCATTTGACCCACACCTTCCACACATTTCTTACTAGCTATGAGTACGACTTGCAATCAAGGAAACAATGTTGGAGTGTCCTGATTCGTTAAACGACGTCGTGTACGGTCGACCCAAATTATGACTGCTTTCTAACCGTTGGTTTATTCGCAAATTGAATTTATATATTTTTTATATTGTTACTAAATATTATTAATTATAAAATTACAAAAAAAAACAATTTTAAAAAATAAAAAAATTAAAATTACAATATTTTAGCAAGCTAACCACATGCGTATAGTAGCAGCTCTTATCATGGGCTCCATTGGCACAGTCTTGGCAGCCCCAACACCTCAAACTATATTTCTAAATACTACCTCAAAATATTTGTATTTATATTTTCAAAAAAGAAAATTGAATTCATTTTTTTATTAATAAAACGCTCTAATCTATCATATAAATTCATACATAATCAATATATTAGACATACAAAAATTAAACCATTTTTTTGCTTATTGCTTTCTTATACTCTATCATTAAATTAGCTATAACGTATTTCTAAACATTATCTCAATTACTACCTGATGAGGACTTTCGAAAATTGTTGGTACCAATTAATTTAAGTGCAAAATGTTTTCTCGCAAAAACAAATACCGAAAAAAATTACGCAATTTAATTTCTAAATTTGAATTCTGTACGATAATAAACACATTTAAAATTATACCACATCACTCAAAAATTTAATATATAATTAGAAAAAGTTTATATACAATATTAGGTGATGATGTGGCACAATCTTAAATTATCACATCATCAAACAATTACGAAATCAAATAAAGAAGTTACAAAATTCCGAGGCTAATGTGGAGTAAAATGAAAAGGTTTAAGTACCCAAATGAACCTAATTGATATATTTAGGAGCCAAATATAACATTAACCCAAATATTGAATACGGCTTTTATCAAGTGAGCTGTTAGAGAGAAGACTGTACAGAAACATACAACATACTAAGATCTAGAATTGAAATATCTATCAAAAACAGCCATTACAAAACTTCACCATATACTTTATAGTTGATTCCCTTTGTATCTCTCGTTTCTTTTCCTTTTTCGATACGATTGCCCGAAACTCAAGACCCGGATTTGCGGGAAATCACTCCTTAAGGATGATTACACTTGTTCTTACATTCTCTTTACTTCTACAAAGTATTATTAGTAATTACCATCTAATAATGGAACAAACAATTAATGATTATGGATATCACCTTGGTTTCTAGTAAAAAATTAAAAAGATGCAAACTACTGGTCTCCTGAATTACCCCAATGCTAATAAAATATCTACTGAGGCCAATGAATGGAAGAATTGAAGGCAGCAAAAGAAGGATATGAATGCTGAGTATTAACATGACAAACCGGCAATTCTCTCACTCCTTATGTTGTCCTTCAATGCCGTTCGTTCCCTTGTCATCTGTGTCCTTGCCGTTCAGTTCCTTGTCATTTGTGTCCTTGCCGTTTGCGTCTTTCTGCTGGATTTCGGCATTCTGACCCTCATTAGATGGCTTCCCATCATTTGGGCCATCAACATTACCGGGCTTTCCCTGTTTTGTTGATTCAATAAATAAAATATTGTTATAGTAAAAAGAACTAAATGAAAACTCTCATAATAACTTTTCCCTTATCTGCCAATTGTGAGCCAGCCCATCAGTTTAATCCAGCAGAGCAATCATCTGATCATCAAAAAACTTGAAAGAAAGTAAATTTGTGAAAAAACTAACCTTGTTTCTATCACGCCAGCCAAGTCCAAATGGTCGAGAAAGTAAACTAATTTTCCGTGCAGGGATTTCTTGTTGAGGCTCTTGATTGCTGCGCGCTGATGAATCAGGGTGTGATGATCTGCAATCTTATATTTATTAGAAGGGATTTATAATCAAATTGGCAAATGTATATAGCTTCTGAATTGCATTCCAAGCAATGACAAAGGATACAAATCGAAGAAAAACTAGTTATTGAGTGATCCCCGAACCCTGAACGAACCCAACTGACCAACTAAAAATATTTCACCCATGAGTAAAAGGATTTCAAATTGGCAAAAGGTTGTTAACGCACCGTGGAGAAGGTTGGACTTTACTTTGTCCAGACTGGTACTGTAAGGTGGCCTCTAACATTGATTCTGCCATTACCACTCTTTTCTCCATTTCAGCAAGTGAAGCAGTGGCCTCTTCATACTTTTCCTGTATTTTAATATAAAAGTTACAGCCAAGAGCAGAGATGGAATAAAATAAAAATACAAATGATATTTGCATAAATTTTGATTCTTTGTGATATGGTAAAGACATAAGAACATGTTCTCGCATATTTTCTACACTGGAGTACATCAACTAACATCATTTCGAGTAAAGTCCCAGTGTTCCATTAATTACAGCTTTCCAAAATATTTTCTTGTTTGCAACGATTTTTAAGCAAAATTAAGATACATTGAAGCCATTGGTACCCTGCCTGCAGCACTGGTGGAAAGATGATTTATTTACTATGTAATTAAAAAAGACCTATAATTTTCAAACCATAGAAATGAATATTGGCATTCAGTAAAACTCAAGAACCAAGGACTAATTGCTGCCAGCAAATTTTTACTGATGAAAGTTACACAGCAAAACAAGAGGTTGATCATAATGAGTACCTGAAGCACTTGAACAGCATATCTTTGTGCAGCTGCATCTTGTTCAGCAAATCTGCGAGCATCTTCTGTCACCCTTTGATCTTGCTCTACCCGCATTAGGACCTATGAAATGCGAGACAAATGCTATAATAATCAAGACATGTATAACAAAAGAAGAAATCCTCCATTAATTGAACATGAGGAAACAAGTAAAACCTGAAGCATTGCATTTTCTTGTTCCTGCTTCTCAGAAAGTGCCTTACGAAGCTCAGCAACCTCTTCCTCTAATTGCTCCACCTAAAGATCAAAAGCAGATATAGCGTATGCAAAATGTTCACCTTAAGAAAACACTAGCAACTATGAAGTCAACGAAACACCAAACATTCAAAGCATACAAGTTGCAAGCGAACTGCATAATGTCCTTCATTGATTCAGGCATGAGTCATGACAACCTTCTAACGCAAATTTTTTTCAAGTTCTCGTAATAACATTAATCAAATTGTCTACTTTGTGGTAACAAGTGATAGAATGCACACATAGAATCCAACATAGAGTCCACTAAGAGGCCCAAGGTTCCAGGAAAGCGAAGCAAACAAGTTGCAGGCACCAGAATGATTTCTAGTTCAATAATGGTCCTAAGAATAAGTTAGAACATTGACTGCAAATTCTGGCAAGGGAAATGGAAAAAATTGCAAGAACAACAATCATATATTTCTATTCATGCCAAAGGAACTGCCACTAATGAAGATATTCCATTTTACCCTAGCACTTAACTGGCGCCGATTATCCTGTTTTACCATCTCCATCAATGCCGTCTCCAGCTCCTCAGATCTGATACAAATTAGAAAGAAGCAAGATTGTTGGTCGCATTCATCAAGCTTCCATGGAATAAAGAATATTTTAAAACAAATAATCCACGAATTCCAACATAAAATAAAAAGATTAAGCATGTGTTCATTTCACTACTTCCGAAAAATGATTTTTGGAAGATTGACGGATTTTCTAGAAAACCTTGAAGCTTTTGGTGTTTGTATGATTCAATGTAAAATATATTTTTTGAAAGTTGTTCCCAATGAAACAAACACAACATAAATTACATTTGTTACAAAATATTATCAAAGCATTACCTTTGACATTAAAAATTTATCTTATAATAATTAATGCATAAGTTTGTAAATTTGAGATTACATGTATAATAGTGAAAAGTAGTACATTCAAGCAGGAACGGATAATTGAAACTAAGCAGGATTTAAACAAATATTCATATTTATATTGTTAAAATATTCATATTTTGTATTAAAAAATATTTATTACTAAAAGTATTTATAAATTATAATCTATATCCATTATTAAAGTATTAATGTAAATATTTTTCAATGAAATATTTAGAATGTTAAAAGGTATTATTAATGTTAAAATTTAGTATTGAAATAAAATTGCAATATTAAATAATTTGATTAAAATAATAAATTATATTAATTATATATTTGATTTATTATATATTATTTTAAATATAAATATGTATTTTTAATAATATTAAAAATTATTATATTCACAATCAATATTTTAATAGGTTTAAAAATTAGAATAAAAAATTATTATTAATATAATTTGGCACGATTCAAGTTAATTTTCATCTAAAAACATATTACTCATATGGGAACTCTTGTCCAGAAACTGTCTTACCCTTTGGAAGACAATTTCATAAAAAAAGACTTATTTTCCTTAAATTGATAAGAGTCATTTTCATTGGCCAAGCTATTTTCCATTAAACACACAAAAAGATTGCAGAAAATATTTTCTATAAATCATTTTCCATAAAATAAAAACATCCTAAGTAGGTAGGCATGTCCAGTTTATAAGCCATTGTGATGTAGCTTAGATATGTCCATGTATAAGAAAGGTTAGGAGGCAAGTTAGTAATAGATCTTAAACCAAAAACACAAATCTCACTCTCTATTACACGGCATATAGCAAAACATGTAAACCATAGAGATGATATAAATTTAACCTGAGGACAGCTGATCTTTTCTCTTCTAGCAACCTGCACAACTCAACTTTTAACCACACAACCTGCACACAAATATTTATAAAAAATTAAGAATATCATAACATCACAAGAGGCCAATAAAATCTCACAATACAAGGGTTTAGGATTAGGATTAGGGATTATAAATTAGGGTTATTAATCAATTATGTTTACAATTAGAGTTTACAGTTTGGGTTGACAAATTAGGGATTATGTCTCATGAATTAGGTTTTATAGTTTAGGAAATAGGGTTATGAATTATGGCTTAGCCTCCCATGTCTTTTGCAACTACATATAAATCCAACAAGCAACATCCTTTCAAAAAAATTTGTTAGGTCCACAGAATCAGTGTAATCAATGAAACAAATCCACTCAGGCAGATCAATAGATCTAATCATTGAAAATGATTTAATAAAAATGGTATCTATCGCTCTAAGAAATTGACACTAGAAAGAGAGTTCATGTCACAATCTCACATATGCATGCAATATGGAAATTTTCAACTAACCCCTAAATCTGGATGCATGATTGAACATGAATCCTTCTGAAATATCTTCTGTTAAATCTAGGGTCACTCTAGCCATTGCATTAAACCAGAAAATTACACAGGACATAAGTTTAGAATACATTATGTAATTCAAATTATATATCATATTTCCATTTTACAGGGCAAACAGCACATGCAAGTGATCATGTAAAACGGGTTTTGTCTACAGGTCAAGGAACAAAGACTCATCAACTCACAGAGGAAAAGCAACATTAAACAATTGCATATAGTGTTCACAGAAAGGGTAAATGTATATGCTACCTGCTCTTGAAGATCTGGAATAGCATCTGTGTCAGCATCTCCAGTCAGACTAATAAGAACTTCGTCGGAATTTGTGGAACCAGACTCAGAATGAGAGAGATCCCCATTTGTTTTTGTCTTATTTGTTTCCATAATCAAGGACTTAGGATCCTGCTTAAAATTATATAGCTTAGATGCTAGGCCCTGAGAATCCCTCCAAGCTTGAAGCCCCTTTGATCTTTCCTCAACTGCAGCTATTACAGCTGATCGATGCTTCTCTCTTAAATCATGTAATCTTTTCTCATTTACATTTTGATAACCCATACAAGCTGTCAATACAAGTTGGCTGCTGTCGAATGTTGAGCCAGCCAATGACTGTAACAAAGTAACAGCATCTCCTGCATCCTTAGTTGTAACCAATGCCGGGCCTGTAAGAAAATTAAGTTACATGGTGTAGTTTAAAACAGCTTATTTGTCACTTTGGACTTCAGGTACCATAAAGATATCATTAAAGTCAAAATACTCATGTCTTTTACCCCATACCATATAACTCCATTAAAGCAAGTGCTGTCCTAAACAGCATGACACGATTTCCTTCATAGAGGAGCACATCCCAGACTCGAAGCACTGTAATGAAAAAGTTAAGCAGGAAGCTGTAATTAAGCACCGGTGATAGCAATTATTAAATGGGTGCAGCATTAGTAAATTAGAAACAAATGCACCAATTATGACAGAAAATTCCAATGATAAACTGTTAAGCATTGCTAGAAGACACAGCACGAAACCTAACCACTTTCCCATGGAAGCATGTTCATAAAAATGGAAAGGAACCACGGTCCAGTAACCCATGCCACCTGCACTCCCAGATAATCAAGATGATTGACTGCAGAAACATAAAAATTTAAATTATAAACTGCCAAAAAAGCAATGGAAAGATAACATATACGAAATTTCAAACACAAAAGAACAAATATTGAAAAAACAGACCCAGTTTGGGAAATCTTTCGCGCACCAACTCCTCAAAAACAAGTTGGTCAACCTAACAAAAGGCCACAAGTTACCAGGACAGTTATCTAAAGCATAATTATTCCATCAATCAATTTAACATTCTCATTTAGGAGAAAGCAGATAGCATAAATCAACTAACAAGGAGAAAAAGAGTTGGACAAAATATTACCTGAGACTCAATCATTTCCTCTGAGTAATAGCCATCAAAATAGTCATCAATAATGCCCATCAAAGTCCTGAAATGTATACCACAACTTATAAATAGAAAGCCAACAGTGCACTTACTATAAGATTAAATGATATGTTTGCCCATAAAACTTATAGGATCCCACCAAATAAACATAAGAAAGCATGTAAATCATGGTTCTCTAACAAAATATACTCAGATCTGTAACCTTTGAAAAAAAATTCAACAGATAGAAAGAGGAATAATAGATCCGCAAGGAAATTCTCAACCGTCTCCAAACCTACCAGAAGGCATTCTCTTCGGGCATCAGTAATAGTAACAAGGCAGCAAAGAAATTCATGGCCTGCATGAGAAAAACACTTATTCCAGAAAAGCCAAACACATGAAGCATGACTGTAACTAACATATTTCAGAGCCTAATACCTGACAGTAGCCAACTGAGGGGTTATGTCGAGCATAAGCTGTAAGCAACCGTCTCAAAGCATTTCTACCATCATCATCAAGGGCAGGGTGACCTGGGAATGTTCGAGGCAAATCCTGTTTTTAGAACCACTAATTGATTAGGAGACTCAAATTAATAAAACAACACAAACAGGTAGCACCAGTGGCAGAAGAAACTAAAACTAGAATTGAAAAAAACTGCCGATGGAACAACCTTCTCAATCTGCCCCTTCCACTTCTCGGGCCCACCTATGGACTCAGTAGTTGAACCCTTACTGTCTGATTGCAAGCTCTGTTGTTCAGTGTTGTTGGCACAGTTAGTTTCATTAGCTAGTAGATCCTCGTAATAGTTCTCCACTCTGCGCGCCCTCACACCAACAAAGGCTTGCCAAAGCTGAAATGTCCATATTCATGAGAGAGGAAGGTAGAAAATAATGTAGAAAATAAAGAGAGAATGACAGAAGATCGAATAATGTACCTCTCCCCTAAGAGCCATTGGCACTCCACCACGAACAAGAACTTCCAACTCTTCCTTCCAGGGAAATAAAGATTCTGTAGGAGCTGCATCATCAGCACCAACACCCGTTCTGGAACTTCCGCTGCCACTTGTAGGGGAATCCTGAACTGGGTCAGATCTTTCTGCATCATAAAATTCATCATCAGAATCCTCCTCTGATGCTCCCTTTGGGGATCTAGCATCTTCAGTAGGAGTTAACGGCTTTCCTTGACTGGTTTTTTGCTCGTCTTTTGATAGAATGCCTTTGTTCTTTACACGAACACTCATCATATCTTCAATGGCCCGAAGCGACGGTCTAATTTCAGTCCATATTTGGATCCGATGAACTTTTTTCTCTGATGCAGACTGAACCTTCTCTTTTTCTGTATCATTCTCAGACAGATTATCAGAACCAGACTTCCTTTCACATAAATCATCTCTTTCAGCGCCCTTCTGTACTTCATTGTCCC
The DNA here is from genome assembly GCA_005610355.1 of Gossypioides kirkii. Lineage (NCBI taxonomy): Eukaryota > Viridiplantae > Streptophyta > Magnoliopsida > Malvales > Malvaceae > Gossypioides > Gossypioides kirkii. The sequence continues at coordinate 4,266,247 of CP032252.1, read as the reverse complement.
CATCCTCAACAGCATGTGAGGTCTCCTTGCCTTCCTCACAAGGTATCCCATTGACTGGCAATTGAGCAGACTCAGCTTGACGTTCCAAGAAATCATTCCACCTATCTGATCTTTCCTCCTCTTCTTCCTAAAGTCATGGGAATAGACAGGATCTAAACATTTAATTCATCTTATGTGAACTTATTTTCATTGATCTCCATTCGGTTTATCAGAAACTAGTTAAAGAAACTAAATCAAAGACCTGAACTATGAGCTTGTTATCATTCAAGACCCATAAGAATGTGGGAGAGAGGTAAGGAAAAAGAGGTAGTACAGGAAATATGTTCAGTCTTAACAGAATTTAATTGCTTAAGATATTTTCAGTTTCAGAAAATAACTCTGCAACACATCAACCATTTCTAACTAAGTCAGAGAGAGAAAATTTATGTGATATCCACCATGATATATGAGTTGGCATTTTATCATACTTTCCCTTTTACGCAGCGGCTGAAAATAGATGATGATTTAAAATAAAAAGGCATAAAATCAGGAGACTGAGTCAAGGAAATACCTTGTAGATATTAGCATATTCTCTGTACCTTTGCACATGCTGAGGTCTCACCGCAAATCCATACGCATCCCTGTCAGTAATAAACTCTTCAGTAACCTCCAATTTTTTTAAAAAACCTTCAAAGTTCACACTAAAAACATATCATTCCAATACACACACAAACAAATTATAGAAAAAATTCCAGTTAAGAAAAAACAAAAAAAAAAACTAGCTTAAACTTATCTGTAATGTTAATCAAATTCAAATCGAGATAACTTATTGAGAAATGAGCATAAACATAAAACCAAAAGTGAAATAGCATATAATTTTAACCAAATACAGCTCAAATAACCCGTAATCCTTCTCCAACCTTGCCCAGTTACACCAGTGGCCAGTGGTCACACAACAAAATACAGTCAAAACTAAACTTCTCTACTTTCCAATGTCATTCATTTTACACCAATTTGCTCAAAAAATCAAACTACGACATGAAAGAGAAAAGATATCAATAAAATATCATGGACTCCAACAACGTTCTCAGCAAAAGCTAACATAAATTATTAGCGACCAGCCACCACATTCCTCGATTACCAAACCAAACTGTGACCAGTTCAGTAAGATCTTGAATTCACCAGCAATCGGCACCCAAAGATTGCAGAGTTTACACAAGCAAATAAGACATGTTACTATTTTTCCATCCAAATTTGTTCAAAAAAGCTAAATCACATTTCAGATCATCAAATCGAAATCAAGAAGAACGGATAAAAGATTCGCGGTCAAAAAGAAGTCCAAAAAGTTTGACTAAAAAAAAGAAAAAGAAAGATCTAATCAAAAGATTCAAAACTATAATGGATCAGATAAAGAGAGAAATTGAAGGGACAGATGGCGAAAAGAGCATACCTCTTGTGTTCGAATGCTATAACCGGGTTTACGCCTTTGTTGGTAGTTGTAATGGTGGCAGCGGCGGCGGCGGTGGAGGAGGATCTCATTGCTTCCTGCTGACGCGGATCGATTTGATTGGTCCGTGAGAGAAATAAAAGGAGTGATGTCGGTGACGAACGAGAGGAATTTTCGGACTTTTGCTTGAAATTCTGCTAACGTTAAAAAGGATAAAAGAAAGAGAGGGAGTTCAAGTTTGGCTGTTTGGGAGGAAAGAAAGAGAGGGAGAGGGAGAGGGAGAGGGAGAGGGAGAGGGAGGAGAGTGACGATGGTGGAAATAGAAAAGGGTAGGCGAGAGATTAATATTAGAGATGGAAGGAGAGGGACAAAGAAGGCATGATTTGATTTGAGCAAATCTTTCTTTGAAAATTATAAAAATTAATTAAAAATGGAAAATTTAAGGAGTTGAATTGAAGCTTGGGAAAATGAGTAAAACGGAAACAATTGTTTAGGTGGTAAGGTAAAACCAACAGGCGACGAGCGGTTTGTAAACAATGGTTGCTATTGGCCTATTCAGTAAGTTTATTAGACAATTTATAGCAAAATTTTTGGCCAATGTGGCCTTACTTTTGGTTCCATTTTTCAGCATTGAGTTCCCCCAAATTATTTTATAAATATTTCTCACCACATTATTTATAATTTATTTTTAATTATTTAATCATATTTCAGTAATTTTTATATCATTGATACATAATAATTTTTTATAGTTTTTTATCCTAAAATCATAACATCAAACTTAAACCCTAAATTCAAATCCAAAACCTTGAATCTTGAACTCGAATATCGAATCTTGAACTTTGAAATAAGATTCAAGATTCAGAGTCAAGTTTGGGGTTTAAAGTTCAAGATTTAAGATTTGGAGTACTGATTAAAAAATTACCAAAATCATATGTTAATGACATAAAAAAAATTATTGAAATGTGATTTAATAATTAGAATCATAGAGGATGTAGTGGGAAAAGTCCATAAAATAATTTTTTTTGAGTTTCATCATATATATAGTTCATATATAATTTTTATTAATTATTTAATTATTAGTGAAATTTAAAAAAATATATTTAATTTTATTGAGATAGAGAATCAACAAATGAAAACATAAAAAGTAGAAAGTGATCATAAGAAAGTCGATTCACTTATAATAAGTGAAGAGCTGGAGTAGAAGGGAGAGAAAGAGGAGGCTATAGAATGTTTGGAGAGGAGAGGAGAGGAGAGGGGGGAAGATCCCTTCTACCTTTTATGCTAAGGTACATATAAGGGGAAAGTCCCTTTACTTGATGGTACTATGTCACGGACAATATGAATGATAACTCGGTTGTGTGGTTAACCAAATGATAATTCTGTTATATGTCGATTATCGTTAGATGCAATATCGTTTAGACAAATTTTGACATTTTCTTTTTTGAATTAGTACGAGATTAATATAATTTGGTGATCATTTAGTAGTCATTCTTAAGGGATACAAGCAAGCCACTAAAAACGGATGATCTTAGAGAGAGTTTAATGGTTGGCACAATAAAAAGTCCAACAATAACTAGTCGAATGATACAAGATAAAAAACTATTTATAGGAGCCTCTTAAATCATTTTTCATGTTGTCGCGTGTCTTAGCCAAAGTAGAATATAACAAATTTATTACAAACAAGCCTCCACAAATGTCCAACTAATATATAATATTTGAGTAACAAGTAACTATCAATCCAAACAAATAGTACTTACATAGGTAAAGTGTGGGACTAACAAATGGTTGAAGACACACTGAAGGACATCTCTCAACCCAATCACATGCAATGAAATGTCATTGCTTTCATGTGGTCTCATGCTATCAACACCTTTAAAAAATCAAAATTCTTTTAATATAAATCCCCTTATCACATAAAAATATATACGGTTAAATTGTGCTCTTAGTCCATGTGCTTTTATAGAATTAAAGATTTAATCATTATACTCTAAAAGTTATAACTTCAATCGTCATATTTTTACAATTTAAAGATTTTAATCCAATCATCATCATCATCAATAATTTCTGTCAAAATTTATCAATTTAACATATTTCAACATACTTGAACTTACATCCACCTACACTAATAATAATATCAACGTCAACCATATTTTTAGGATGAATAAGGATGTGTTTAGGGTTGAATTTCAAAAACACTTTTCAAATCAATTCAATTTTTTAAATAATAAGTGATGCTAAATAAATAGTTTTTCAAAAAAAATTATAAGAAAATTAAATATTATAATTTTCAACTTTTTAAAAACTAATTTAAATATTAAATTATAAATTTGTTCCTCGTTTTATATTAATAACAATTTATGTATTTAAATTAATTTTTACAAATAATTTATATTAATTACATAAAAAATACTTAAACATTATATTTTATATATCATAATATTAACAACGAGTTACATAAATTATTATTTTTTATATATTTGTACCAGAAAAATACTAACATGGCATTATTATAATAACTATAAAGACACAAAAGAAAAATATTTTTCATTCAAATTAATTACTACATCAAGTATGATTTTTTTTTTTATTATTTAAAAGTGTTATGTTATATGTAACTTTAATTTTTAAACACACATAGTAACATACACATATTCATTGTTGATATGACATTATTTTATTTTATATGTCACGTTAAAAATGAATTAATTTTTTAAATTATAAAATATAATATTACAAATATTACAAAAAATTAAATAAATTATTTAAAATATTAAAAATTATTGAAAGATTAATAAAGATATAAAAAGTTATAATGATATAAAGTAATGATAAGCTGCTAGAGACCCGGGCCGGGGGGGGGGGGGGGTGGGGGGGAATGATGTGAATACAAATAAAAGTAGAGGTGAATTCAAATCAAATCAAGTTGAATTCAATGAAAAAATTTAAGTTGATGAGTCTTATTTTATCATCTTAATTTGATTTAAATTTTTTTACGAATCAAGTCGAATCAAATCGAGTGAAATTGTTTGAGTTAAACATGTCAAATTAAAATATTATTATAATATAACTAATTTCATGTTAGAGTACATAAACTTGAAGTCATATATATTTAGAAACTCTTACAAAGCAAAAAAAAAAAAACTTTAGTATGATAAACTTGAATTGTTAATTTATTTATTTAGATCCCAAAATTATTATTTTAGAAATTTTTTAAATTTTTTATATATTTTTAGAATTTTTAATTTTTATAATTTTTTCATAAAAAATATAAATTTTGGAATTTTTATAAATATTTTGAATTTTAAAAATTATTTTAAATCATTTTGTTGAGAGAGAGACCAATGTACTCATTTTTAAATTAACAGGGACAAAAAAGGTATTTACACCAATATGTTATTTGAGTTATTTAAATTGTAAAATTTAATCCAACTCGAACTTGAAACTCGAATTACTTATTTAATTTGACATTAAATAATTAAATAACTCAAATCGTTTAACTCAAAATTCATAAATCAAAATTAACGAAATTCGATTAACTCGAATATTAATTAAAATTCATACGAAAAAATCAAAATCAACAAAACATAATGAAAATAATTCAAAATTGTTTCTTTGTATAGATTTTTCAATATTTACCATTTTAAAACAATTCTAACTATTTTGATTATATGGTTGAACTTCCAATTTTTAATTCAACTGACCAATTTGATTAGGTTTTGTCAAAACATAAAAATAGTATTCAAACTAGTTAGGTTTTTGATTCGTTAGTCCAATTGATTTAATCGGTTTGATTAATCCATCCGTTCTATTTAATTAAATAAATCATTAAAAGATTATAAATAAAAAAAAATTTGATTCAACCACCAAATTCAATCAATCTATATTAATTCTCGAATCAACCGGTCTAATACTTTTCTCTGAACTGATATTTCAATCGATTCTTAGTTCAACCGACTGATTTGATCCAATTTAAACAACCATGAAAAAAACCAACTAGTTTTCTAATATTCCTGAAACAAAAGCTCAAAGAAACACCTCAATATAGACCCTGGCTCAGTGACTTGATCAGCAGCGCCTTTAACCAGCTAAAGTTTCAGAGAGCTGAGAACATGAAAACCTTGACTGCTAAAAGGTGCCTGTGTTTAATATTAACTTCTGCAACAATCCATATTGTGCATTCATCTGATATTGTCATTCGGGTTCGGATAAAAGCCGGATCTCCATGGAATTCGATGTTCGGAGATAAGATAAACCCAGAAGAGATAACATTTCTTGCACTCAAAGTCACACGAAACAATCAATAATACTATATACGTTAATGAAATTATATCTTTTAAATTATCATGTATCAGTTAGCTGAGTGAAATTTCAGAGGAATTTTCTGAAAGGCACTCTCTAACTGGTAACTGACATCTATCGATAATTCTATTATGTATTTATGTAAACACGTTGTTAAATTGCGCGACTATACATTGGAAAAAAGAAAAAAAATCATTTCGATTTCTTTAAAAAAGTGTTTGTTAATACAAAAGGGAGATAATGTAGGGGGCAAATGATAAAAGTTTGAGACCTGTCGCACTAGCAAATGCCATGTCCGGAGACTCCAACACCACCACGGATTGAAACCAAGGGTCCGTGCCCGTAGCTTTGGCTTATCAGATGGAAATCCAGAAACAAAACTATAACTGTTATATCGTCGTGAAAATGTCTCCTCACTCCACGGTCGATTTTTTTCAAGTCCGAGTATCTCATTTCTCTCTTCTTTGCTGCTTCACGTAGTGCGGCTTTGACAAGCTTTCTGGCAATACCCTGTGTAGTAGGCATCTCTGATAAGTATATCCCGAAGCAACTCGGTCATCAAAAGAAAGATTACTTCTAAGTTACAAGAAAATTCAACATGGAACTCGAAAAAGACTAAAAAGGGCAAACCTTTAACAATGTCATGTTTTAGTAAAATGTTAACAATTACATTAACTAAATAATGTCGATTTTACTCGGACTCAGATTTGAGTGTTAAAAAGGGTACGTTCATATTTTTCCAAGATTTTCATGTATCTGGATGGTCCTTGGAGGATCATATCCTGATGGTCTGGATATGCATCAGATATCAATTTCGGGCACCATTACTTCAAGAAAAATGAAAAGTCGGAGAAATATAGTTCTAGTTTTACAAAAAGAGAATCACGAGAAGAAATCTTACATTTCGTGGACAGGTGTTGACGATATCGACTGCCTCTTGACTGCTAAGGTGTTCCCATAGACCATCTGATGCGAAAATAAGAAACTGATCTTCAGGGTCAAGTTTCTGTACTAATGTTTCTGGCTCGGCACTAAGGATTGGCTTATCGAATGGTTCAGGAACTCTAAACTTCGGCAATAGAGGATCTCTGTTGAACTCCGCTGTCTTTAGATAAGCATCACCAATGGATCTTGAAATCTGTCACATAGCGAACTTTGGTTAACGGACGATAAGTTTGCACATGCCTGTTGTGTAGATTGTGCTAATTCTCTTTGTCGGATTGATAGTAACTCAAACGGCAACTACCCCGAAAAGTTCCTAAAGCTGGTTCTCCAGGTGGAACTATTCAACGCATAAAATAAGCATGGGACAATTTGGGCTTCCATGATGGTTTTTTTTATGAAAATAAGCATACCAATGGATAACAACTTGGGTACTAATGATCCTATGGAAACTTCCAAATTCCGGAACCTAGAAATGAAAATGACTAACACTTGTATTGTTATTCTTCGAAACTTCATAGTCAATAGTCATAAGATTTGGAACGAGAAGGTAATCGACCAATTTTCATCAATTTTAAGTAGTTACTTCAACTCAAGAAAACAATTGTTTATAGAAGTAAACCTATGTTACTAGAACTTGGATGTGAATGTGGGACACAGGTATGTTCAATTTTTTTTTCCTAAGTTTTTCCAAGTATTTGGTGGGTCCTTGGAGGGTCATATCCTAATAACCTTGTCCAAATATATGTCGGACACAGATACTTCAAGTAAAATGATGAGTCGGAGCAACATAAATGAAAACGACAAAGAACTACCTGTATAATACCCTTCACACGCCATACTGTGTGCTTGAGGACCACGATTTGTGGATCATCGGGATGTAATGATCGTAACTCTTCCCGTACGGATTCAACACTTGCATTGTGCTCAGATGATATTGGAACTGCCTTGACCTCTTTATATGTATTATCCAATCTTCCTAAGACCACTCGAGAATCTCCTGCATTTGCAATATATAGCATTCCACTACAAACTATTCCTACCAAACAACATGAACCGACAGAAGCCATATGCGGGTCATTTAGCCATTGCTTCCTTACGAGAGCAAGAAAATCCTCCTCAGTTGCCAAAAATGCTTTGTTGATTACATCTGCCGACATTCCACCATTCTCGGTTGTAAACTCTGCACCATAATAGCTGTCAAGTCAGTAAACATATGCATTAGCTATCGAAAATTGGAAACTTTAACCAGTCGAATGGGAAAGAATCATTTTTCTTGAAGTATCTGAGTTCGACATTTTCAAATACAGGTATAGGGATATGACCTTCAAAGGAATGACTCGAGACTACAGAACAAACTCGAGAAAACATACAGATGAATTGACTTTTGAAACTCTTAAGAACTTTGCAGTGAGGTGGTAAGACTCGAGACTACAGCACAGACTTCAGGAACATAAAGTTTGGAAATCTGAGTTCTAAGTTCCTGAATCCACACGAAAACTAAATTATCATCCTTTATGCGGAAAGAATAAAGTAGCACACGTTTTTTCAAAGATTACTCCCAACATGTTCTACAATGTGCAATATCATCTCTATGTATGTCATCAATGGTAACAATACCCGATTCCAAGTCAAGACTTTTAAAGACCACAATAAAAATATTACTAAATTATGAAGTTCCGGCTTTTTTATATATATGACTATCAAATACGAAGTTTCCAAATTCAGCATAGTGGCGAAAGAATAACATACTCTTGATATAGCCGAAAAGGTGTTCGTTTATAAACCTAGCAGTAGCCGGACCACCATGACCATCGTAAATTCCAACAAATGTCCCTTGAGGCCCCGGTTCATACAAGCTCAATGGACCTGATTCGAGTTGGCTATGGTCTTCCAATAGATTGTTTGCTTGAATTACCGCCATCGAAAACTCACCGTTAACATGGTCTCCTAAATCTTTGTACCACAGTAGTCCGTCAACCCTACCATTAGCATCATCACCTCTACTCGAATCTTCACCCTCGACGGAAGGTCTCCAGCAGGGAGGCATCATTCGCATTAATGACCCCGATACCATAACTTACATATTCTATGCCAAATGACCCAACAACCAAGTTTTTCATAAAATCAATACCTAAAACTCTATTCACCCTAAGAATTCACCACGGTTTCTGCTCAATTTCCAAATCCACAATCGAAGATTCGGATTTCAATCACGCATAGATCAATGCAGACAACATTAATCTGCATAATTTCAATAATATGACATTATAAAACCTTCATTTTAATATGATAAATTCTACATAAATCTTAAAACAGGCATTATTCACATAAACCCATCAATCTATTTATGCTTTTGGGGATTATCTACATAAATTCAGACAATCATCAATCTATGTCTTAAAAACATAAATAAAAAAAAACATGAACTTGAAAGCCATGACAAAAACTCCACACTACCAATCTCTACATGCATTAAAATGGAAAAACAATTCATTTTTACAACATCTATGGGCTTTAAACTGAGATTAAAATCCCATATTGTCACCTGTCTATATATATAAACTTTGGAACAAAATTAGAAACTTTCAGACACCAATCAATCTGTAACATTAAAGCACTAAAAAGTGACAAATTCCACATTGTGAATCTTTTACAAGCATTCAAATAGAAATAAAATCATGGGTATTCCTAGAAATTGCAAAAAAAAAAAAAATAGATAAACACCCATCACCTTAAAAACATCAAAAAAGAAACAGAGGTGTTCTTCTTACATACCTTATGAAACAATGAAGGATTTTTGCATATCTAAGAAGATTCCAAAAGGCCCATTATTTTGAAGGATTAAATAAACAAAAGAAGCATTTTGTTTTAAGACAAAACAAGAAAAAAGAAGGTTGTAAGAAAGGTAGAGACTTAGACAGAGATTTTGACAAAACAAATTAACAAAACAAATCTTGTGTTTTGGAAACCACCATAATAAGGTGGCTTTTCTTTTTCTGTTTTCTGTGGGTTTTTGGGTTATGGTTTTTGGTTGGATTTTTTTTTTTTTAATTTTCAATTTAAATTTTATAATAATTCATTGGTTGAAGGGGGTTTTGACTTTTGACCTGTTAGGCTTCAACAATGAACAAACCAACAATTTAGGCAAGTTTTACTCATCTCTCTTTCTCCTGTTTTTAGCAAACATCTGCAATTTAAATCAACTTTCTCCCTTTTGCCTTGCCTTGCTCTTTTTCAGTATTATTTCTATTTTTTCTTCATTATTTGGTGCATCCTATGTGTCTTTTTTTGTTTCTTTTTTCTTTTTGGTTAAAGTATCCCATAAGCTTTTCTACTTTTTAGAATTTTATAATTTAGTCCTTTAGTTTTTTTTATTTTCAAGAATTTTTTTTATTTTTAAACTTCATTTCTAATTATCAGCACCGTTAAAAAATTTTTGTTAAATTTATTGATGTGATATTTTGAAATTAAAAAATACTCACTTGATTATCAGGCAATTCAAAATTTTGGCATTATAATGAACATGACTTTAATAAAAAATTATTAATGTTATCAGTTGGACCTCAATTCTAAAACTTAAAAAGTAATGAGACTGAATTCTAATTTTTTGAAAAGTATAAAGACTTGTAGTATATTTTTTGAAAAATTTAAAAAGTGACACGTGAAAGTAATGACTATATATATATATAAAATGGGACACGTGAGAAGGTTATGACATTGGTTGTAGAATTAAAAAGTGTATTGCAATGTACCCAGATTATAAAAAAAATATAAAATTTAATGGTTGAATTTGTAATTATACCTAATTTTTAAACAAGTTAACGAAAAATTAATTGAAGGAGTGCAAATGAACAATTCAAAAGATATAAAAATCAATTTTGATCAAATAAAAAAAAAACAAACTAAATTTGTACAAATCGATAGGTATGGAGAATATCATTAGAATTTAGTCCTCATAAAAGGTTTTAAGTTTTTATTAACAAAATTATTTGCTATGGAGAGGCTGAATTCAATTAATAAAACATGTAATCATCATAGGTTTCACCTCGATTACAAAGATTAAATAAGAAAAAAAATAAGCATTGGAATGCAATTTTCTTAAATTTGTGTTATTTTTTTTTTTTTTTTGTCAAACAACAATTCTTTCAAGATAAAGAACAGAAATCAAAAAATTTAATCAGACGAGGTTGGTAGGTTATCCTTGTCCAAAATATGGGCCAAAGAAGATGGTACTTGATGCAACTAGTAAAAAATACACATTTCCTTTCTATAATAAGAAGCCACTCAATCAATAATCAACTCAACAGATCTCCTTGCAAACTCAAAATGCACACGAAAATCCTGGCCAAGATAGAGTCCAATTGATGCAATATAGGCTTGAGTTTCCAACGGCTATGCTTATCCCTCTTCAAAATCTCCTTATATACAATCAGTGAGTCCATAGCCAAAATAATTCTTTGACATGCTTTATTCAAAGAAAGATCAACTCCCAAGTTGATAGTCAAGGTTTCCACCATTTTAGGAGAGTCAGCAAGAATTTTTAAGCCACCCCCATTAATAAGAGAACTCGTTTCATCCCTACCAATCACATCAATTCTAGCAACCTTTATTAAGTAGTCAAAAGAGCCAAAACAATTAATTTTGATCACCCTTGCCTCTGGTTTCTTCCAAAATGAATCAGAAGTAGCATCTGCAGCCCGAGACTCTCTGTGAGAAGCCTGATCCCCCTAAAAACTCATTACTTCCAAGGCCGTAATTTTAATCTTATTAATTGTGGCCTTGAAGTCCAATTTTTGCCCTTCCAAAGGTATTTGGCATCGGATCTTCCAAATAAACCATCGAGTATAATCCACTCTAATCCTAAGCTCCTCAGTTCCTTGCTTCAACTGGTCAATCATATTCCAAATTTGCAAGAATCAGTGATCAAACGTGTTGATGCTCTCTTTCTAGATGCGCATCCTATGACAAGCTTCAAATCATACAACCCGAACCCATTCGCAGCCAAAAACAGATGCTCAACAATTTCCTCCTCACAATTACACAAACAACATAACTTCTTTTCCATAAACCAATCCTAGTAGGCAAAGCATTATGACAACATTTCGAAAGGAAAATTTTATACTTACTAGGAATCTCAAGCTGCCAAATAATCTTTTAGACCTTGGCATCAGTGATGTGCGACGATGAAGCTCTATCATGCCTCCTATCTTCCTTATTCGATCGTAATAGTTGGTACCCTTTAATTAAGTAGATACAAAAAAATTGAATTTCTAAAAGGTTTAATTATCACCATAGTCCTTATACCTTTTAGAGTTTTGAAACTTAGTCCATTTGTTTTAATTTCCATGAATTTATTTTTTTATTTAAAAATTAAAGTCCAATCGATAGCGTTATTAACATATTTTCATTAAATTTGAATATATGGCATTTTTATATTTAAATTTTTAATTTAAAAAGTAAAATTTAATTGATGAAACATATTCAAATTTAACAAAAGTTGTTCAACTATTTTATTAATTAGGCTTTAATTATTGAATTTCAAATTTTTTAATAGTACATGGATTGGACAAAATTAGACATTTTCAATTTTTTTTAACAACCTCTTCGGATCATATTTGATCTATTTGACACAATATCTAGAATTATTCATAGCTCTTCCCCACCCAGTAAATTAGAAGATAATGCGCTTCAGCGCACTCAAATCCACATCATCCTACATTGATAGCAATATTCATGTCAATCGAACTAACACTCAATCGACTTTCTAAAATTGTTTGAGACAAAAAATTAAACCTAAATAAAACTAAAAAAAATACTTTAATTTTATTAAAAATGAGAATACTTGAGGCAGGTTATATGTTACCCGTCAAAAACAATATAATTAATATAATTAAGAGTTAATTGCACCAACTTTCCTAAATTATGCCTTTCATTCTAAATTAGCCTCCAAATTTCAAATCATTCCAATTACATCTTTAAATTATTGATGTTATATCAGTTAGGTTTTTCCGTTATTAAAATTGTTAATTTAGCCGTTAAATGACACGTCAAATCTTATGTAACTAAATTTAAAATGAAATTTTTAAATAAATAGAACATTATTGCATAACCCTTGTAAAAACTAAAAATAAAGTAAAATTGAAAAAAATTTGATTAATAAATCTTTTATAAAAGTTTTAAAAATCACAAAACTAATATTTTTAAAATATCTATTTTTTACATTATTCATTTTAAATTATGTTACATAAGATCTAATGTGTTATTTAACAGTTAAATTAACTATTTGAACAACGAGAACCCAACGAGTGGTTCCAGTGGTAAAGAGGATGTTGTTCATCCTAGGAGACCCGGGTTTGAGCACCTGTGTGTGTGCGTTGTCAATGGATTAAGAAAGTATAAACAGATATTACTATGTAATCACACTAGTATATTAAAAAAAACTATATGAATAACGAAAAGACCTAATTCTTATAACATCAATAGTTTAAATATGTAATCAAAATGCTAAGAAATTTAGGACTAATTTTTCTTGCAAAATTAGAAAATTAAAAAAATCATGATGCGAATTAATAATTACCTACTTTAGTAAAGTGTAGATATCCAATTACGATCCATAATTGTAAGATTACTTTTCCTTTAATTCCATTAATCATTACCATCACTCATGATTAACTTAAGATCAATATAAATTCAATGAATTTCAATTTTAAGTTACCGTATGCTATCATCATCATCATGCTTCCATAACATTAAATTTAATAAAAAAATTTGGTAGTATGAAAAATTATAAAATAGTCACTTAACTATTTAATATTGTCTTTTGTGCCCATCAGCTTACTAACCGTAGTAATTTTTAAAATTGACATAATAACAATTTTAACCTTCAACATTTATATATTATATCAATTTAGTATTGATTCTAAAAAAATATAACCCTTAACATTTACATGTTGTGTAATTTGATTTTTTTTTGTGCCCATTTCATCTAAAAAGCTAAAAAAAAAAGATTTATTAGCTAAATTTGATTGAAAATATAAAAAAAATTAAAAACACCAAAAAATCCAAGATAATATTTTTCTTTTTTCATTCTTTTAAAATTAACTTTCAATGTCACGAAGAAAAGCAAAATTGTAAAAAAAAAAAACAAATTACACAATATATAATCTTTTTTAAAATCAAAACTAAATTAACATAATTTATAAATATTGAAAGTTAAAATTACTATCATGTGAATTTTAAAAACCGTCACCCTTAATTAGCTAGTTTAAAAAAACTAATAACTTGGTAATTACCATTACATTTTACTTTAATTTTATTTGACCAATGAAACAACTATTCAATTATCATTTTTAAAAGCACATAGTAAAGAAATTAATAATTAATGAGAAGTCACTTTTAATCATATTAGTTTACCCTAAATCACCTAACCTCATTATGACATTTTGGAACTTAAGACTCAACTTGTATTTGCTAACTTTAATGAATCAAATTATATAATGTTATAAGTTTTTTTTTGGTGAAAAATGTTATAAGTTCTTTAATCTCTTACTTTTATTACCATCTAGACATGTTTATATTTTGGATTATTTGTAACACCCTTAAACTCGATTTATACGTATAAACCCAATACAGGAGTATTACATTACAGTATGGCACAGAAAGTCGAATAACAGAAAATTTTCTTTAAAAACCGATGTCTTTTAAGGCCATTCAAATCGAAATATCATATATTAATCATTTCATTTTCATAATTCATAACATTCGAAATAACATTTTTTTTCACTCATTAGGGATTCACACAAGTACCATTGTACATGCCATTTCCTTAAAAAAAATACCTATATTTGGAATCCTCCAAAGGATGATGTGATGTGATGAGAGATCCCTGAACTCGACTTTACTCCTGGTAACTTTGTACCTACGCGTTAAAATAAACGCGTTAAGCCGGTGAAGGCTTAGTAAGCACTACAAGCATAATAGATGACTATTTATTTATTGCTTAATTTTTATCAAACATTTCAATACTCTTGCATATAAAATTTCTAACCTTTCTTACATGTAACATTTAACTTACCTTAAAGTCACCATAACACACATTCATTCAAATACCAACTTACCTCAATGGTTGATATTACATTTTCATCTCTTTTTCACAACTTAGTCATTTCAGCCACATTAGTTCACTTAATTATCAACATTTAATTACACATACACATATAGTACTTATCTTTCATGTATTCATCATTTTACTTACCTCAATGTCATAATTTGCACATGTTTTCACTTTTCACAATCTAGCCATCATAGCTTTCTTAATCATAGCTCACTTAGCTTATTTATCCACTTGGCCCATAGTAGACTTTTATAGAACCTATCGGATAAACGGAACAAACAGAGAGTACCAAAGTACTGAACAGAGAGCACATAAGTGCTGGGCAACAGAGAGCACACAAAGTGCTAAACAGAAAGTACACAAAGTACTGATCAGAGAGCACACACAGTGCTAATAACAGAGAGCACGAGACGTGCTAAACAGAGAGCACACACAATGCTAATCAGAGAGCGCGCTAGTGTTCCTTAATGGCATGCCACTAATATCACAACGGTTCTAATTCATCAACATGGGCATAATCTCATTTAACATCATTATCCACAACTTACACATCATATATACATTTCTCTTCACATATACATAATCATGTATTTCTCACATTTATTTTCTAAAAATGCTTCCACAACATCACCATTTAGTCATATAATCAACAATTATAATTAAACACATAATATTTCACACATATATTTTTCTCACATATTCATCATCATATACCTCTTACTTTTATTTTCACATTAATTTTCAAAGCTGTCCACTTGTATCACAGTCACTAAATTATTTATATCTTGAGATACAGAACTTGAAATTATAATCCGTTTGAAGTTTCTGAAACTAGACTCAATCATATTTTTACCATAAAATTTCCAGAATTTTTAATTTAGCCAATTTGTACAGTAAATTTTTTCAATTTGCCCCTTCTCTGCTGCCTGACAGTTTCGATCTTTCTTCACTAAAATTTATATATCTTTTAGTACAGAGATCAAATAATGTTCCCGTCTATTTTTATTAAAAATAGACTAATTAAGGAATTGACCATATAAATTTCAGTCTCTAATAATTTTTATATATTTTTCAATGATTTTTCAAAGTCAGAACAGGGGAACTCGTGTCTGCTTTGACCTTGTTACACAAAATCAGTTATAACTCAGAATACACAGAGCCATTTAATTCACTGTTTCTTCCATATGAAACTAGACACAATAATATTTAATTACATATATAATTTGACCCTTAACTCCATATACACAATTTTTAGTGCATTTTCAAAGTTAACCCTCTGATTCTGTCCAATCTGTTTCAATGAAAACATTTTCTTTCTCATGTTTTATTACATTAATCTCACTTAATCATCTTTTTAACACCTAATCAAACAACATTTTCCATGCTAACAACTCAAATATATTATGAAGAATAGAATATAAACTAAAATTCTTGTAGTACTTACAACAAAAAGGCTGAATTTCCTCTCTTTTACCCCTTGCTCTATTCTTTTCCCTTGTCTTCAATTTGGTCATTGCCTCTCTTCTCTTTCTCTTCAAATTCAACTAAACACATATAAACTATAAGATATAATTCAATAGTTTTCATGCTAAATAACAGTAAAATACATTTATGTCATGAGAATTTAACCATTTCTTACCTTAACCCTTGAATTCAAAATTTCTCAATTTAGTCCCTATGCTCTCTAACACCTCAAAATGAATTCTATAAGAAGTTTGAGGTGTCTACTAACCCTCTTCTATACTTTTATTTCAGAAATTTCAAAGAAAATAGGAGATTTTGGAGCTTGGAGGGCTTAAAAATGATGGAAGGACCTATTTGAAATAAAATCAAAAGTTGGATGGAAGAGAGAATGGCATGAACGGTTGAACATGAAAAGAGCTGATATTTTTGACTTTTAATTGATTTTTAACCTTTCTCAAATTCTCTAGAAATCTCACTTAAACTATCCCACTTAATAAAATTGGTAAAATTCCACTTTTAGTCCCTAAACCTTTCAACTTTACACCTTGGCCCAAAACTTTGCCTCCAAAAATATCTTCCACCAAATTACTCTTTTGCCCCTCAATCAATCTAATTCCCATGATGACTCAAAATTCAATTTGGATAATTCGCTATTTAGTCCTTCCTATTTTCTCACCTTTACTACATTCGCTATTTAGTCCTTCCTATTTTCTCACCTTTACTAATACATCCTTGATTTCTCCAAACCTTTCTAAATTCAACCATATATTCTAATTCTCATTGTACTCTATCACTGTTCCAAATTCGATTCAAGCACGCGGATGTTACATTATTTGTTTAGGTTCGAAGGTTCACTTGAAATTTAAGAAGTGATGAACACTACTACTACCACCTAAACCAATTATCAAACTATTATATTTACTTTTCCAAATTACTATTTATATATACTCAAATTACCAAACATTAGCAAATCTTATCATTAAAACAATTTACCACCTAAATCACTAATATCTAAATTGCCTAATAAATGCATCTTCTATCACTTAGTGAATAATGATAATAAGTACTAAATCCTTTACCCTTTTTATCATCAATCATCTTTCCACATTCTTTTTTGTAACTTTCTGAAAAGTTGTTACTTTTATCATTTTGTTCTTAATAATAATTACTTTTGTTTGTCTCAGATTATGTTTGAAATGTTATGTTTTAGTCACTTACGTTATCATGTTGTAACATTTTAGTCATTGAGCCGTTAATTATTGTTAACGATGTAATGTTTTTTAATATTGCCGAAGTAGCATACATGTGGATTGTCATGGGAATGATACATTAGCATTTAATAAAATTTTTTAATTTTAAAAATTCAAAAAAGTTATAAAAATTTATTTTTGAAAAAAGTAAAAATCATTAAAATTATAAAAAAAAGTTAAATATTTTTTAAAAAATTGATTAAATGCTGACATGTTATTCACGTGACGGTCCACATGTATGTCACGTAAACAAAGTTAACAAAGGTGCACGTCACACCTTCAACCCGCTTGTCGAGTCTAAAAAACTCCACTAATCGTGTATCAAATAAATTACCCATTACATAGATAATAATATGTTTGTCACGTAATATTTAATAAATTTAATATTACCATTTAAATACGGCTAAAATTTGAAATTTTAAAAATTATAAAGATTAGGTCACATTCTTCTATTAGTCCCTATACTTTGCATAAGGTGTGGATTTAATACTACTTTAATTTGATTAGTTTTAGTCCCTATGCTTTTGAATTAGTCAAGTTTAATCTATGTACTTTTCGAACTTTGAAAATTTAATCTTGATCTAATAGTAGCAGTAAAATATATTTGGTTAAATTATGTTATTAGTCTATACTATGTGTAAAGTTGTAAAGTTAATACATATTTTTCAATTGGATCATTTTTAGTTGCTATATTTTTCAGATTTCAAAATTTTAGTATTATTGCAAAAGATAATTGTTAAACCGATTAACAATATTTTTAAGTAATACGTGAAAATAACAAGTTGACATAATATTACACATGTATAATAAGTTTGCCGTATCAAAAATAGAAAATAACATAACTTAACTTAATAAATTTAATGACTATCATTTGGTCAGGATAAAATATTAAAATTTGAAAAGTACAAATTGAAAATGATCAAATTAAAATATAGAGAATAACTTCAAAACTTACACAAAATTTAACCTGAAGACTAAAACCGCAACTAGATCTGTCTATGGGTTGGGCAACCCGTCTGGCTCAATAAACCCGACCTAATTTAGGTCCAACTTGGATAAAGATTTTATGGGCTTTTTATAAAACTAACCCAAAAAAATTAATTAATTATATAAATGACCTAAAATTTATCGTGAAAGTTGATGGAGCCAAATAATATGACGCCACCAACATGCCACGTCAACAACTGAGATAAAAAAATCATTTTCTGGTAGAACCATGTAGAATGACGTCACCTGTATAACTATCATTTAAATACTGAAATTTCTAAAAAATGAAAGGACTTCAAAAAAATTTCCTTTTTCAGGTGGAACCATTCTAAATGGGCTCATCAGTTCCCAATGTAGTATTTTTTTTTTTTTGCTTTTTGTTTATTACTTGTTTTTTAATTTAAATTTACTTTTTTTTTGTAGTCATTCTAAATAACGTCACCCAATTGACTTTTTACATTTTTTATTTTTTATTATATAATATTTAAATATATAGTTTAATTTAAATGTATATTTTTATTTGTATTTTTATTTAATTATTTTTCTGTAAAATATGTTTTAAAAAAATTAAAATATACTTGACAAGAACCCAATAAGTGACTCTAGTGGAAAAAGGATGATGTTCATTCTAGGAGACTTAGATTCGAGCACTTGTGTGTGCAAGGTATGTGTACATTATTAAAGGATTAAGAAAGTATTAACAGACTTCACTTGAAAAAGAATTTTTTTAAAGTCCCTTCATTTTTCAGAAATTTTAGTACTTTCATGGTATTTATACATGTGATGCCATTCTACATGGCTCCACCAAAAAATTGATTTTTTTATCTGAGTTGTTAACGTGGCATGTTGGTGATGCCATATTATTTGGCTCCATCAACTTTCATTGTAGATTTTAGGTCATTTACATATTTAATTAAAAAATAAATCATTTACGTAATTAATTAATTTTTGGGTTAATTTTATTAAAAAGCCGATTTTATGTCTCAACTCAATTCAAATTGAATTTAAATAATAATAAAAATTAATTTTAATTTAAGTATAAAATATACAAAATATTGATATAAAAATACATATTTAATATTTTATTATTTTTGAATAATAATACGCAATGTGGGTAGATGATACTGACCCGACCCGGCATGAACAGCTCTAACTGCAACTTTGACTGTTAACAAAACCTAAAAAGAAAATTAACCTTTATAAGTTTTGATAATAATTGTCGGATTCACAAAAAAAATCTATGTTAAATTGCTGTCTCCATTTCTGTCTCAACGGCGCTCGTCTTCCTCGTCCGCTCAGATCAAGCTACGTCAACTCTTACTCTAACTTTTCAGCGGTCCGGTCAAGCGCCGAATCAGCCATGGCAGCACTCAACTCAGTCCGAGTAGCCGCGGTTCAGATGACCTCCGTCAACGATCTCGCCTCCAATTTCTCCACTTGTTCTCGCCTCGTCAAAGTAAAAACAATACCTTCGTTTTTAGCATTATTTAATCTGAATTTTATGATGAAAATTTATAATTTTCTTCGTTGATCAACCACGAAAAAGAAACAGATTTGAATCAAGAAATTTAAAAAAAAGGATATTTGATAATCACGGTTGGATAGTTATTCGCCCATTATAAGAAAATAGGAATTTAATTAAAGTTTAAAAGAAATTAGTATTAATTTGCTCGTTTTTATCAAAAACATTAATTTAGTTATTGATAATTACATTTTACTTTATAGTTTATATTCACCTTTAAAGAAGCAAAAAATGTAAATTAATATAGGTATTGATGTTTAAATATATAATATTTGTGGGTTTGTTTAATTTTGAAGGAAGCAGCTTCAGCTGGGGCAAAAATGATTTGTTTCCCTGAAAGTTTCTCCTTTTTGGGTCCCAAGTCTGAGGATAGTCTTTTGATTGCAGAAGCTTTAGATGGACCAATTATGCAAAAATATTGCTCTTTAGCAAGGTGCTAATTTTGATTGTTCTTTTTTTCCTTGGTTTGTTTCATTGTATATACCGTTATTTTATTTTATTTTATTTTTTTAGCTTATGTTACTCGGATTCAGGTGAGAGTTGGATATGGGTATATGACCGATATAAGTTTACTCATTTTCTGAAAACAATTTATATATATATACATGGAGAATCATACCTTTAAACTCATGTTTGGTTATGTGAAGAACACATGAACTTTTCGAAAAATGAAAAGTCCAAGTAATGTAGCTATGTTGCTCGTTCTTTGTTTTTCTTGAAGTACTATAGCTATATAGGAACTAAGACATATACTTGTATCTAACACTAATACCCGAGTTTGAGTAACGTTTCATTGCGTTTAGATTAATATTATTGCTTCTAGAGAGAAGGAAAAAAAAAGAATCAATGAATCGTTGATGCCAATAGGATCCCTCTTCACTTCTTTTAATTTCATCTAATGACTTTGATTGGGTTATGGTTTCAGTATCTGCACGTAATGAACATGTTTGAGTTATCGAGATTGACCTTTACATGGACTTTATGAATCCAGAGAATATAGCATTTGGTTGTCCCTTGGCGGTTTCCAAGAGAAAGGACATGATGCACGCTTGCGAAACACACATGTTATAGTTGATGATGCTGGCAACATTAGAAGCACTTACAGTAAGATACACTTGTAAGATGCTTAAATTTCTGAGTTATAATGTTATTTTTCTTTATTTTAAACTGGTCGAATTAGAAAATTTACCGAGTTAGAAAAGGCTTCTGTGATTCATTGGTTATTGAAATGAAAATAATGTGTTTGACATTGTTTCTGAGTGACGTGGTCTGCATGCATATCTTATTAAGTAGGCTTTCTTTAATTTGATATGAAATATTTCTCCTGTTATCTTGTTAATCCGGGTTTATTGACGTGATACTTTCGATATATTGGAAGGTTTGACGTGGATGTTCCTGGAGGATCAACATACAGGGAAAGCAGCTTTACTGAACCAGGTGATCTTCTCATATTGTTTTACGCTATTGGTCTGGTCTGATTTTTTATTCCATAATTCTTGCTACGGCTTGAGTGTATAACTGATTCAATTGATTTGGCTTGTGATATCTTGTGAAACCCCGAAAAGGGTATACAAATAATTTTGCTTAAAATACGACGATAGCATGTTCCTGCACTACGAATGTATGCCATGCAAATAGAACAAGCCATTTGCATTTGCAAGAGAAGGCTCTTTCTTAAGCTATATCTAATTAATCTTAAATTTCTGTGCTTCTAGGGAAGGATATTGCTGCAGTAGACAGTCCTATCGGACGTTTGGGATTGACGATCTGCTATGATTTGAGATTCCCAGAAATTTACCAGCAGTTACGGTTCAATCATGATGCACAGGTGGGTTCAGACCTCCACATTGTACACCTTTCAGTATGGTTGTTTTTCATGTCATTAAAATTTCTCTATGGAATATGTTTGATAGGTCATATTGGTACCTTCAGCTTTCACCCCGGTTACTGGTCAGGCACATTGGGAGATTCTTCTTCGTGCTCGTGCAATCGAGACTCAGTGTTACGTATGGAATCCATTTCCTTTTTTCACCATACTTTTTTCTTAAATCTATTTCTCTATATTGATAAATTTCCAATCTGCCAATAATTCATTATTAGGTCATTGCTTCTGCTCAAGCTGGAAAGCACAACGAGAAAAGAGAAAGCTACGGTGACACACTAATAATTGATCCATGGGGCACAGTAGTTGGCCAATTACCAGGTTAGATGGAGTTTCCCTTTTGGTAATTGAACTCTTGTGTGGTTATTTCTTATGTTACTCAAAATCAGGTATGATTGTCGGATACTGTTATGTGCTGATATGGGTATATTCAATTTTCTTAGTTTCTTCATGTATTTGGAGTGGTTTTGGAGGGTCATATCTTCATACCTATATTGGAAAATATGTTGAACTTGGAACAAGTAGTCCCTCTCTTCCCGCAGGAACTGAATGTTAACTTAGTAATGAATTAAATTTCTTTCCATTACTTCGGTGCTCGTAGTGGCAATTTAAGTGACATTAATATCCTCATTTATTTTTCCTGTTTCAGATAGATTATCAACTGGTATCACTGTAGCTGATATCGATTTCTCATTGATAGATTCAGTGAGGAAAAAGATGCCAATTGCTGAGGTTACTTCCTAACTATTTCTTCAAGGCTACCTTAGACATCGCATGTTGTTTATGTGAAACCATAAAATAGATCTAGTATCATCCTTTTTGGGTGTCACCGAAAAACCGACAGACACTTAAGGTTTTGTCCTCCGGCTCTAAAGAGAGCCCAGGGATGCCTCTTGAAGCCGCTATAGAGTATGAATCATACATTTGAAGATTCAACCGTGGTGGAAATTGAACTCCTGACCTCTACATCCTATAGGTCTGGGGTTCAATCCATGCCTTGCGCTCTTCAACGCCATGGATTTCCACCGTGCATCAATTCTTCAGTGGAGTGGTAGGGAGGCATCCCTAGACAAAACCTTGAAGGTGTGTCGGTTCTTTCCCCCTAAAAACGATTAATTCCTATTAATCTCATTATACTGTTACAATTAATCATCCAGCAACGGAAACCATTTGACTTCTGGAGACCTGCATCCTTATAGTTCTCGAAGATGATGACCTGTTACCTTCATTCATATATGCAAGTCAAAGCCACTTTAAATCCCTAATGCACACTCAAAAGGAAGGCATGTTAGTTGATTAATAAGGATTGTTCTTACAGCTCTCTTGTGTCACTGTATCATTTGGATTATGTTATGTAATAAACATGCATGAAAAGTTTTTATACAAACCTTGTCAATATCTAGTTTTGCAAGTCTATTTTTCATCTTACTATTATCTTGTGATCTATATAATTTAAGGTAGAAAAATCGTAAATAAAATGATTAATCATTTTGTAATTTACAACTTTTAAATTTTATTATTCTTAAACATCAAAAATATACTTCAAAATTGAACGCCTTATTTTTTTTAACAAGTTAAACTATTAAAATAATCACTTTTGTTTGTCTCAGGTTACATTTTAGTCATTTATACTTGAAATATTACGTTTTAATTATTTATGCTATCGTTTTGTTACGTTTTTTTTGCACTCAATTTTGACTGTAATTCATGCTTAGATCCTCCATTGAATAAAAAATTCAACAAAGATAACTATTAAAAGAGATGGTTATTTCAATCAAAATGGAAATGAAAACTAAAAGAAAAAAAATAAGTTTTTTTTTCCAATTCAAGGATTAATTTAATGCATTTAGGGTTTAGATTGATTTTGATTATTTTGGAAAATCAAATTAACATTTTTTTAATTAATTTAGAAATTTCAATTAATTAAAGTTAATTAATTAAAAAATCAATTAATTTACTTAATTAGACATTCACGTTGACATTTAAAATCCATTTTAATTGTCACATTGGGTTGCTATTTGGGAGATAACAGATCTTAACGAAAGAGTGATCATTTTGTAATAAAATGATAACGTAAGTGATTATTATGTAACATTTCAAACATATGTGATTAAAATATAATATGAGACGAACAAAAATAACCATTTTGATAGTTTACCTTATAACAATGAAGTGTGAACAAAGGTCATAAAACACTAATTGTGCAGTAATAGATTTTAGAGTAAACTATTAAAATAGTCACTTTTGTTTACCTCAGATTACATTTTAGTCACTTATGTTTGAAATGTTATGTTTTAGTCACTGAGTCGTTAACGGTGTATCAGTAAGCTGACATGACACGTTAAATCATCATTTCAAACAAAAATTTTAGGTTAATTTATACAATCGATCCTCATATTTTTTCGTTTTGAGCAATTTAATTTTTTTATGTTCTTTTAACTTTTTTTTTCTTTATTTTCCATTCAATTCTACTTCTCCCTCTATTTTTCTCCCTTCTCCATTTTTTTAACGTAGTTTTTCTATGTTTGCCATTTATTAAAACTAGTCCATATACTTTTATTTTTTGAACAATTTAACTTTTTCAAGTGAGGCAAGCTTGTGGACTAGTTTTAACAAATGGAAAACATAAAAAAACTCGTTAAAAGAAATGAAGAACGGAGGAAAATAGAAGGAGAAGCAGAAGAGAATGAAAAAAAAAAGTTAAAAGAATGTAAAAGAAAAAAATTAAATTGCTCAAAATGAAAAAAAATATAGGGACCAATTGTAGAATTTAACAAAAAAAATTTCATTTGAAATGATGATTTAATGTGTCACGTCAACTTACCGTTACACCGTTAATGACGATTAACGGCTTAGTGACTAAAATGTTACAACATGATAACGTCAGTAGTTAAAATGTAACATTTCAAACATAAGTGACTAAAATGTAATCTAAGTCAAACAAAAGTGACTACTTTAAAATTTACCCTAAATTTTATTAATTCCTTATCTATTCAATGCTCAACAACTTAGTCCAATTGCCTTCATCATTTAACACCAAAACATTAATTTATTTTTTTTCAAATCCATATATATGGAGATATGATCATGTAGAGGAAGTAACCTCCCAAATGTTTTAGGACAAAGAGATTGTATCAATTGAGAAACTTCATTGACCAAATGAAATGCAAGTATCTTAGGGTTAGCCTTTCAATAGCAAACACCATTTACACATGCATAATTATTAGTGCTCATCTTATCTTATAAATGGCATAACGATTTGGTACTTGCATATTGTTTTTTGCATGCTACCTTATAATTATTGGACAACGAATTCAATCCAAATCCAAATAGATGTGAAAAATACATAAATCTGGAAAAATATTTTCGTTACATTTAAGAAGAATTCTAAATTTCCTCATAGTCGAATTATATAAAATTAAACGAGAATTGTCTCGATCACATAAACAAAGCAATCCATTATCGACGTAAAACATAAAAGTAAACATATTCATAAATTTATAAGGTAGTTGTCGACACATATCTTGGTAAGAAACAAGTGCTTCATCAACAAACAATCACATAATTGGTATTGGATTGTCAAGAGTAAAACAATAATAAATTTATTGTTTTTGCTAATGTTAAGATGCTGAGTAATGAAGTTAGAATTTTGAAAGAGATTGCACCAAGTTAGAATTCTTCTCCTTGGAAGAATATCACAAAAAGATTGGTTGAACCAATTGGTAAAATCATCTTGGAACTCAAGAGAAATGCACCAACAATCTAATAAAAAGTTAAAATGAACTTGAATAGAGTTTCTTCTGGTTTTATGACCTGTATGAACTACCAACTACATTCAATTGGTATGACTTTATAATAAAGAAAAAGAAGATATGTAAAATTATTTTAATTAAACCGGTCAGTCCAACCGGTAATACATTTAATAAGAGGCCTTAACAATGTGATCTTTTGCTTGAACCAAGAAATGCATCTATACTTGCATTTACATAAAGGATGACACAACAATCAAATTCCAAACATATACTAAAGAGAGAGAAATTTCATCTGGTTTTATGAGATGAAAACCAACTACATACAATTTGTATGACTTTCATAACAAAAGAATCAAAATGTGTCCCCTTTTTTCACTTCTTTGCTCACCCAAGAACTTCAACAATGTAAAAACAAAGAACAACCTCAAAGAACACGAATTCAAAAAAGTATAAAAAGACCTATATTATGAACAATATGTTCAGCCACCCATAAAACTGAAAACCAACCTTTTTAGCCGATCACTCCAGGAGGAATTCTCGAGTCAAATCAGGACTACCAAGAAGGTTAAAACTTTTGTTGTTGCTTAAGGTGTCTTTCAAGATTGTAATTTGGCCTTCTTTTAAAAGTATATCCTCATCCAAAGTTTCTATCTTCTTTTTTAACACCTCAATCTCTGAGTTCAATAGCATGTTCTTCTCACTATATTGCTTCACCTCTTCCCACATCAAGTCTCTTTCTTCGGAAACCTTAGGTAGTATACCCCTCAAGATAGATAGTTCCTTCATTGATTCTTGTAAATCGTTCTGGAGACGGCTTATGTTGTCGTCTTTCTTTAGTATCTGTTCGTATTGAAACCAAATAATTAGACAAATATGAAGAAGGGTGTCTTATTGTGAAGGGTAAGCCAACAACGTAATTGTGATGACAAGTGATAAAGATAACAAAGGTTCAAATTTCAGAATATCGAAAACACAGAAACTGGAGTAGCACAAACATCAAGCAACTACATGTATGCCTTATATCCAATCCAGCCTATGTTTCTTAGTCTCTTCATTTTTCTTGGAGTACCCGTGTCAGATGCGTAATTTGGACATGAGTATGGAGTTAGGTCCTCCAAGGATTATCCAAATACATGGAAGCTTAGGGAAAAATAAACATACCCGTTTTGGACAGTGATACCCGAAACTTGCACCCAAGTCCAAGTAACATAGATTTCAGCTACCAACCCTAGTTTTTGTCAATTATAAGCACTAAAGCTTTGGTTGGTAGAGTGGAAAGAAAATTGGAAGGATAGAAAATTGAAGGGGTAGAAAACTAGAATGATGGAAACATATTTTTTCTTTCCATAGGAGTGCTTGGTAGGAAAGATGGAAAAGTGGAAGGAAAATTTACTTTTTCTTTCCATCCATTGCTTGGAAGGGCTGAAAAAGGAATGGAAAGAAAGAAAACATTTGAAAATGCATAATTTTGAACATACACCTCTTTCTCATTTTCTCTCCTCTCATCATTCCAATTTGAAGGATTGATCTTTATGCATTAGAATGGACAATGATCATCTTTCCTATTTTCTTTCCTCACACTTTTCTTCCCTACCAAGCACACTCAAATTTTGATTGCTTTTTACTTTTCCATTCCCTCCTCCCATTCCTCCACTTTTCCATCCAACCAGGCAAAGCCTAAATGATTTGCAAATGTGCAAATATAGCATAAGCAAATGCAAAAAACTAAATATCAGAAACCCAAAGAAACCTATATAGCTGGATAGTTACTGGTTTATACCTGCTACTCACTCACATGCAATACACAAAGGAAGATTTTTGTGCACAGATACAGAAAACTTATAACATTTTAGGATCAAATGCTACCTGCAGTTCAAGATCCTTCAATCTGTGGGTGAGGCAGGAAATGTTGTCCATTGCATTCTGTAATTCACATCGAAGGATATCATTACCTCTCACACCTGCCGCCACCTCGGCTTGCAACTGTTCGACTTCAAGCTCTTTTGAATACAGCTTTTCTCTCAACAAATTTGTTAGCAATGATTCTGATTTAAGCTCCGTTCTTAAAATCTCCTAAAAAGTTTAACAAAAGCAGCGAGTATGAACTTAAAGGACATAAATAACAATGCTTGAAAATAAGAACAAGTTTCAAGAATAAACATTCCTAAACAGGTGATGAGCAGTGAAACCTGTGATTCGATATATATTAATGTCAACCCTAGGCTTTATCAAGAACTTACTTCTGAAGATTGGTTATCGAGTTTCGTAGATTCCAAGTCAGACTCTGAGGCAACTGGATTGGATTTCTCCAGCAGCAAAGCAGAAATTGTCTGCAAACTCCTTGTTAAGCTTTCAATTCCACGTTTAAAGCATTGCACCTTTACATCAGATTCAACAATAAATTGACTATCTAATCCATGCTGAGTTTCTTGAAGCTGACCGGTTTTTCCTTTGATGAACTCAATTAACTTGTAAGACAAATGGGTGCACTCATTAAGCATAGATAGTCCTTGATCCTGCAAATGGTATACACGATTCCGCATTTCCTTGTCGAGCTTGAAGGTTAAGGCTCCAACGTCTTTTCCATTACCTTTTAAGCGATTCAGTAAATCGATATTCTCATGTCGAAGAGAATCAACTTCATGCCTAGAAGACTCCACTTCCCTTCTTAATGACAATTCCACACCAGTCAACCTCATTTGCTCCATTTGCAAATTTTTCACCCAAATTTCATTCTTTTCCATGGAATGCTTCTTTTCAATCTCCTGATTATATCCTTCTCGCAACCCTTCAATTGTTTTCTCTTGCTCTTTGCAGGTTCGAAATAATTTGGCAATGGACTTATGCAACTCTTTGCACTCCTTATCTTTCTCTTCAAAATTTCTTCTAATGCAATCAATATCTTCAATTGCAGCTTGATGCTTCTCTTGCGACTGAGAGAGATTTTGTCTTAGAAGTTCATTCCCATCATTCAGCTTTTCAACCCTTCTAGTCAACTCTTTAAGTTGTTCGGCGGAAGAAGTCATCATGCTTCTGTTTTCTGTTTCCTTTTCATTGAAGGAAGAGACTTCTCTCTGAAGTGAAACATTTTGCTCCGCTAGCTCTCGAACTCGTTCGCGAAGCCTTTGCTCTTCTAACCGATGCTTCTCAAGCTTAGACAACCAGTCACTTGACCTTCTATCTAACTCCTTTTCCAATCCCAATTGTATCTCATGTTTCTCTGTCTCCATTTTTTTTGTCTGCGACTCTAATTCTGCCCTTGCCATTCTCAGTTCATCCCTAGCATGCACTCTCTCCGCAATTCTAGACTGTAGAAGTTCTGAAACCTCAAGTGCCAGGGTTAATTTGTCCTCTGATAGGTGTCTAATGTTCTCAATGAGAGACGAAACATTAAACCCAACGTCACGAAGAAAGGTTTCCTGCCCAAGAGCTTCAGAAAGAAGCAAAGCTCTCTCCTCTGCTTCTTTCGATCTTCTTTGTAACTCCATATCTATATCCTCTTCTGTTTTGGAAGAGTTCAAACCATCAGAACATCCCCCAAAGAAACAATATTGCTTCTCCAAGCCAGAGAAATCCTCATGATATCCAATATCATTTTCATAAGGCTCGTCTGCTACACAACCTTTTTGGGTCAACATATCCAATTTGGATGCAGGGCATCTATTCAAGCATCCACCATATACATCTTCAGTGGTGATCGGAATATGAAGATCAAACTCTTTGGAACTTGATCTTGGGATATGAGTCTGAGAAAGCCTTTCAACCACATTCTTTGCAATCATCCGAGGTGACTCATGCCTGAATCCATTTTCCACCCAATCTCTAGTCGAGAACTGAAGACGCGTGCCTTTAGCTTCCCTAAATGAATGAAACTTGTTTTTCTCTTTGACACTATCTGTTGGAGACGAAGGAGCTGTATACTGAACTCGTGGAGGAAGCCTCCCACCACCATTTCCGAGATTATTTCTTTTTGAACTGTTCTTGGACTTGCTACTTTCCTGCAGCTGTTCTCCATCAATATAGCGGTCCACAACTTTACTTGACACATTGCTAGAGCAAGAGGAAGAGCTTCCGGATGAATCATGGCGCATCCTCGAAGAACCAATAGCAGCCGCTTCACATCGTTTAGCCTTGGACTTTTTCTCAGGAGTAACAGCTCTTCTCCTGGAATAAACCACAAGAACACGAGTGGTATACCTTTAGCTTTATACAAGTAAAAGAACAAGGTATAATCAATAGTTTTTATACTCCATAGATTAACAAACACATCAAATTCCTTACCGTGATGACTGATCATACTGCTGGTGTGGAGTAATATTAGGAGACCTATTTTGATCATTTGAGGAAGGAAAATCTTGTTGTTCCAGACCATCAACAAGAAAGGCTGCTGATGACAAAGAACGACTCCTTCGAAGAACTGGACTGTCACAAAAGCTAGGGCTATCAGGTATTTGCTTTCGAGATTTTCCAAAAAAACGTATAGGACTGAGAAAACCGTATTCAGCCTTATCACTGTGTTGATCATTCAACCCACTTTCCAATGTGTTTTCCCAGAAAACTTGCTTGTCTGCTGATGGTGAAGGAACAGTAGCATTGGCATTACTACTACTAGAGGAAGATTTGAAGAAAAACAGCTTCTTCATCTCTATATATCATCAACAAGAACAACCAGTTTTATCTCACAAAATTTCTGATACGAAATCCAAATCCTTTTATAACACAACCTTCCAAAGAATGGGGCCTCAATTAACCTGGAGATATAA
Source organism: Gossypioides kirkii (assembly GCA_005610355.1). Classification (NCBI taxonomy): domain Eukaryota; kingdom Viridiplantae; phylum Streptophyta; class Magnoliopsida; order Malvales; family Malvaceae; genus Gossypioides; species Gossypioides kirkii. Next base: position 4,235,844 of record CP032252.1, on the reverse strand, counting down.
TACATAAACCCTAAAAGTTAATCAAAAAGGAAAAAGGAGATCAAACAAACACACAAAAACATCATCAAAATCACTAGAGATAGTGGGGACAATCCATAAAGCAAGTACCAGAGAAATAAATCTTGGTTAAGAAAACAAATACATAAAATACAACTCATATCAACTTCACATTATAAGAATTATATATCATATAGAAGAAAAAGAAAGCATATGCAACATTGAGATACCAATCATGAAACAAAAAGGTACCTGACACATAGAAATATGGACTGGAAAAGCAATGAAAATGAAACTGAGGTTTATGATTCATTTAGTTGGAAAAGAAAAGCAAGACAGCAAAATCAGTAGATGTTATGTTATCCTAACTTTTCATTTTTTATAAAAGTATACGTGTTCGACATTTGAACCAACACATTTCGGACATGAAGATGTGGTATGATACTCTAAATATAAGAAACTATTAAAGCATATATTTATTTAGAACAAAGGTATGCAATTTTAAAAGAACAAAACTTAGAATTACAAAGCAAAAGTTAGTAATTAAGATTCACAACACAAAGAAAAAGATGGTTAAAAAAGAAAAGGAGAACCTGCAAACAGTTACAATAACTATAACAAAAGAGCTAGAGTTCTACAAGAATCAGGTTTACCTAAAAATGAATAAAACTAGAAAATGCATATATATATATATATATATACCTACATATATACACTAATATGTACTGGTTAATTATTACAAAGCTTTATTTTTATAATTTCTGCATCTTTCAGTAGCTTGCAAAAAGGGTTTTTTTTTTTCATTAAACAAACAAAACTATTTTTATAAAACAGATAATCTGTCAAAGCTGAGCTTGAGATTCAATCTAAAATTAACTAAATCACCACCAACCCCTCAAGGTAGATTTATCAAAAAGACCAAATCACCCTGATTCACCATTTTCAACTCCTGAAAAACCTCTCAACAACCCCTTTAAGAAGGAATAAAAAATGAAAATAATTCCAGAAAATTCTGATGAAATAGAAGAATATCAAGACTGAAGATCACCAAATAAATTTTAATTCAATTATGGGTGAAAAAATGAAAAAGAATAGAAATGAAATCAATCTGTTGGAAATTGACTTACAAGAAGATCAGAAGAAAAAGATTATAACTTTTGTAACAGATCATGAGAAAATAATCAGTGAAAACATTATTTCCCACTCCACTTTAACTTTCTCAGCAACCAAACAGACTCAAGTGAAAAAGAAAATAACAGAGAGAGACTCACAAACCCCCCCCCCCCAACTCAGCTTTCTCTTCAAACGGTCAAAAAAAAAAAACGCCCAAAACATGCCAAATTTAAACTAAAACCAAGATAATAAAATCATGAATTCAACGCAAAGAAAGAATTATCCTTAAAACATCACGAAAAGAATAAAAGATTATATCTTTGCATTTAATTACTTACCATTAAAATGAGTGATATACGGTATTATTTTTTTCTCAGGAAAATTCAAAATTCGAAAATTAAAAAAAAAAATACAAAATCTCACCGAAATTTAAGGGTTTTAAACAGGATTATCAAAGACAAAGTGAAAAAAGAAAGTGTGCCAAAAGCAGGAGATTGACAGAAAGGAGCGGAGTCAACGGCGTTAAAGAACGAACGTAAATTCAGGATTTAACGATGACGGAACATGTCGGCCGTTCAGAATTTAAGAGATACAAAATGATGAGAATGAGTGCGTGAAGGAGAGAAAGGGAAAGAAAGGCGGCCAATGGCAAGAGCAAAAGGACTGTTTCCTTTTTTTCGTTGGGTGGGGAAATATGGGAAAAGGTTGAGGGCATTTTCGTCATTTAGGAATCTTTTGAATTCTATTTCGTTAAGGGGCGCGGGGGGTTGGGGGACGAGAGGTTTTGATTGGGTGGAACCGGGAGTAGAGAAATTTCGTGTGGGTCCCACGGTGGGAGGGATGAAGCTGGAGCGTTACTGGTGGGGTCAGGTTTTGACCGTTATTTCTAAATCTAAAAGCTTTCACTATAATCATATAAAACAAATTATGATTATGAAGATTTTTCTAATTAATTTAGAGGAAAAAATATGTTTGAAAACAAATATTTTTCAATTGTCGATTAAGGGCATTGTTGTTAATATAGAAATACATGAGTTTGAGTGTGCTGAAATATATTATCCTCCTATTTATAGGTTGAAGAGGGGTTATAAGTAATTCTAAACATTGTATCCTACATAATAGATATAATTCGAATCTATAATGAGATTGTTCAAAAATATATATATTTTCAATTATTAATTCTCAAATTGAATTTAAATGTTTAAATTTAAAATATTATATTTGATAATCCGAAATTTAGTTTAAATGATTTAAAACATTGGTATTTGGTGTCATTGAAGCTTTGGTTATGTCATTAAAGTAAAGGTTTTGAGATTTTAAGTATCTAATTCCTTTTTCCGTATAGTTCTCTTATTAATTTCAATGTTGTTTCAAGATCGGATCAGTCTATTAAATTGATTGGATTAAGAACAATTTAAGTATTAATTTAAAGAGAATAGTTAAATTGATTGGCTTGCAAATTACTCGAAATCAATTAAACTAATTTTTTTATATTTTTTAATAATTTATTTAATTAAATAAAAAATAAATTACAATAAGAATTGTTGGTCTAGCTAATTTAATTAGCGGTCCAATTCTAAAAACCTTCGATACAAACATCTTACTTTTATAATTGTTAATCCAAATGATTATTTTTTTACAATTATACCCTTTTATAGTTACTCGATTGTACCCCTTCTAAACAACAATTAGCATTAGGTAAAGTTGTAACCAAGAAAATATTCCATATTCGTGGCATTCACCCCAAAAAGCAATAATATTTTAGAAGATATAAAGTAAATAAAATTTGGATTCAATGTATAAAAATAAATATTTTTGTATTAATGTTCATATTTACTCTATTAACATTGTGATAGTAGATTTCGTAGTAAATAATTTTAAAATTTGTGACGAATAAAATTTTGACATTTTATATTGGAGTCATGATTGTTGCTTCTATTTCAGTTCTAATTTGATTTTATTAAAACAATTTAGGGTTTTTATAAGGTTTGTTTAAATTTTTGTAGGTTAGAAAAAATCAGTGAAATTTTAATATTTTTTTAAATAATTTTATTATAGGTTTTGAGCATATATGTTATTTTTAATATAATGTTTAGAATTATCTATAATCCCTCTCCAATCCATAAATAAGAAAATAATGTACTTCAGCGCACTCGAACCCACATCTTCCTACATTAACAACAATATTCATACCAATTAAGTATTGACAATATTCATAGAGCTTATTAAAATATTTTCCCATTATGCTCCAAATTCTTGAAAGAATCTCTTAAATAAAATTTTGATCTCAATATTAATAAAATTAAAGAGATTAGCCCCAAATGCATTCACATAAATTTCAACATTCATATTTTTTTTAAAAATTCAAAAATTAGTAACAAAATTCCTTATTTAGGAAAACAAATAAATAAAATAAAAATACTTAAATAAAAAATATTCACTTGTGTTTCATATTATTTTTTCTATAGATTAATCAAAAAAAAATTGATCTCAATTACATCTTAAATCTTAAAAGAAAAATCAAGCAATACTAAAATAACATTTCAATCAAAATCTATGGAATTAATTTAAATTTTAAACCTTTATTTATCTTTTCATTTAAGAAAAAAAATCACAAACTTGTAAGGGAGTACTTCCAAAGACCAATTCTTGCAAGCTAAAAAAACCAATGGATGGCAAATCAAAGCACTAAATATATATCTATATATACAGAGAGAGTATGTTTTTCTCTAATCCTCTAAGGTGATGGTGTTTGTATATTTATATGATATAAGTACTGTTCATTGATATGATAAATTAGGTAGATTTCATGCATATGAACAGGTATCCTACTTTAGACTTAATACATGTTTATACGGTCCCATGCACGTATAACTTCACAAGAGAGCGAGCTCAATCTGCGAGTTCACTAGAATCCGACCCAAACCTATTCGAATTTTGGGCCGGTGATGGTAATTATCCTAACAATATACATAATCTTAATTTTTTTTAATAATTTGTATAAAAAATTTAAATATACATTTTAGGGGACAATTTATTTTATTATTTTTGAATACTATAATGTAAAATATATAAGAGGTTTGGAGGATAGTGAAGAGTAAGAACTCTTACAAGTTACAACCCATTTTTACTCTTTTTACCTTTGAATGCAAGATATAGATAACAAATTTTACAATGCAAGGTAGTGTATAGCCTTCCTCAAGTTTCTACATTGATTTGTTAAGCTAATATGTGACCAAGTACCAACTTTTTTTTTTTTTTATATAATTACTTTTTTGGCCCTTTAATTTTATAAAAAAATTCTTTTTTTTTTAACTTTTAAATTTTTTTTTATCAAATCACCTCAAAATAAATGGAAAAATTAACATTTTTGAACTTTACAAGCGTTGTATACACGTCTTCTACACTAGCAACGATGTCGATGCGAATTGAGTTAAGACTCAACCGGCGGGTAAAGATTATTATTATTATTATTTGATGAAATACAAGAACAAGACAAAGCCCGAATAATAAACATGACTAACGCGATTCGAACTCAAATCATAACTGAAATGATAAACACACTAATTATTAGACCATAATATGAGGTTGGATAAAGATTGTTTTTAAATTGTTCACATCCAAATCCAATCATTTATTACACATATATCTAGGCACTGAAAATAGGACATGTGGCTTTTTTTTTAGGGGGGTGGAGTGAAAGGAGAAAATGATAGGAATGGATAGGGAAAGAGGGAAGAAAAAGAGAAAAGTTGTTAATGTTTAAAAAATATATTATAATTTTTATGATGTAAAAATAAATATTATGTGTTTAAATGGGTGAATATAAATATAAATTATAATATAAAAATTATTTTTTTAAAAACTTATATAAAATTGTTATTTTTTATTTTCTTGAAAAATTTAGAAAATTATGTAGAGAAAAAAAATTGATAGATTATTAAATAATATACAAAACTCATACTAAATTTTGTTAAAATAAAGTCTAAACATTCAAATCACAAAATGAATATGAAAAAATCGAGAATTGAGTGAATTAACATGAAGGTTCGAAAAATAGAAGAAAGAAAAACAACAATTATACCAAACCAAATTTGACCCTACCCTTAAGTTTGTGTATTTCCATGCGTAATTTACCATGTGTGAGTCTTTAATTTGTCATTGTTGACATATAGTTATAACTATACCTATAATTATTTTGTATTTATACTTATAAACTCTAAAAAATGGTGAATGGCTCAGCATTTGATATAAATAACAAATGAGACTTTGATTAAATGATAAAGTATAAATATTGAAAATTTATTATATTTGAGTTTAAATCTTATTATATGCATTTACATTTTTATGTTTTATATAAAATATATAAAATGATAAAAAATATTATTAAAATAATATAATTTATTTTATAAAATAATAACATTTTATTATTATTCAATTGAATTTGATATTGGATTGACTCGTAACATTAATTTCAATAAATTTTATAAAAAATTTAATGCAAATATCAGAGCTAATAATATACTTCAAAAAATAAAAGGAAGGTAAGTATGATAGTGGATTCAATTTGAAAATTTAAAAAGCTCAAACTTCATCTAGATTTTCTAAAAAATAATAATCAATATTATAAACAGTACAATTTAAATCCTTTCAAATGTTTTTTGAAACAATTAAAATAATATTTTTAGGAAAATTATTCTATTTTTTTTATTTAAATTTAGTAAGAGTCTTAACTCGATTGACATAAGTATTATTGTCAGTATAGGAGGAAGTGGGTTCGAGTGCGTTGAAATGCATTATCTTCCTATTCAAAAGTTGGGAAGAGGTTATAAGTAATTCTATGTATTATGTAAAAAAAAAAAAAAAAACATAATCAGAACTTATAATGAAATTATTCAAAAAATAATAAATTTTTATATTCTTTCATTAGTATTTTAATTATTATTGTCAACAATTTAGTGAAAAAAAAAGTAATTGAAGGTTGAATCTCTATTGATATCCCTCTTAAAAATTGTAACATAGAAAAAGAAAAGAATCATTAATACATTAACCTTATTTTTAACTAGTATGGTTGTCACCTATATTTTAATTTGGATTAATTATTTGTTTGTGTTAAATTGTAAAGTATAAATTTGAAGCTTAAAATTTGCTCTAAGTTCTTATATATATATATATACTACATACATTTGGAATTTAATGTTTAACTTTTCGAATTTAAAAATTTAAATTCAGTTTTTACCACCATTAAAATCTTTCTATGATGAGAAATTTTAAATTTTTTTTAAAAATATTCACCTGATAGTCATTAACAATAAAAATAACGTTGAAAATACTTATCAATTTTTTTCCTAAAAATAAACATTTGAAATCGTCGTGATAAAATAATTATTTCTATTAAAATAGTATTCTTAAGAAAATTCGACATCGGTATTTTGATTGAAATGGTTAACAATATTAACTATTTGGATTAACTAATGACATTATAAAAGTAGAGGGACCAATTTATGTAAAAAATTAAAATATATAGATTAAATTTCAAGTTTTAACTTAGTTTAGGGTCCAAAGTTAAAATTTGACCATTATCTTACAATGAAAAAAAAAACGACACATGCCTAAAAGAAATGAGAATCAGCGTGTCACTATAATCACGTAATCTTTTCATTGAAAATTTAATGATATTAACTATTTGGAATAATAATAGCATTATAAAAATATAAGGATCAAATTATGTTAGAAATTAAAGTATAGGTATTAAATCTCAAATCTAGGCATATTAGAGGGACCTTACCACCTATAGCAATATTTAAATTTTTTTTACCAAATCATAGAGTGAAATTTAAAAGTTAAAATATGCTTCAGGTCTCAGCACTCTTTGTGCATTTAGAATTTAGTTTTTGCACTTTTATTTTTAAAATTTTAATTCTTTTATTTTTCAAATTTAAAAATTAAGTTAAATTGTTAATACAATTAAATTATTCTGATAAATTCGCTTGAGTGATATTTTGAAATATAAAAAAAATACGATATTATAATGGACGTGAATTTAATAAATAATTTTAATAGTTTTAACAACTCTTAAAGAATACATCATCATTTTAATCAAAATAAAATATATGAACTAATCAATCACATTGTAAAAGTTGAAGTACCAAATTATATTAAAAAGTTGAAGTATAAAGATTAAATATTAAATTAGAGTATAGTATAGTGACCAAAATTAAAATTCGACCATAATTATATAATTTGTAGAAAAAATACGGTCCATGCCACTTTGCCATGTCGATAGTCTCGGTTTTTTTTTTTTTGCCAAAACATCCATATAAAGTTGAAATTTTCACTTTTAACCTTTTGACTACAATTAACATTTTTTATTATTGAACACTTGTCACTATTCAAATGATGTAATAGAAAAATAATAAACTAATTATCGCATATAAAGTTGTAAATTATTTGGACTAATTAATACCATTGTGAAATTAAATGACCAAATTATGTTAAATTAAAATATAAAGACCAAATATCAAATGTGAGCATAGTAAAAAATCAAAACTGCAATTTTACTATTATCTTATTATGAATAAAAACTGGAAAAAATCATATCACTGGTAATAATTTTGATAGTTGATTTGAATTTTTAAAACACTATATTCTAACTCATTATGTCAAAATATTAGTATTTAAAAATTCCATAAACTAATTAGAAAACTCGCCGAAATTAATAATCTCAACTAAACATTATAAAAAATAAGGATTAAATTATTATATAAATTTAAGTATAAAGATTAAATATTAATTTTAGACATAGTAGAGGGACTAAAAATGGTATTTAACCATTTTTCTATAAAATGAAAAATAAAAGAGAAGAATGGTTGAGAGTAAGACACGTGGCTATATAAGAAGGTACGTTGGACCTTTAGGTTATAAATTTTTATATAAAATATCGCATCTCAATTATTTATTTAATATAATTATAATAATCTATATAATATGCAAAACAAAAGTTTGAGAGAATTATTTTTAACATTAATTTCATTATAGTTTTTATCATAACTGTTTTTTTTACACGATATATGAAATTATTCATAGCTTTTTCTCAACTTTAAAATAAAAAAATAATGTGTTTTAATACACTCGAATCTATATCCTCTTACATTGATAATAATATAAATATCAATCGTTAAATGCGACATTTATAACTTTACTTATAAATTTAATAATTTCTATGATAATGTATAGTACCATCTTGAGTGCAGCCCATTTTTAATGTTTGATTCCTATTAGTTTTTACCCATTTTTCAATATAAAGTTTGGGCTTAGGTCCCAAAATGAGTCAAAGCTTTACTATTTTGTAAAAGTTGTTGCTTCGTCAAACATTTAAAAGAAGGGTAAATTCACCCAAGGTGATTAAACTATTAGCAAGTTAATATTTTGGTTACTCAACTTTAAAAAGTTATAACATGGTCACTAAACTATTCAAAAGTTTTTATTTAAGTCATTGGATTGTTAAAATCACTGGTGCATGGCCTTCTTTGTTTTCACTACCTGTACTAATTGAAAGCTCTCTTTTTCCTTGTCTTTTATAGTTTAATTTTAAAATAAAAAACTTAGCAGCCCAAATGACTTAAATAAAAATTTTTGAATAGTTCAATACTTAAATGAAAACTTTCAAATGATTCAATAATCATTTTGTAACATTTTGAAATTAAGTAATTAAAATGTAAATTTACTAATAATTTAATGGTGTTGGTGTAGTTTACCTTTATAAAAAATTATAGGTAAAATGTATTAATTTATATTGAATAATATATATAATTACAAGGTCTTAGGCTCGAGCTGACATAAACAACCTATTTTTAAAAATATTTTGGTTAATTAATAATAATAATTAGTGCAAAAAAAAAAATCAAACCCAACCCGAATACAAGTGAAATCGAAAAACTTTAAATTATTCAACTACGAATTTAAATTTTTTTGAGAGTCTAGTCAAATTCAACCAGATTAAATTTAAAGTTGAGTTAGATTAAATCTTTAAATAGAATATAAAATTCTCTCAATACTATTTTTTATCCATAATATTCAAACTCAATGAATATCAATGTTCTAGATTGAATTTGTATGATATTTGTAACTCTCCCGAATTTAAAGTACATGTTATATGAATATTAATTGATTCAATATTAGTTTAATTGGTACCATTACTATTATGAAAATCGTCAGTTCAAATGCACTTAAGTGCGTACTATATTTTATATTAGAGTTAGGAGTAAGGTTTTCAAGATCAGATTGAGATCGAATTGATTAAGCCACCAGTTTGTCGGTCTAACTAGTTCTATAAAAAATCATAAAAAAAATTAAAAATCGGTTCAACCAGTCTATACCGTTTTAAGGCTCAGTCAATCTAAAATAATTTTCGGATCGTTAACCCAATCGATTCTCAGTTCAATAAGTCTGACTAGCTAATCAAGTTCAAATAACCATGGTTAGGAGGATTACAAGTTTTCTTTAAAGAATTGTATTAAAAATAATATTACTAGGGTTGTAAATGAATCGAGCTTGAACGAACAAACTTTTGTTCATGTTCGTTTGTTTATTTTTTAAGCTTGTTCATGTTCGTTAAGAATTTTAAATTTTTGTTCATGTTCGTTTATTCAAAATTATGTGTGTTCATATTCGTTTGTTTAATGCTCACGAACATATTCATTTAACTTAATCGAACATGTTCACGAACATTAAAAGAACATGTTCATGAACATATAATTAAACATGTTCATGAACAATGTTAATGAATAATAAATAAACAAACAAACAAACAATAAATAAATACATACACACAAATATTGTTTTAAATTTTTTTATAAGAAAATATCATTAATAAATAAACGAGCTTGTTCGTGAACATAAACGAACCGAACATACCTTTGTTCGTGTTCGTTCGTTTATTAAACAAACATAGAAATTTTGTTCATACTCGTTTATTTAGCTTAGAAAAATAAATATAAACGAATGTTATACGAACGATTCACAAATAATTCATCGAACGTTCTATTCATTTACACCTCTAAATATTACATACTTGACTCGACCTGACCCAAATAAATTTTTTTAAAAATTTTATGTTGTCTTATTTAATATATGCAAAAAATTAATTTGTTTAAGATACTCATAAAGGGTAAAAATCAAATTGATACAAAATTATAAATGATGAAGATTAAAAAAATTATTTCACCTTTGATATAGTTAACTTTAATGATAAAATTAGATGGAGGGTCCAAAATATTTAAATAAAAAAATAGAGAAGCTTAATATTTCAAAATTAAAATATAGAGATTAAAATTTAAATTTAAAAAAACAAAAACCTTTGAAATATCTAAACAAAATAATCTTACATACCCGATCCGACCCGACCCTATTAATAAACACATCTATTCACAACCCTCGTCTCCTTTCTACATCCGGAAATCGTTATTGTCCTCTCCAGTCTTCCACTGAAATTTCTTAACCGAAAATAATTCAAATAAAAATCCCTTTTGTTTTAATTTCCCAATGGAAATCGATCCCCTTCCAAATGGCACCGGTTCCACCGCCGCCACAACAACCACCGAAACCACCGTCACGGCAACCTTACCCACCGCCGCATCAAACACGACGCCGTCATCCAAGCTGAGCCAGCTGACGGAATCGTTGAAATTGGAGCACCAATTCTTGCGTGTTCCCTTCGAACATTACAAGAAGACGATCCGAGCGAATCACCGGACGGCCGAGAAAGAAGTCTCCGCCGTCATTTCAAGCGTCGCTGACGTAGCTGATAGTAACGAAATCTCCAAAGACGACGCTGTTTTGAGTCTTACTTCCCTTGTTTCCCGTTTGCAAGGCCTCAAGCGCAAGGTAAAAGAAGAGAATTTTTTTAAAATTTTATTTCTTTAATTAGTTTTATTGTTTTCAAGTTAATTGAGTGTGATATAGACTGAAGTTAGCAAAGTGTACTCTTTTCAACATCCTGGAGACCTAAAAGGTAAGATTTTGGATGACTTTGAATGAAAATAGCTGAAGTTTAAAATTGTGTAAGGTCAAATCTGTGTATATAAAATGAAAGGGAATATCAAAATTGAAAACTTGACGATTTTACTAAAACTTGATACTATGAGTATGACCAAGTAGAATAAAATTAGTATTAGAGCAAGGGTAAATTTAGAACGCTTTGATTTGTATGGAAGTTGAAATTATTGACAATTTGGAGTTTTGAATCTCATCATATTTAATGTGGGAGAAAGATGAAGTTTAAATGTGAAAATGATTTATATATATATATATATATACCCGTGTTTATATGTTTGTTTCATCAATTAGCATGTTTTCGAAGTTCAAAAAATTGGTTATCCAATTTAACATGTATCCTTGATGCATTCGTAGGTAGTAGTTTCTATATATTTTCATCTTCAAAAATATGACCATTTGATGCTTTCTTGCTTGTTTCATCGGTAGATTTTTGTTTTTGCCTATCTTTTTCTTTTTTCAAATTCTTTTGCCTATCTAAGCAATTTTGCTGTCTTTTTGTGTTTCAGTAATTAAAAAATTAGAATGATAAAATAAATGTGTTATCCAAAGTCATGCTGCTTTTTCCTAAAGTACTTGTGTCCAACACTTGTGTTTGACTCAGATTCAGACATGGTTTTGGAGGTCTGATCCTCCAAATATATGGAAAAACTTATAATAAAATTGAGCATACATGTGTTGTAATAGCTGTATCCGAGCTCATCCTGATTCTAGGTAACATAGATCCTAAGCGGTTAGTAACCCCTCTAAGTTCGTGGCTATTGAGTGACTGGTGCTTATACTTTTTTGTCATTCAGTTGGAAGAGGGGAGTCGAACAGAGAACTTGCAGGTGCAGAACTGTCGTGCTCGTCTTGATCACTTAGAATCTGTGGATGCTGAGAACCTGTCAGAATGGAATAATGTGCGATTCAAGCGTATCCTTGTGGACTACATGTTGCGTATGTCTTATTATGACACTGCAAGGAAACTTGCTGAAAGTAGCAAAATAGAGGTAAATTACATGCATGTTTCATTTGATATGTAGGTGTTACAATTGTCATTCTTTGAATATAAAGTTTTCCACTTAAAAAATTTTCTCTAGCTGTTTCTTATTCTGGCTATTGGAGAATATGAAAGCGCTACCATGTTTGTGTTACCTTGAATCAGCATTGTCTCGTTTTCTTTTTCTGTCCTAATATACACTGTACATGTATTTGAACTTTCTGGATTAGAAGATGTCGCCATTCATCGGTGTTCCTAGTGGCTTTTTTATTTCCTTTCAAATGCTTGTAAGCATTGTTGTGCTCATAATAACAGTTGAGGTCCAATAGGAACTTCATGCGCGCTGTAGCAATTAGCATACATTTAGAAGTCACTGCACTGCATGAATTCTGCATTATGTGCCATCCTTCTTGGAACCAATCTGGTTTGACCATTATTTCACAATGTCTCTGCTGTTGTTTGAAGTAAACATGTGATTACATAAGAATAAATAATTAACTTGTGCGAAGTATCGTCTGCCTGCAAATAGTCCCCCCATAATTTAATTAAATTTTTATGTTCCAGGAACTTGTCGATCTTGAAGTTTTCCAAGAAGCTAAGAAAGTTGTTGATGCCCTTAAAAATCAGGAGGTGGGTCCTGCTCTTGCATGGTGTGCAGAAAACAAATCTCGGTTGAAGAAGTCCAAGGTATGCACTCATTGTGTTTTCTGAATTATCATGATCATTACTGTCTTTGAGTTTCACTCAATGATGTTTTAACTCTTTTTCAAGGTTACATTTCTCTTAGAGTTAGATATAATTGAGCTTTCATGATGCTATTTAATGACTCTCATAATTGCATTCATTAAACTCAGATGTTCTTTACTCTTTTGTACTCTGTCAAGAATTTGTGGGTGTCCCAGCTTGGATTTAGCTGTGATTTTACTTTCTATCTGGGAATGTGTCTCAGGTTTAATCATTTTTTTTACAGAGCAAATTTGAATTCCAGTTGAGACTTCAGGAGTTCATTGAGTTGGTACGAGCTGAAAACTACATGCGTGCTATTTTGTATGCTCGAAGGTACCTTGCACCATGGGGAGCTACTCATTTGAAAGAATTGCAGCTAGTCATGACAACATTGGCCTTTAGAAGTAATACTGAATGTTCAAAGTACAAGGTGAATAATATTATCCCTCTCTTCATTTGACTACCGGTTCAGGTTAGTTTAAATGCTTGGGATGCTTAGTTGAATGACTAGTTGATGAAAATTTAAGTAATGGGAGCAAAGGCAAAACCAGAAGCTGTCTGTCTCAGTTTATTTAATGAGGTCAATTGTTTATTTTACATGGTTGATGACATTGCAAATTTGGAGCATGCTTTTAAACTAATTTTGATATAGAGAGATGATATTGTTTTGTGTTTGACACAAATATCTTTATATTCGTATAAATCAGCTAAAAGAGTATTATTATTAAAACATTATGTCTCCCACTTTTGCCTAAATTTTGTTCCAACACTGATCAATCATGATGCTTCCTTTCACATCCTTTGGCCTTTACTTTAAGGCTTTATATTTGAACAATGCTCATACAACTTGTTTTGATACATTTCCAGGTTTTGTTTGAACCTAAGCAGTGGGACTTCCTGGTGGATCAGTTTAAACAGGAGTTCTACAAGTTGTATGGCATGACCCTGGAGCCATTGCTGAATATTTATCTTCAAGCAGGCTTGTCTGCATTGAAAACTCCGTATCCATACAGTAGCTACCAATATGTAACTGCCTATTTGTTTATCCATATTTATCTGCCATTCAGGGACTTCAGTGATGTTAGCAAAGCATGTGTGTTAACACATATGCAGGCATGCATAACGATCAAGTTCTTCCGTACAAGCTTCCATTGTTTTGATATTTCTGCAACTACAATTTTTCCCTTGACGTAATTAGATACTGTTTTGAAGATGACTGCACCAAGGAGGACCCACTGTCACAGGAAAACTTCCGGAAGTTAGCGATGCCATTACCCTACTCAAAGCAGCATCATTCAAAGCTTGTTTGCTACATAACCAAAGAGCTGATGGATACAGAAAACCCACCTCAAGTCTTGCCTAACGGCTATGTCTACAGCACTAAGGTTCGTATTTTACCTCACAAACTCACTTTTTTACTTCTGATTTTTATTTTTCCATTGGATTCAGTCTAGTGCTTGAAAGAACAGAGCAGACAGGCCAGTCAAACCAGTTAACCCAGGAACTGGTGGCCTGTTCTGTGCGGCATTATATGTAAAACCAAGTTTTCTTTGAACCGGTGGAAAACTGGTTTAGCCAAAAAAGTAACATTTTTTAAGCGATGAGATTTGGACATTTGTCTAGGAACTGAACTTGGGACAGATATCAACTAAAGACTTGAATACGTGTCTTTTGCCACTTCACTCGTGATTCAGATGATTATTAACTACTATATTTATTACTTATTTAACATTCAAATTACTTTATATATGCTTAAAGCTATTCTGATAGAACTGCTCGATCCAACCAGTTGGACCCTTGCTTCTCGGAAAACATTAAGATAGACAAGATCCCGGTTACATCAGGCCGGTTTTTTTAACCTTGTTTTGTCTCCTTGTCTTGTGTTGTAGGCACTCAAAGAAATGGCCGAGAAAAACAACGGTAAAATTACATGTCCGAGGACTGGTCTGGTCTGCAATTATTCCGACCTGGTTAAGGCCTATATCTCATAAAACTACACTATCAACACTGCAAAGGTAAAAAAGAAAATTCTTCCTGGACTGTTTCCTCTATGTTAGTGGTAAATTTTATGCATCATTTGTAGATATTTCTCTTCTGCTTTCGAAATTTTCGGAACTTCTCATTATAATCTTCTTGCACCATTAACTTGTTCACCTCATGTAAATAATGCATCCTTTTTATTTTTCTATTTAATTTTCTCGTAATTGTTATTAGCTTATTGTTGTTTGTTTTGGTTAGCAAAAATTTACTTGTATTTATGTTACTCGTATTTGGATATAATTATGTGTTTAGCATTCATGTTTAATCTTTAATTTTGTTTTATTATTATTCCATCATGGGCACATGTTTAAATACATGAATATGAACATTGAATATAAATATTATAAACAGAAATGAAAATTTCTGATAACATTGGTGGATTAATTGAATCTTTTGGCTCAAAACACAAAGAAAAGATGTGTGCTAATATGAGAAAGGATCCTATGAAGTAGGGTTTTTTTTTTCAATAGTTTGATGTCACATCAATAATTTTATTTTGAATTTCAGAATTTTTATTTGGATAATATCCCTGTTTTATATAATTCTTTTCCGTGTAACTAGTTTCCGAAATTATTTTTTTTACTTTCAACTCCATCACAACACTCAACGGTTTCCTATTATCCTATCTAAGCATAAAAAAGATAATTTAAATTTTGATTTTTTAAATTAATAATATAAATAAAAGGAATTTGTAATTTTGTTTCAAAATGTAAAAAATCAAAACCACTAACTTCTTATTGGAACTTAAAAATAACATCATATGTAATTTTATTTGTTCAATTGAGTGATAAAAAAGTTTTTATCTCCATTTGAAAATCTATTTAAATCAATTCTCAATTTATTTAAGATGCATTAAGACTTTCAAAAACATGGTCTTTAAAAAAAAAACAAAGAATTCTAAAGAAAATTTAGTTACAAAATCATTTTTTTAACACTTTGACCTCCACTTAAGAATCCATCTAATTTGATTCTTAATAGGTTTTAAACCAAAAAGAAAAACGACTCCAAAAATAATTTGGGTTTGCAAAATAACCAATTAACTTCATTTTCTTAGCAACACTCAAGTCACAAGAATTCTATTTCATCATAAAAAAAAAAATTCAACATTTTCGAACTCGGACGATAACTCATTGTAAGAAAAATGTGTAAAGAAAATCACTATTGTTTGTAGTTCAAAGAGAGTCTAGGTTTTTTAATTCAATTTAAACCAAATTTGAGCCGATGCTACAAGACAAGCCTTTGGACTAACTTTTTGAAATCAAGCCTAGTCAAATCAGTAATAAGAACATGTTATTTTTACTTCATTAATATTGTAAATAATTTAAAAATAATTTTTAGATAAAAAAATTAAAAAGGGTAACAAGTTATTAGAGCTATTCAATATTCAACAAAGATTTCAAAAAGTTTCCCAACTGTTCAATCCACCAACCAATAAGATCACATAAAAGGTACTTTGTGATATTTATTTATTCAAGATTAGGGGTTTCATTTGATTGAATTACGTTAAATCGAGTCAAAAAAATTATAAATTAATCAAGTTAACAAATTCTATTTTAACAATCGAACTCAATTTAATTCTTTTTTGAATTGAATCGAATCATCAACTCCTATTATTTATATTAAATTATTTAACTAATAAACAAAATAACTCAAATTATGTAATTTATATTTAAATTAAACTAAAAAAATTAATTTTTTTTATTCGAATTGATCCAAATAACTCGCTTAATTCAAATTATTTAATTCAAAATTTAAATTTTTAACAAATTTTTTAAATCGAATCGAAATTTGATCATTCTTAAAAAAAAAAAAACTTGACAAACTGCATAAAAACAAAAAGAGTTTAGAGAATAAAATAAAATGATTTAAAAACTAGAACAGATCCTCCCCTTAGTAAATTGGTCGGATTCGGATTCAAATTCGAAACGGATCCGAACCATCTGTACCTGATACAGTTTATGAAATCGTAAAACTAAATTTTACCCATCACAAAATATTAGAGAATTTATGGAACAGAGTTTAATAAATCTTAACAGCGCTTGATGTTCAAGAAATAAAAAGTTATCAATCCAATATAAAAAACTTAAAAAGTTGCAAACTGACATTTGTCGCTAACGCATACCAATTCAAACCAGCATCGGTTAATTCGATTCACTGCGCCTAGGAGAGGCGTGATTGTCATCATCATCATAAATAGGGCTCCGGTCTTCCCTAGGGAGTGGGCTAGGGCTGCGGCTCTGGCCATTTTCTTTCTCTTTCACAGGGTCCCTGTCTTCAGCACCAGCTTCACGATCTGGGCTTCTGATTCTTCCCCTTGGACTTGCACTGTAATCTGAACCGTTGTTAAGCCTGCCCCTGCCTTCCCTTGGGGAAGGGCTAACTTTCTCTTGTGGGCTTCTTTCTTCAGGCACTGGACTACGCTTCCTCCCCCTCGATGGGGATGGAGATCCCCTGTGGCGCTTAGGGCTCCTTGATCTTTTATCTTCTCGCTCGAAACTCCTTTCTCTCTTCACAGGTGATCTCGATCTACTGCAAAGGTCAAGATTAAGCACAAAGAAGAATAAGCCCCAAAAATAACAAAATAGAACATTTCTATCCATTAAATCCCCCTCACTTATTTTGACTTGCATAGGGATTACTGCACAACCGGAAAAAGGGGATACATTTTACTTTCGTTTAAAATGTAATACAAAAAAGTAAATTCACATAAAGACTTGATAATTTCAAGGACAGTACAAAGTAGAGAAGTAAATCACAATTTACATTTCAGAACCGGAATCCTGTTGCAGGAAAGTTAAACACAAACCTGCGGCTGTAACTGCGGCTTCTGCTTCTACCACGGCGGGGACTAGGTGAGCGTGAGTAACTGCGGGGTCTACGGCTGTACCAATATAATAGTCTCACTTGTAAACAATATTGAACTTGACTGATAATTTTTTATAACACATCCAATCGACCAAAATGACAAGGATAAGAATAGAAAGAGAGAAAGGACCTTAGTTTCTTAGGACTGTTTTGACAATTTCTTTCTATGTGGCCTCGTTCTCCACAACGATAACACTTGTTCTTCCAATCCCCAGCTTTGCAATCACGGGCCCAGTGACCATCAATTCCACAATTGAAGCAGCGTCCTGACCCAGGAGTAGGGCCTCTTCCAAGGTAATCACGAGACCCACCAGGGCCACGGGGCACCTAAATTGTAAGTTAAATCAGATTCAACGATCAAGAAATATAGACAAACTTGAGGATGAATTCCAGGACAACGATCAGAACAAGGAATGGGAGGAAACAGAATAATATGATGCAGCGCCAACGCAACCTAGGGTTATATAGAGACATGTATTTGCTATTATACACTCATTCACGTCTAATATACTCTAACTCAATTCAACTCAAGTAATTTTTAAAAAATATATATTATTAAATAAATAATAAAAAGAAATGAAACTATTGAAATCTGTTCAGAGTTTATTGGGGAAACCAAATTTCACCATACTAGACCTACATTCTCATCTCAGGCGTGACATGTTTTATATTCCAAACCAGTTCACTGAAAAGTGGAAATTTTATTAGCAAGCCAGATAGACTATCATACAGCGGGGTGACATACTAGGTAAAATTCATATCTGTATGTGCCACGTCAAATAAACATGCAATGGGAACACATGCAAATAAAAAAGAAGGTTAAACGAGTTGTGCTGTATAGCTGAACTAAGCACGCAGATTTTATGGTTCACATCACCCAAAGATCTGAAGGCATTAAAGATGTTAATACATTATAAGATTAAATTAGTCGAGGGCTTAAATGTAATAGTAGTTCCTTTCAATATTATTGAGGTACTAATATCTGCAAAACAACAGAAACTTACTCCCTTGGCAAATTCAACAATGATACGGCTTCCATCTAAGTCTCGACCATTCAATGAATATCTTGCATCATCAGCATCTCTAGGGTCGCTGAATTCCTGTTATCAGGAAGGCAGACAACACACACAGAGAAGAAAAAGATTCAAGCAAAAAAGATCATATTTACAACATATGTTGAAGAAATTTAGAGAAAAAAGAAGTTGTTTTGGTTTAAATTAAGAGAGTTAAGAAATACATACAACAAATGCATAGTCACGCTTCATATCCACATCACGTATTCTGCGCAAACGGGTGCCAGAAACAGTAAGGCCATCAAGACACAATTATCGAAGGGTTGATAGTTCGCCCCTCACAGTTGAACCAAAAACACCACTTTTGAGATTGTTCCATTTCGATAAAAACAGGCAATAACACTACAGAAAAACTCGCCAAATCCACCATGGCACCCTCTCACCATAGACCACCAGGTTAGGCAAAAGCCAAGAGACCTTCAACAAGATCATTAAAGTTAAACCACACTGACACGTGGAGGGGTGCAACATTCTCACTCATATTTTATAAGGAAGATCATATGTCAAGCACTACCACAAGGGCTTGGCAAGTGCTTATTTCTCCCCACTTCATCATCACTACACCTGAACCTATCCTAACGGCCATCAATACAAAAGAATAAAACAACCATGAACACCCAAATAGAGAAAAACGGAACATTTTAAACAAGTAAACTTTGTAAAACAAAACTATCAAGCCACACAACTAAACATAACAATTCATCAATTACAAAGTTTACAAATTCTTAAAACATAAAAAAGACTAGATTACCTCCCGTATCTGCTAAACATGTCCTCGAGATCACGTGATCGTGTCCTTGACGATAAGTGACCAACATAAAGGCGAGTACCACTTCCGCGGCGGTCATCATACCTAGGCATTTTTCTTTTCCTGCAGGAACCAAAAACACACAATTACTCAGATTTACATATCATATCGTAGAAGAAATATTTCTTTTTCCTATGTAACAGAATCAGAAAATATATAATTCAAGTTAAAGATGTCTTAAAGCTCCCCTCCAGTAGATATTTATATTACCACAACAGGAAATTGTAATCCATTTCAAACATAACATGCTAAAATGCAAAGCAAATTCTAACACCATTTTAATTTTCAAACGAAAAACTTTAAATCCAATTGCACACAAATATCAAACAATAAATGACACAACCAAACAGTACTTAAATAAAACCTTGTTTCTATGCACTAATTATCTCGTATAATACCTATCACAAGACCGGAAAAATACTAATTTTTCTGAAAACACAAAATTAAACACGAAAGAAAAAGAAAACACATTGAGTATTATTTTAATTTTCAGAATTCAATTTCCAACAGCCACAATTACAAATCATAAAAACGAAACAAAAATAAATAAATAAACGATATGCAAGGGAAAAATTAGCATTAAAGGCGGCCAAATCCAAATTTGAAAGCTCAACAGCCTTTCAGATCTATAAATAAATAACCAATAAATCGAATGTATAATAAGTGAATGAGAATCAAAATTGAAATAAAAAATTTTTAAAATTGAAATTAAAAAACAATACTTACGATGAAATCTCAGAAGAGGAAAGCGAAGAATGAGAAGATGAAAACCCTAGATTTTTCGAAAAGAGACACAGAGAGAGCTTAAACGCGCCGTTTTCTTTTTTATTATTTATAGGCACAAGGATAAGAATCAGTCAATACTCAAAAATTAGAGATCGTGTAAATTACCAAGCAACCCCCATATAATTTCGTGAAATTACAGTAATGGGCTTGCAAGAAGTGGAATGTTTCAAACGTAAAAGCTGGGTAGAACCGGACAATGTTCTAACTTCCAAGCCCGGTCCAAATGGAGGATTTATAGAAACCGGTAATTGGACAAACTCGGAATACGTGTCATAAATTTTAGAGTAAAAAGGTTATGAAAGACAGCATGGAAATATCCTATTATAGAATTATCTAAATTCAAATATTGTTTAAACTTTGAATTTATTTATTGTTCGAAATCTGTTGGTGCGAAAGAAAAAATTGATTCTGGGCGAGCGGGGTTGTGTCTATGCTCGTTTTAAGTATGAAAGACTTTCCATGTTTTGTTTTCTCTATGGAAGATTGGATCATTCGGAGAGGTTTTGTCCGGCTAGGATTATTCATGGTAAGAAGGAGTTGGTGTTTGAGTGGGATATGTCACTGAAGGCTTTCCCTCGGAGAGCTATGATAGTGTCGAGCCCTTGGTTACATGAGAAGGGTGAGGGTCCTCGTTTGGGGGACTTGGGGCAGACTATTTGTAAAGGATCGGAGGGGATGGGTAGTAGTGTTCAAGGGTTGTTTCAAAACGCTGCTTTTATGAGACAAGCTCGTGCTAATTTGGGTTTGAATCTTGGGGGAAGGGTTGGTGCGACGGTGGAGGATTTGGAAAATGTTGATCCAAATAATGGAATTAGGGAAGAGGATACCCCGATGGAGGTTGGGGAAGGGAAGAAGAGACCTCGTAGTTCTCGGCTTTCACTTATTTCTGGTAATATGGATTCGGGCGAAGCTTTTGATGGTCAGATTTCTGTGCCAAATTTGGAAAAATCGGCTGGCTTAGTTGGACAGAGCAGCCTGCTACAATGAGGCTCCTTTGTTGGAATGTTTGGGAACCTGAGAACCCCAGGGCTAGGAGTCGCCTTTAGCATTTGCTGAGGGAGATGAATCCCGATGTGCCTTTTTTCATTGAGACAAAGCTACATAGTTCGAAAATGGAGTTGGTTCATAGAAGTTGGGGGTTTGTTGAAGGGATTGATGTTTGTAGCAATGGTTCTCGAGGAGGTTTATCTCTTTGTTGGAGGACGGGTTTGAATGTGTCTTTGAGAATTTTTTCGACCTACCATGTTGATGTAAGGATAGTTGGGGGAAATGAGGGTATGGAATGGAGATTTATTGGTTTCTACGGGCATCCGATGGAGTCTATGCGTCCATATTCGTGGGATTTACTGCGTGAGCTGTCGGAGGGATGTGATTTGCCTTGGTTAGTGCTAGGAATGTTTGGTCATGAGATTTTAACGAGATTATGTTTGGTCATGAGAAGCAAGGTGGGCGGATTCATGATGCTAGAAATATGGAAAAGTTTCGAAATTCTCTTGAGGACTGTGATTTATCTGATGTAGGTTTCAAAGGGCCGTGGTTTACTTGGGAGCGAGGTAGATTTGCCCATAACAATATCTAGGAATGTTTGGATTAGGGAGTGGCAACCTCGGGGTGGAGGGAGTTGTTTCCTAATTATGAATTGGTGCATGGTAATAATTCTTTCTCGGACGTTGTGATTCTTCTTCTATGCGGTGACAGTTCCGTTTTGAGGCAGCTTGGCTACTTAAAGACTCTTGTGAGGAGGAAGTTTGTGGATTATGGTTGTCTGCTACTAGTAGTGTATCGCAAAGGTTGTGTTTGGTTGGGCAAGGTCTTATGAGATAGGCTCAGACACGGTGTCGGCTGTCGAAGAGGGTTGTAAGTAAATTGATAAGTGCCAAAAGTAACATGCTTTAGCCTCATTCTTAATGCGTTTTTAGATGATTAATCTATTTAAAATAATGAATTTTATATTCATAATCCTTTAAATTCATGTTTTTATACTTAGGAAAGCATTTGGGAGTGAAATGAGTGAAAAACAAGAGAAAACCGGACAAAAAGAGCAGATTTTAGGAGCCACACGAGCTGGACACATGGCCATGGACTAAATCGAAGATAAAAAGGAAAATTTGGAGTAAAAGTGTGAATGTGGAAGAGTTAGTAAGAGATATATTGGACATCAGACTTTATTTAAATTTAAATTTTATTTTTTAGGATTAATATTTAGGATTATTATTGTTATATTGTTTATATTTAATTTTAATTTATCTTTTAGGCTTTTAGAGTTTAAGTTAGATCCAATTAGGGAATTATTGTTTAGATTTAATTTTAATTATCTTTTTAGAATTTAATTTGGATCCAACTAGAGATTTTCATGTATTATAAATAGGGGATGGAGTATATGAATTAATACTTCGAATTTTCTACAAAATTCTCCATTCCCCAAACCCTAGCCGTCAGATATTATTGAAAGAAACAACTGAAGAAACACCACAGAAGCCGTCTTTGAAGCAGATCTCCACAAAGATTGAAGACCTCTTTCTAAATTCTTTTGATTTTATTATGAGTTTTTCTCTATCTTGTGGTTATATTGTATTTAAGATGTTTCCATTTATTAGCCTAAATACTTAGGGGAGATGAATCCTAAGATGAATTCTGTCATTTGATTTCTGATTTTACACAATAAATACTTAGATTTTATTCTCAATTATGTGTGCTTAATTCTTTATTTAATATTCTTGAAATATTAATTCTTATTTGATGTGCTTAAATTAGAGGAGGAATAGACCCTGTTTAAGAGTAGATCTAGCATAATTGAGTTGAGTTGCATGTAATCTTAGAAATAGGATGACATAAATCTACCAGATTAGAGTCAAATCTAATAGGGGAATCCATAGATCGAATTAATGCGACAATAGGGGTTTTAATTAAAAAGAAATTTCAATTAATCAACCTAGAGTCAGTTGCTTTTATGCTTGAATAGAGGTATTAGCATAATTTAGGGATTTCTACGGATCAAAATACTAAGTGAATAAATTGCTTAATTCAGAATGATAATGACAGATAAAATCTAGGTGGAGTCTTTCCTGAGTATTGTTTGCTTCTTGGTATAAAAATATATATTATTTCTTACTTTAATCTTTGTCGCACTTTTAGTTTATTAATTTAGTTAAATTAGTTTAAAACAATCACTTTATTCTATCGGTTAGATAATAGAAAGGCAGCTATTACTAGCACTTTTAGTTTTCGTGGGAACGATATTTATGCTCACCGTAACTATACTATTAATTGATAGGTGCACTTGCCTTAGTCATATTTTTAGTTAGTTTCGACTGCATCAAGTTTTTGGCGCCGTTGCCGGGGACTGAAATATTAGGAAAATTTTATTTCTATTACTTTAGCCATTTTATTATTATTTATTTTTGTTTTATTATTTGCATTTTTAATTTAATTTTTCTATTTTAATTTTTTTTCCCTTTTGCTTCTGGCAGGTTCTTTTGGTTTATGACTAGAGGAAACCCGTCGGGACCACTTCTTCACGACTCTGAACTTGAAAAGACTGCTCGCAAAAATCGTAAAGAGGTTAGAAAAGCTAAGCAAAGTCAAAAAACTTTAACAGACGGTAAAAAGGAAAAGGATATTACTGTGGAGATGGGTGACAATCGAAATAACCAGGTTCCTCCTGCTCTCCCTGTTGCTCTTCCTGATCCTCCTGTTCATCGAACTTTGTATGATTATGCTAAGCCTACTCTGATTGGGGCTGAAATGAGTATTGTTAGGCCGAATGTTAATGCGAATAATTTTGAAATCAAGCCGAGTATAATTCAGATGGTACAACAATATGTTCAGTTTGATGGTTTGCAGGATGAAGATCCAAATGCTCATTTGGCTAATTTTCTCGAGATTTGCGATATTTTTAAAATTAATGGTATTACTGATGATGCCATACGCTTACGGTTGTTCCTGTTTTCGTTGAGGAATAAGGCAAAAATGTGGTTAAATGCTTTACCACGAGGTTCTATCACTACTTGGGATCAAATGACTGAGAAATTCTTATTAAAATATTTTCCGTCGGCTAAGACAGCTAAGTTGAGGAATGACATCTCTTCTTTTGCTCAATTTGATATTGAGACACTTTATGAAGCATGAGAGAGGTTCAAAGATTTATTGAGAATATGTCCTCATCATGGGTTACCTTTGTGGCTTCAAGTTCAAACTTTCTACAATGGTTTGACTCACTCGACTAGACAGATGGTTGATTCAGCAGCTGGGGGAACTTTAAATAACAAGACACTGGAAGAAGCTCAAGAATTTATTGAAGAGGTGGCATTAAATAATTATCAGTGGCAAGTTACAAGAGTAAACCTATGAAGGCAGCAGGGATTTATGATGTTGATGTTGTTTCTATATTGGCTCATCAGGTTGAAACTCTTAATAAAAAGATTGATGGTTTGAATTTTTCTAAGCAGGTACATCCGGTGATGCTGTGCAATCAAAATGGAGCGAGGATGATGAGTTCAAAATATCTCCATGAGCAAGCAGACTTTTTAGATAATAATTCTAAACCTCAAAATAATCCCTATAGTAATACTTATAATGCAGGTTGGAGAAGTCACCCAAATTTTTCATGGGGTGGTCAAGGAAATCAAAGATCACAAATTTCTCTAGGTTTTCAGTAGCCACATCAACAAGAGCAGAAATCGAACCTTGAAGAAATGCTTACTAAATTTATTTCGATTTCTGAAACGAGATTTCAAAGCAATGAGACAGTTTTAAAAAATCAGCAAGCATTAATACATGGTCTCGAAAATTAAATCCGACAGCTTGCCAAACTAGTTTCGGAAAGACCACAAGGTAGCTTACCTAGTAACATTGGAACTAACCCAAAAGAGCATATCCATGCAATCACTGTTCAAAACGCGGAAGGGTTAGTCGAGCCTGAACAGAAGCCGAACCTAGAAGTTGTTGTGAAAAATAATGAGGCTGAGGAAAACAAGAAAGAGCATAAGTCGGTGCTTCGAGAATACAAACCTCGAATTCCATATCCAAAAGCATTGAAGAGAGACCACAAAGAAGAAACATTTGTAAATTTCTTAAACTTTTTAAAAAATTGCATATTAACTTACCTTTTGTTGAAACTCTTTCGCAGATGCCAAAGTATATAAAATTCTTGAAGGAGCTATTAACAAATAAAAAGAAGTTAGAAGACTTGTCAACTATGGAGCTTAATGCAGTTTGCTCGACCATTCTCCAAAACAAACTACCCAACAAACTTAAAGATCCAGGGAGTTTTACTATTCCTTGTCTCATTGGAATTTTACATATTGATAAAGCTTTGGCTGATTTTGGTGCTAGTATAAATGTTATACCTTATAAATTGTTCAAATAACTTGGCCTTGTGGAACCTAAACGCACGAGGATGAGTATTCAGTTAGCTGACAGATCAATCAGATATCCTAGGGGTATTATTGAGGATGTGCTTGTAAAAGTGGATAAATTTATATTCCCTGTTGACTTTGTTGTATTGGACATGGATGAGGATGTTGAGGTACCTATAATCATAGGACGACCCTTTTTAGCCACTGCTAGAGCTATCATTGATGTGGGTACTGGTAAACTTGTGCTTCGTGTAGGTGATGAAAAGATTACTCTTAAAGCACATGATTTTGTTAGAGACCTGAATGAGTATAATGATGATAATTATTCTGTTAATGTTAGTAACCATGTGACTCAACACTTTTTGTAAGAGATCACTAATGAAAACATGATGGATTCAATTTTGATTCAAAGTGATAAAACTCGAGTGGTAAATGAAGATCGAAGTTGCAACTCGAGGAACTAGATGAATGGCGGACGAAGTTCGACGAAAAACCGAGGAAACCCAAGGAAAAACCAATGCAAAACCATGAAGTGAATTTGAAGAGGATGAACATATTTAAAGTGGGAGACAAAATGTTATTAGACAAATCGGATCAATGAAATTTTCCTTCAGAATTCAAGTCAAGAGGGTCCGATCCTTTTGTGGTAAAAACAGTTTTTCCTTATGATACAATTGAGGTAACACATCCTGATTACGGCACATTCAAGGTAAACAATCAACGTCTCAAATTTTATTGTGTTGGTAATATTGATAATAAGAGAGAAGAACTTCGGTTTAATGATCCGCCATAACTACGAGCTTAGACTTTAAACAAAGCGCTTCTCGGGAGGCAGCCCGAGTGCTTTTTATTATTTATTTATTTATTTTACATTCATGTTTTTTTAAAAAAAAAATCAAAAAAAAATTATTATATTTATTTTCATTTTCATTTTATTTTTATTTTTATCTTAATTATGCACTATTTTTATTCTTATGGTTTTTTTTAGTTATTATCTCTCTCTGACTTGTCTTTGTCTATTTTCTGTTTAGTTTGCTCGAAAAATTACACTTTTTTTAGACTCGCTGCATTCATATTTTTTTTCCAATTCTGATGAAATCATCCTAATTCAGGGAAGTTTCAATTCCTTTCCTCTTTATGATATTGTGCTTATTCTACTTATATCTATTTGTACATTGAGGACAATGTACATCTTAAGTGTGGGGAGATTGATTGTTTGTTAATTGTGATAAAATCCCTGAATTATTTATTGTGTTAAAGTAATTTTCTCATACCCCATTAGAGTGAATTTTTGCTATTTGAAATTTTTATTGATTTTGTTTTGAGATTGATTTGTGACTCTTTTATGTATTGGATGATTTAATCTTTAGGGTATGAGAGAGTCAAACATGATGAGTTGTCTTCAGAATTAAATATTTTAGGTTGTCTCTCTGAATTGAAAGATTATCTTCAAATTTTACAATTGCAGGTTTTGACATTAAAACCATAATTTTTTTTGTGAGCTTTTGAGCCTATAGAGCATATATTTTATTTCGTGCTCATGCTATTTTTGGTTGTGTGTATGTCAACTTGATTTGTTATTCTAGAACTTGCTTTGATTATACATATTGAGACCACATTATTGATTTGATATGCTGAGATAATAGAGGCACTTAGGATTTAACCCCTTTTACCTTTAAAAAGCTTTCCTAATAAATTAACCCTTAGTGAACCCCATTGAGCCTAACATCATTTTATTCATTAAACCCATAATATTAACCCATGATCCATATATTTGTGGTATATTTACCCCTTTATTGACTCCTTTTTTATCGAGATTTGATTTGATTAAGTTGCCTAATTATGTTCTACTATCTGAATTGCTGAATTTTATTATTTAGAAAAAGAAAAAAAAGTCGAAAAAAATAAAAAAATCAAAAAAAAAAGAAAATTCAAAAAGAAGAAGAAGAAAAAAGACAAAAGTGTGTTTGAGCTAGAATCATTAGTTCCACATATTGTTGAAAAGTTCACGTTTATTCTTTATTATTTGTGTTGATTTATTTTTTTTCAATTCAACAACTAATTGTTTTTTTCTAGTTTGGTAATTTATCAACTTGATCTTGATTTTAACCAATTCTTCTAGCCTTTTCCATACCCATAACCTTAGCCCCATTATAACATTGTAAAGATCTCTTGATTGGTGAGTCATGTCATTTTACAATGGTGGAGATTTGATTTTCAAGCAAGCATATGGTAATAACATTTTATGTTTCACTATTGAGTGCTTATTTCATGAACCTTAAACACTTTGAGCGCTTTGAGTGAATCTTTAGTGAGGATGTCAATTCTTGTTGATTTTGAATTTAAGGTAATTATTTAGATAAGGGGAGACACCTATATTTTTGTGCTAAAAATTTTGTAGCTTAGATTGCTTGAATCTAAGCTACAAAAGTGTGGGTTGAGAATTTTGCTTGAGGACAAGCAAATGCTTAAGTGTGGAGATATTTGATAAGTGCCAAAAGTAACATGTTTTAGCCTCATTCTTAATACGTTTTTGGATGATTAATCTATTTAAATTAATGAATTTTATATTCATAATCCTTTAAATTCATGTTTCTATACTTAGGAAAGCATTTGGGAGTGAAAGGAGTGAAAAACAAGAGAAAACCGGACAAAAAGAGCAGATTTTAGGAGCCACACGAGTTGGACACATGGCCATGAACTAAATCGAAGATAAAAAGGAAAATTTGGGGCAAAAATGTTAATGTGAAAGAGTTAGGAAGAGATATATTGGACATTAGACTTTATTTAAATTTAAATTTTATTTTTTAGGATTATTATTGTTATATTGTTTATATTTAATTTTAATTTATCTTTTAGGCTTTTAGAGTTTAAGTTAGATCCAATTAGGGAATTATTGTTTAGGTTTAATTCTAATTATCTTTTTAGAATTTAATTTGGATCCAATTAGAGATTTTCATGTATTATAAATAAGGGATGGAGTGATATGAATTAATACTTTGAATTTTCTGCAAAATTCTCCATTCCCCAAACTCTAGCCGTCAGAGATTATTGAAAGAAACAACTGAAGAAACACCACAGAAGCCATCTTTGAAGCAGATCTCCATAAAAATTGAAGACCTCTTTCTAAATTCTTTTGATTTTATTATGATTTTTTCTCCATCTTGTGGTTATATTGTATTTGAGATGTTTACATTTATTAGCATGAACTAATTCCTAAATACCTAGGGGAGATGAATCCTATGACGAATTCTGTCATTTGATTTCTGATTTTACGTAATAAATACTTAGATTTTATTCTCAATTATGTGTGTTTAATTCTTGATTTAATATTCTTGAGATATATATTCTTATTTGATGTGCTTAAATTAGAGGAGGAATAGACCCTGTTTAAGAGTAGATCTAGCATAATTGAGTGGAGATGCATGCAATCCTAGAAATAGGATGACATAAATCTACCGGATTAGAGTCAAATCTAATAGGGGAATTCATAGATCGAATTAATACGACAATAGGGGTTTTAATTAGAAAGAAATTTCAATTAATCAACCTAGAGTCAGTTGCTTTTATGCTTGAATAGAGGTATTAGTATAATTTAAGGATTTCTACGGATCAAAATACTAAGTGAATAAATTGCTTAATTCAGAATGATAATGGCAGATTAAATCTAAGTGAAGTCTTTCCTGGGTATTGTTTGCTTCTTGATATAAAAACATTTATTATTTCTTATTTTAATCCTTGTCGCACTTTTAGTTTATTAATTTAGTTAAATTAGTTTAAAATAATCATTTTATTTGATCGGTTAGAAAATAGAAAGACAGCTATTACTAATACTTTTAGTTTTCGTGGGAATGATATCTGTGCTCACCGTAACGATATCTGTCACGATTGTTCGTTTGTTGTTCAAGTTTGGGAATATCTAGGATTGAAGTGGAATGTGCAGTTGTCTATGGCTGAGTTTGGGACCTGGTTGTCTCATCTTTTTTGTTCCTATAACCAAAATCATGATCTAATAGTTATCACCTTGGGTATTATGGTTATCGCGTAATAAATTGATTCATGAAAAAAGAAGGCAAACAGTACATGACCTTTGTTCTTTTGTGCTTGGTTATGAACAGGAATTGAGAATAGTAAATGCTCCTTCCCAACGATAGAGACCCATTGATAATCCTAATTGGAGCTCTCTAGAACATACATGGGTAAAAGTTAACTTTGATGGTGGTTTCTATACAGATCTGCAATCTGGAAGTGCGGGTGTGGTGATTCGTAATGATGCTTGTTTATTAATGGGGACATCTTGTTTCTGGAATAGATATGTGCTGTCGATCGATGCTGTGGAGGCAATTGGAGCGGTCCAAGCTCTCCATTTTGCAAGAGATCTAGGGTTTTTCCGGATTATTTTGGAGGGGGATTCTGTCTGTCATCTCGAAGCTCAAGTCAAATAAGCTAGACAAATCAGCAATTGGCTCTTATATATGGGAAGCACACCGGTTACTGAACTTTTTTAAGAAGGTAAAATACCAGCATATTAAAAGGGGTGGAAATAGGGTGGCTCACCTAATTGAAAAGAGGGGTTTTTGTGGCGACGGGATGTTCAGTGGGTGGAGGATGGTCCTATTGCGGTGCTTAATCTTGTAGAAGCTGAAGCTTCTCGGTTCGGCTAGTCTGATGGCTTTGCTCTATTGTGGCTGCATTTTAGATCTTGAGCAGCATGTGTTTTCTCTCAGCTTGGACGTGGTTTTGGTCTGGTAAAGCTTGGCAGGAGAGGTTAGGTACGGCTTATGGGGGAGATGGATAGTTTTCTGGTTTTATAAGTTGTCTTTTTAGCTCCCTGTTTTAGTTGATGGTTTTTTAGTTTTCTTCTTGGTGCCTGCGTCTCTTTAAGGCAGGTAAGATATTTAAGTTTCTTTGTTTGTCTTTTAATAATAAAGTAAGTCGTATATTATTCTAAAAAAAATATTAGTATTTAAATCTGAAATTATCCGTTAAATAATCGAATTCGCAAAAGATTTAATTATTTTTAAACATTAAGTCCGAAAAATCAAAATTTAAATTAGTTTATATATAATTAAAATTACAATTATTCTATAACTAGTGGGTTCAAATATTCGAATTTGAATCCATATATGCTATTAGAAAAAGCAACACGGATTTGAAATAATGAATACTCGAAGTATCTATTTAAATTTATTTTGAATTTGTAATAAATAATAATTTTTAAATTTGAATATAAATGTTACGTAAATTTACTATACACTTGTAAAAAATGAATCAAATATTTGCGAACAAAACACACTTACTTTCTCTTTTTTCAAGAATATCCACTTACTCCTCTTGCGTTAAGAAAATACTATAAATCCCATCAAAATTTATTTACTAAGTAACTTTTAAATAAAAAGATAATCATACAATTGTTGTTTTTATGAAAAGAAGAGAGCTAATTATCATTTTTTAAAATATTCCAATAAAAGTCGACTAAGTTTTAACTCGATTGGCATAGATATTATTGCCTATGCAGAATAATGTAGGTTTGAGTGCCCTAAAGTACATTATCCTCTTATTTATGGGTTGAGAGGGATTATGTGTAATTTTAGGCATTATGTCAAATATAACTAGATATAATCATAATTTATAATGAGACTGTTGAAAAAAATATTTTTGTAGGTAGAAAATAACAGCTCTAAAGCGAATACATTAATAAACACTCCTTACAGATGTAATCTATCATTTTGTAACAAATCCTGAATTGAGTGCAAAGGGGCCATGAACATTCATACATTAGCCTTCCTGTTATTCACGAGTTTAGTCCTCCGATCGATAACCGTGTTCTGTGATCTCGAAATATATCTTATCCAAACCTTCCAATTTCGTCTAAGCTAGCTGTTAATTAAGCGCAATTCAACCAAGTGACTCCAATTAGAACCACCAACTAGCAGGGTCTCCACTAACAATGCATTATCGTATTCAAGCTCTAGTTGTCGAGATCTTTTCTCCCAAGCTATGTTTAATCCTTCATAAATAGAACGCGCTTCAACCTGAAAAATGGAGTCCTTCAACACTACCATGGGGAATCCACATAGCCAAGTCGCATTTACATCCCTGGACATTTGAAAGTTAATATAAATTAAAATATAATTATTTTTAATAACAATTTTATAAAATAAAATAAAATTTACAACCAATGAAGACTTAGCTTAATGAGAAATTCAAGATCCTATTCTCACATTTGAGGCTCATTTTGTGTAAGCTTAAGTGGGTTCTTAGTTAATGCATTTAGTACTGCATCGGTGGATGTAATATTTTTTTTTACTAGAATTGATATCAATTTATTTTGATGTACCGTTTTAGATTATCAATATTTTTTAAAGATATTTAATATATATTAAAAATATTTAAAAATATCAGATGAATTTGATTAAATAAATTTTAAATATAAAAAAGATTAATCAATTATGTAAATTATTCATCAATAACTTTAAAAATAAAATTTTGACAAATGTAAAATAAACAAGGAAAAAAATATCTCATACATTAAACAACAAAAGCATCCACAACACAACAATATTAAAAAAAATCACGACAAAATCATCCTATACTAAATTATTTACTTTTTTTTTCTAGTTGAATTTGAAAGTTATTGTAAGAAATAGTGTATATATATATATATTATTTTAACATTATTCATGCATTAATCAATGTTCAATGTTTCAGTTGGTTAGATCAAAATTAGGCAAGATGAGCCAATGCAATCAGTATAGATCAAAATTTTCATTGGTGTGAAAAAGATAATTGACTATCCTGATTTATTATTGGAATGTGCACATTTGTCGGTACGTTCAAAATCGGTGCAGAACAAATCAAAATAATTATAATAAAGTATAATTACTTTAATTCTCAAGACATGTTTGGTTTGACTTGTAGACTATAATCCCATCTAAATTTTTTATGTTATGTTTGATAATAAAATCTATAATTACATGATTAAAAAAAAAAAAGAAGTTTTAAAGTCACTACAAGAAATTCCAAGTAATATCTTTGCTTCTCAATTAGACTCATCCATGAGTTGGATGATTTGCTAGACACTATATGAATTGAGATTTTTTTGTCATCAAGTCTCTCTAACTTAACCCTAAATTTAATTTAAATAATTTTAACATGTTTTTATTTAAATTTAATTGTAAAAATATATAAATATTTTCCATTGAAAATCAAACCAGTTTTGCCATTGTTATTAGAGATGATGCGAGCAATTTTATCCAGGCTTTGTCGGGGGCATTTTCAAGGAGTCATAGAGGCTCATATGGCCGAAGCTATTGTTGTCGATGAGGGACTTTCATGGATCAAGATGTCGAGCTGTGACAAAGTTGTTATTGAACTTGATTGCATGGAAGTGTTCATCGCGTTGGGTCGGACGGGTTTCACATTATCAAAGGGTTAAAAAAGTATGAACAGATAGTATCATGTAATCATATCAGTATATTAAAAATATATATATATTAATTTCATAAATTATCTTTCTAATGAATTCAATAGAGTGTCAATAAAGCCACTCATTCTTTAGTGAGGGTAGCTTTATTTTATGCAAGTCATATTGTCCGGGTCCTCCGAGTTCTCATCCTTTCGTGTTTGAATTCTATTCTCCTTCCTGAGCTTTCTATTGGTAATGCCAGGATTAGGATAGAAATTAAGAATGAGTGTATGGGATAAGCTTGTTGGCTTAGGATTAATTTGGTTTTTCTATTTGGGTTTAGGCCTAGATAATTTTAATAAAACTAATTTATAACTTTATACAAGTATCAATTTTTAACCCCTATATGATAATTGGAGTAAATAATTAGGGTGTTTTGAAAAATTACCTTTTAATTCAATGAGATCACTAATAATAAAGATTATTTAATTATCTATAAATATGAATTGTAAAAAAAATTAAACGCGTATTTTTGGAGTTGTTTATGGGTTGGGTTTGGGTTAGACCCTAAAAAATTTAGGCCTGATTGCTACGCTCAGGCCCGACCTGAAAATGGACCTAAATTTTTGTTCAAGTCCGGTTCGAATAAAAATGCTAAAGCCTAAGCTCGACCCAATCAGACTCGTATTAATTTTTAAAAATTTATTTTTTATATAAAAAATATAATACACCAACCAAATACACTAAAAATATTAAAATAAATGTTTTCCAATAAATTAAAAATAAATTAAAAAATATTTATATTTTAATAACACTAAGATAATTACAACTTAACAATAAAATGCTTCTAAAATAGTAGCAAAATTAAAAATAAAACAAGTGTTATACAATATCTAAACATTAATAACAAAATAGTAGCAATATAATAGTGAAATGGTAGCAAAATAGTGGCAAAAAATAGAAAAACAACAACAAAAAAAGTAAGGTTTTTTTATTGAAAATCTGGATCAGCCCGAACAAAAAAAACCTACTCAAGGTCTGACTCGTTTTTCTAAATGGGCTTTTTTTTTTCTTAAGTCTATTTTTTGGACATATATTTTTATCCAAATCTTTTTATTTTTCGAGTAAATCGAGCTGAGCTAAACGACCCGAGCCATGAATAATTCTATGTATTTTATTACTGGATAACTTTTCAAACACACAATTACAAGGTGTAATCAGACTAGTTTTGATTATGAAAATAGCAAATTTTTTATTCAACAAGGTATAGCAAAATCAAAAGTTCTTAAATTAGAGAATTAAAAAGGTAAATTGTTTACTAATAACTTATTGGCTTAATGACAAAAGCATTTGTTATTACTTAAAAGCTTAAGTTCAATCCCTAATAATATCATCTTTGCTTTCAATTAATTTTTTTTATGAGGGTTGAAGCTAAAATATTCCCTTATTTTGGGTATTTAATCTTCTAGGTTTAGGAGAATGACAATAATTTTTTTTAATAATCTCATTATAAATTTTGTTTTTATTTGCTCTTTTATATAATATTTAGAACTATACATAGTCCCTCCTCAACTCATAAATAGGAAGATAATGCACTTCAGCTCACTCAGACCCACGTCTTCCTGCAATAATGTTCATATCAATAGAATTAAAACTTAATCGATGAGAATCACTCTAAATTAATAGACTCAAAAAATGGAAAAATAAAAGGAAAAAGCTTGATAAAATAACAATTGGAAAGGGAATTTTATTTACTTCTAATTTTTATTTTCTCAAGCTTGAATCAAAGCCCTAAAAATTTAATTATTAAAGAATATCCAATATCATTATGGGTCAATTTAGAACGTTATGGTATTTGAGTTAAACTGACTTATTATTTTTTACATTCTATTTTATAATGTATAAAATTCATTTATTTTTTTAGAAATTATAAATATAATTACAATTATAATTTTAATCTAAACATCCAAATTATTGTAATTTTTATTGATATTACAATAAAAGATGGGATTTATAATTGGAATATATTTAAATTTAAACCAAAATTAAATTAAACTGAACCATTATTACTCTATTATTGATCTATTGAATTAGGGTCCTACTTAGGTGAGAGTGAAGTGCAATGGCTAACATAGGCTTTATTGTGCTTTGGGTGAAAAAGAATGAGAGTGGCTGTCTTTCTCTATCTATATAAATTTATTAACAAAAATAATTGATGTTGAATACATACTATTCCAAAATTTATTATCCTAAAAATTTAATAGAAAGAATAATTTAAATTACTATCATCCAAAAATTTTAGTTTTTAGCCGATCGAATCTTAATTCGATTAGCATCAACATTGTTGTTAGTGTAAAAAGACGTGGATTTGAGTATGTTGAAACTCATTATCTTCCTATTTAAGGGTTAGGAGAGAGGTTATGGGTAGTGTTGGGAATCGATCTGGTTAAACAACAAATAAGTAAAAAAATAGCGAAAGAAATTGAGAAATTAAACACACAAATTTAACGTGAAAAATCGCTTTTACTATAATGTCAAAAGAATAAAGAGTACAAAAGATGAAGATAAAAACTAAACAAAAAAAAAACCCCTCAAAACATAAACACAAAATTCTTCAAAAATGTTAAAGTTATAAAAGAGCCTAAAACTAAATTTTTAGGTTGTAAGCTAAATTTTTAGATTAAATAATAAAATAATTTAGACTAATAAGAGTTTGACAGAAGCAAATAAATATAATTTAATTGAAACAAATAAACAGAATTTAATTGAAAAATTATTTCTTAAATTTGACTTAAGTCATACTTAACAGATAGTTTTAGGCATTATATAAAAAAAACAGATATGTTAAAAATTTATAATGAAATTAATGTTAAAAAAATAGTTTTTAAGCTTTTATAAAACACATAATATTATTATTATATGTAAATCCATATTTAATATATTCTCTAATTTAATTTAATTTTA
Source organism: Gossypioides kirkii (assembly GCA_005610355.1). NCBI lineage: Eukaryota > Viridiplantae > Streptophyta > Magnoliopsida > Malvales > Malvaceae > Gossypioides > Gossypioides kirkii. Next base: position 4,199,672 of record CP032252.1, on the reverse strand, counting down.
ATTAAATTATTTAAAAATAATTTAAATTTAATAGTAAGAAAAAAATATTAATTACGAAGTCTTTATTTTGCCTCTGATCCTTATACTCTCTATATTTTTTAAATTTAATCCTTTTTTTTATTTCTAAAAATTTAACCTCTTTACTTTGATTTGAAATTAAAATCCATTTTTTAAAATAAATTAAAATTCAATTTTAACACTATAAATGTATTTTTTTTTAAATTTAAACATATCACATTTTAATATTCAGAGTTTTGATTTAAAAAATTAAAACTTAAGTAGTAACACACATTCAAATTAAAAGAAAATGTCATATAACAATATTATCAATTAGACTTTAAATTTTAGGTTAAAATATGTTATAAGTTCTTGTATTTTTCATAAATTTAAAAATTAATTTTTATACTTTTATTCTTAGGAAATTAGTCACTTTAATTTTCAAATTAAAAAAAAAGCAAATCCAAGTGAGTATTTTTTTTATTTCAAAATATTACACAAAAATATTAACAAAAAAAATTGGTATTAACAATTGAATCTAAATTTTGAAATATAAAAAAATAGAGGGACTAAATTCTTGAAACTACAAATATAGGGACTAAAACCCAAATTCACTGTAACACTCGAATCCCGTACATCGTCGCCAGTTAGGATTCCAATGTCTACTATTTATTTTACACTGTTCATCTTTTACGAATATCCGACTATTTGCATTTTTATTCAATACAAAAATCATTTCTCAAACTTTAAAACAATATCTAAACATAACACAATTTTATTAAGGGTAAAAATGATATTTCCAACATTTTAGGAGACTTCTACCGGTACTTGATGGTCAAGTATCGGTAGTAATCAATTCAATGAACAATTTTAGGACTGTGAAGATTTCTACCGGTACCTGTATTAGTTCTATCGATACAGGTATGATTTCTACCGATACAAGTCATGCAACTACTGATACCAAAAATTCCAGAGAGCAAAAATCCACTCCCTGCAACTTCTACTGATACAAGCTTACATACTACCGATACATCAGTACCATGAACTACCGATACAATCCAAGTCAGAGAACAACCTCTCTCCTACCTTGTACTTCTACCGCTACATGCAATAATTTCATTAATAATGCCAAGACACAAGTTTAATACCTTAAACACAACCAATATAAGTTATGCATTAAAACATCACAACACACACAAAACTTCTAAGTCTTTACAAGCATTATAAGCCTAAGCATCAAGTTATATTTCATGCATTTACAAAATCAAAATAGCATGATTTCAACATTTTTGGTTCCATATCAAAGGTTAATAACATCCTAGTACATGCCAAATAACCGAATAATGTAAATACTACCGATTGAGCTCCTAAGATAGTGTGATTGTCTTCAAGATCCGATCTTCAAGTGACAGAACGAGATCTACAAAACAACAAAAAGTTCACTTGTAAGCTACATAGCTTAATAAGTTTGCAAGTTCATCAATTTACCAATGTCTTATGAGATAAGCAGCTCTATAAATCTATCAAGTCAGCACAACTGAACTTCAAGGGTTGCTATTCATTTTACTCCCTATTGAAACAAAAGTCATGTTGCTCATTTGCTCCCTATTGACCCAAGGGTCATGCCTGTTACCAGTATACGATGTTATTCTTAACCATCGATACGGTACATCTGTTCCCTACGATGCTACTCACACTAAACTGACGAGAACATACAACAAGCATGAATCTCAACCATCGTAGGGCCTGTAATCTATTCTTGGATTCTATTCACCTTACGGTGACTCACGATGCTATAGAGTATGCGCAACAAATGCAGGATCTCAACCATCAAACCATTTTCTATATTTGGCACAAGGCCGAGAAATTCTCATCTCGATGTTTCTCATTTTCAATAGTCATTAAAAGGTAGTTATGAGCAGTTATTAATAAGAATTTGACATTACGAACTTATCAGACTGAATTGTAGTTTAAGAAATACTTCAAAGACTAATCCGCTAATTTCCCTTTTCCACGACGGGTAACACGATGGTAGTCTACATTCACAAATCATTCAATTTTCACATTAAATACATAATTTAGTCATCCAACACAATTTAGCCTTTTTTGGAAAATTACGATTTTACCCCTACTAGTTTCTCTTTATTCAATCTAGTTCTTTCAACACAAAACATACAAAATAACCATTCTATTACACAACAACCATAGCCGAATTCTCTTGGGTACTTACCCAACCCATTCACATATCCATTTTCACAACAATACATGAAATTTCACAAATTTCACATTTTAGTCCTTTAACTCTAATTTCATCAAAAACCACTTTACAAAAAAGATTTAACCCAAGTACCAAACATTCAAATATATCAAAAACTTCCAAGAACAAGCAATTTCAACAATGGCAAGTTTTCTAACATTTGACAGATTCACAAATTAGTCATTGCATAAGCTAGCTTAAGCTGATACGGACTCAAAAACATAAAAATTACCAAAAACGATCAATGTTTGCTTACCCAAATCAAAGCTCAAAGGTTTGAATTGAAAACCCTAATTTTTATCCTTATTGCCGTTTGAAGAAGAAAGATGAAGAAAATGGGATGAAAAATCAATTTCTTTTCTTTTAATTCATATGTATACAATGGCAATTTTGTGATTATTGAGACTTTCACCATTAAGCTTTAATTAACTATTTTTAACCTTTATTAAGCCTATTTATAAACAATATAAATCATACCAATCCACTAACTAATACTCTTTTGGTTAATTTCCTCATTTGGTCCTTCTAATTAAACATCGGTACTTTTATCTTTTTTATGATTTAGTCATTTCTATTCAGTTAACTATCTAATCAATGCTATTTTCGAATCATAATTCATACGATGCCTATATCACCAGAAACATTTAAAATAACTAAATTTACGACTTGACTCGTCGGAGTTGTAGTCTCGAAACCATTATTTCTGATATCATTGAAAATCAAACTATTACATTCACGAAAAGTGAAAGGACTTGTAGCATATTTTAACCTAAATTTCAATTCAAATAAATGGACTAAATTATAAATAATTGAAGAGTACAAGCACTAGATATAAATTAGACCATTTAAGAAGATATTGCAAAATTATGGTGGCAAAGTCAAGTTGGAGGGTTTTGTTTTGATAGTGAAATATTCTCAACCGGGTCCGCCCGTCCGGTTCTTTTTTATAGATTTCGACCTATCGGCCCAAACCCATTAAAATCTATAAACAGTAACCCTCTTATTAAATCCCATTTTCTTATTTATTTCTTATTAATTTTTTGTTTTTCAATTATAAATTTCCTCCGATTCTCTTTCTCCTTTGTCTGTCTTTTCTACTCGCTCGTGGGGTTTCTTTCCTTTCTTTCCTTTTATTTTTAATTCAAATTTTCTCTATATTCTCTGTTCTGTGTTGTTTTATTCATTTACTTGATGAAATCTTATATTCAATTTTTTGGCATATAAAAATTTCCTTTTTTTTCTTGTTGTTTCTTCCTTTCTGGGTTTTGTCCTTTGATCTCAAAACTTTGTTATTTGCTGTTAAATACGTTCTCTCACATCGATTCCGAGGGTTTTTTTAAGGTAAGAAGTTGGTCTGTTTCCTTTAGATTTAATTAGGGTTTTGCGGTTTCCCCCCCCAATTTTCTAATATTATTTCAATGCAAAAGTTTTAACTTATTCCGGGTTACTATAATCTTGATTCGGTACAATTAGTAATTCCTTTTTTACGGTGCTAATATTCTTTTGTTTTTGGTGAAATATAGGGATGATGATGAAATGATGAATCAAGCTACTAATACACAAACATTAGCTTCAGTTGACCCGAACGCTGTTGAGGTGATTTCCATTTTTGTTTTGCTAAAATGGCTAAAGAAGTTGATATAAGTAGTGGGTTGGGGTTAAGAAAGTATTGAGATTGAATACCCAAGGTAATAGTAATTTTTCTAACAAATTTGCTTTGGGATTTCAAGATTGAAAACAAAAAAATTGTAGCAGAGCTTGTGATGGAAGGTTTTGATTTATTTAGTTAGATTTTAGCGGTTTTGGTATTTTGGTGGTGAACAGTAGCTTCCTGTAGTTACTTTAGCATTGGATGACACAGATGTTGAAATCGAAAATTGAAGGTAGTAACGTTGCTTGTAGATTGGGTTGAAGTGTTATGTTAGGGTTATTTGCCTTAAACTTTTTTCAAAACAAAGAATGTTATGTGTTGTGAATTGGGTTTGAATATAGAACTCAATTAATAGTTAAAAGGGTTTCATAATCTTAAATTAGAGATGGTATTAATGCTTGCAATTAATTTGGCTTGAAGTTCATGAATTGTTTAGTTAGGTTTTGGCTCTTTAGGATTTCTTTTCAGGCAGAATTTTTTGTTATGTACTAGATTGGTTTACATTTGGATTATAGAAGTGTTGAAATCTTAAACTGAAAGGATTTGTTTGTAATGAGTAATGAATTGTGTTTGAAGTTTCTAAGTGACATTGTAGGAGTGGAGTTATCTTGTTGTGAATTGGGTTTTAGTTTACATCAATGTTTTGTTTGAAGGACAAGTTTTGTCGGTATTATTTGTGTATACTACAGCCAAGTTAATTGCATATTTTATTAGTCATCTGATTTAGGGTTCTGAATTTAGAAGAACTTTATCTTAGATAAGTTATCTACTTTCATAGTAACTGGAATCTGATTCTGTTATTTTGGTTGGTTCTTGCCTTCATATGTTATTCATTAACTTTTGTTTCTTTTTTCTCAGAACCGGTATGTTGTTAATGCAAGTCAAGGGCAGACGTCTTTATATGTTCCCTCAACAACTGGTTCAGAAGCTGCATCATGGAACATGTATAGGGTAGAAAACCACTCTGCAGAAAGTGGAAGTTTTTCAAATTCCACATACCACCATGTGCTGCACAGCGAGCCATCCTCGAGAACCATTCAGGATGGGTCTAATTCAACATCTCTTGCCACTTCATCAAGCTTAGGAGCAACAAATACACAACCAGACTATGGTGGCTATACTTCATACTCAAATTCTGCTGGTACTTATTCACATGGAAGCGCAGGTTACCAAGGTTACTATAGTGGTTATCAGCAACAACCTAACCCCTCTTACTCTCAGCCAGTAGGAGCATATCAAAACACAGGTGCTCCATATCAGCCTATTTCCTCATTTCAGAATACAGGGTCTTATGCTGGGCCTACAAGTTATTCAAGCACTTACTACAATCCTGGTGATTATCAGACAGCTGGAGGTTACCCAAGCAGCAGTTATACTCATCAGACTACCACATGGAATGGGAGCAATTATGCAAATTATACTACTCAGCAGTATTCAAACTACACTCAAGATTCAAGTGGGGCTTATGCTGCTGGTAATGCAGGTGCAAATTCTTTGCATTATCAGCAGCATTACAAGCAGTGGGCTGATTATTACAATCAAACGGAAGTTAGTTGTGCCCCTGGAACAGAAAATTTGTCTGTTGCTAGTACATCCACTCAACTGCCTCAGGTGTCTCAGGTTCCTGGTGTTAGTGGTGGATATCCCACTTCAAACAGTCAAGCCCCCACAACTTTTGCTCCACCTTGGAGGCCAGAGTCTAGTTCATCTCAAACGCCATTGTTGCAGGTTTGAGTTTTTGTTGATGCATGGTCCAGGATTAGCTGAATTCATGCATAGTGACGACTTGTTTGAGCTAACTGCTGATCTTAAACTGTGCATTCTACCATTATTTTGTTCTGTTTTTGTTTAGGTCTTTTGCTGTATTAGGTATATATATACTCTTACTATGGTTGAAGGTGATTGTTTGATGTGTGCTTTTGCAGATATTTTACTTACATTTCTATTTTGTTAGATTTAAGGTGTAGTATGATAAGTGCAGTATTTTGTTTGATTGTTATCGATCAACTTTCTGTTTGATGGGATATATATTTGTATCATGGTATTCTTCTTCTTAATATTTTGATAATGGATTTTGGATGCTTCTACCGGGTAAGATTTCATTGTTCCTAAGATGAAGGGTTTTGGAACTTTATAAAATATACTTCCTTTATTTGAAATGAATTAGAGCATGCTATGCATGACATATGGGGTAAGTTTGTTACGAAGTTGGCTCCTTAGACTGACATTCCTCTCTCTGTGGTAAAATCGGGACCATTGTTAATTTTAAATCTAAAATTTCCTGAGGTATTAACCCTTTGTTGTGTCTTTAAGACAGTACATTATTGGCATAATTATTATTTATATACATTTTATTTTTTAGTTGGATGGTTTTTTTATGGCCTAGAGTTCTATCGAACCACCATATGTTTAGCCATGTTGTGTGATGTGAGTATGATTAGTTCAAATTATTCAGTTCTCGCTGCCTGTGAGAAGGTAGTTTTTTTTTTGCAAGGAGAATTGTTGCTCGTTCTTTTCGATACTCTACTGGTGGAATCCCACTTCTGCTGCATTCTCTAACCAAAGAATGGAGTGATGTATGTACTGATAACAGCATTTCTAAAGGATTTGCTTAAGGGGGTGGTGGGATAGGAACGGATTTGTATATAAACTGTTATCAAAGTAATGCTTATTGTGTGTGCTGTGATAATAGTCCTGATTTTATTGCATGCTTCCCTTTGATATCTGCTTTTTTTTATAATATTTTAATTATTTTTTATTTTTCATGAAATACTCCTGAATAAGAATGCATTTATATTCAGAAGCCTAGAGTGTCTTATATGGTATGTCCAGATTGTAAGGTGGGTTTCATGGTATGGTTGGATAAGGAAAATGATAAATTTATGTAATTATATTATAGTGCATCAGGAATTGTTTTATGTGCTTCTTGTTGCTATATTATGTTAATAGTATCTTTGTGGATGCCTATTACTTAATCTCTTTTTCATCTTTTTGTGGACTTTTTGGTCAGCCTGGTGCAACTGTTAATGGTGCTTATGATAGTTACCGCGCACATGGGGCTCCAGGTTTTCAAAATCAGCATCCTAGTCCTGTACAGCCACATTTTGTGAAGCCTTTGGAATCCAAATCTTCGTATGGTAACTTTCAGGAACAACAAAAAACTGCTTGCCCTCAACTTCCCAATTTACAGTATCCTGTGGCTCAGCAGGCACCTCAAAATTACCAACCACCTATGCAAACTGTTCAATCATTAGAGACACAAAGGGTAAGCAAACTACAAATTCAAACAAATCCCAGAATTGCCTCTAATTTGCCATTAGGTTTACCAAAATTGGACAAAGAAGGCCCCAACAACAGTGCAATAGCAAAACCTGCTTATATAAGCGTTTCCCTGCCAAAATCCAGTGAAAAAGTGTTGTCCAATGATGCAGCTGATACTGTACTTAAGGTAAGCTCTCTGATGTAATTGGATAGTTTTTTTCTTCAAAATAAACACCATATAATTATCCTACTATGATCTTCTATACGGAAATGAGGAAAGAAAGCTGCCTTCTGCCACCCAGGTTGAGCATCTGCATAGTAGTACCTGAAACATATATACTTTGTCTAATCTTAATTTCTTTTTCACCTGAAGCTCTGCAACTAGATCACTCATTGTTGGCATAGTTTGTTATGAGAGTAATGATTTATTGCTCTCTTAGAAAGTGCTTGACTGCTATAATGTTACAGGATTTGACAGCATGGTAGAAGTATTTCCATGTACATTGAAAAAACTTGAACACCATTGGTCTGCAAATCAATTATGATGTGCCAGTCTAGTTGTTCTACATGCTAAATTTGGTGATAGATGCCTAGAAACTTTTTCTTGAGTTCTGAACTTGTTTTGTCATGATTAATATGTTTGTTTTTTTAATAATGAGGATTATTTAGCTTTGCTGTGTCTGTAGATATATCTGGGATGTTAGCATCTGATATACCAGAATCCAGATACTTGCTTCATAGAAAGGGCATTATTAGATTCAAACTTAAATTTGTAGTTTGCAAGATGTTACTAACTTTGTTGAATTAATGTTGTTTCAAAATGTTTATATGCATGCATATTTGTCAGTGTTTGGCTGCACTTGGTGTGTTAATTGCTCGGCCCCTATTTTGTGGTATTGCTCAGCCCCTATTTGCATGCAATCTTCCTTTTTATATTTGGCTCCTAATACCAGATATGGCTAAACTTGCTTGATTATGCAGTGCTGAATTAAAATGCATCTTTGCAATGTGGCAGATGATGATTTAGACATAAATCACTCTTGGAAATTGTTCTTAAGTCCTTTGTTCTCTTAGATTTAGATTGTATAGTTTAGTTACAAGCGCCCTCAACTGGCTCCTGCCTCCCTGTGAAAAAAGAAAAGACTTATCATGGTTTACATATGTCATATTTTTGAACAACAATTGATGGCTGCTTTATTGCTTTCAGGCTGGTGTGTTCCCAAAATCATTAAAGAGTTATGTTCAAAGGGCATTGGCTCTATGTAAGGATGAAAAGCAATCGGCAGCTTGCCAGGAAATCATGAAGGAGGTGAGGGTTTTCTTTTAAATAAAATTTTGGCAGCTGTTATTCAGGATTAATGTGCATAATGAATGTTTTCTTCTCTCTTTTTTTTTTTAAAAAGTTTTACTCATGCCATGGTCATCAATCATTCATTAAGAGTTTGGGTTAATGAATTCTTAATATGCTTGTAACTACAAGTTGTTTAAATGAAGAATATAAGTGTTTCACTACAGAAATTTCATCTTTACAAATGGACAGAGCAAGGAGGCTAGCTCGAATCTTAGGATAGCCTTTAGCCACTGAGCTGATCTTGTCTTGTTGATTATCTATATGCATTAAGAGGGTACTGGGTCCACTAGAAAGGAAGATTGAGAACAATGATTCACGTGCCTAGCTTTATGGACTGCTTTTTGACTTCCTACGTGTATGCTATTATGTTTCTTTATAAGGGATGTTATGGAAAAGGTTTTTTCTGTGGTAGGATTTAGCTTTAAAATTATCGAGATTAATTGGTGCTGATACCTATGTGTTAAATGTTTTATATTTTGGGATATTTTGGTGTATTTGAGTTCATTGTTGACTTTTTATTGTTCTACTTGCCATCACTCTGTACTTTTCTATTTTCCGCTGGGTGCATGTTATGTTTTAACTTTGTCCTTCACCTCCTCCTGTTCTCTTTCAGATAATTACCAAGGCAACCAGTGATGGTACAATTCATACACGAGACTGGGATGCTGAGCCTCTCTTTCCAATACCAAATACAGATATGACTGATAAGAAGTATATATTCTTGTTCCCTATCTAAGCTTGTGCCTTGCTTTTATTTGGAAATATATGGCATTCTTTTAGGTTCTAGTAAATAACTTGTTCTGCCTCAAGCCTTATGCCTCTCTTCCTTTCTCTTTTTATCTTCTCACAGCAATTCACAGAATTCAACCCCTGTTTCTTTATTTTCAAAGTACAAGAAGAGTCCAACTAGACGGACCAAGAGCAGGTGGGAGCCTTTAGAGGAGAAATCAGTTGACAAATTGGGTTCTTTCAACAATTATGCTGCAAAATATAGTAGCCGAGTTCCTCTTGATGAAAAGGACAGAAAGGTAGGATTTCATTCCATTGCATTTGTTCTTTTGTAGCAATTCTATGCCAGGGTTGGTACTTTTTTTTTTTGGGTATTAGGTGTTTAGTGATATCATTGGTTCTTAAGGCATTGCACTTCTGCTACAAATAATTTAACAAGCTCTTTGTTGAATTATTGTGCAGCTCATAGGAGCAAGTTCTGAGGGGAAGACTGATGTTATGAAAAAGTTTAGGTTTGCACAGATGGAGCAGAAATCTGCTAGTAAAACTGTTCAGAGACAAGCAAAGAGGCAGCGTCTTGCTGATGCTAGTGCTGCTGATAATGGTGATGCATCTAGTGATAGTGACAAGGAACAAAATTTAACAGCATATTATTCTGGTGCTATTGCGCTAGCTAATACCCCAGAGGAAAGAAAGAGACGTGAAAATCGTTCTAAGCGTTTTGAGAAAGTGCAAGGAAATCGAGCAGAAAGTAATCACTTTAAGGCCAAAAATGCGGGCACTGGAAATCTATATGCTAGAAGGACTACTGCTTTGGTGCTTAGCAAGAGTTTTGAAGACGGTGGCAACAGGGCTGTTGAAGACATTGACTGGGATGCACTAACTGTGAAAGGAACATGCCAGGAAATAGAGAAACGATACTTGCGTCTTACTTCTGCTCCAGATCCCTCCACTGTAATCATCAATATTTATAGTTTCGTTGTTGTAATCTTTGCATTCCATCTTTTGAATTATTTAGAAAGAATGATGCCATATTTGCATATTTGAGCTTCCTCATTGATTTACAGGTAAGACCAGAAGAAGTTCTGGAAAAAGCTCTGCTTATGGTTCAAAATTCCCAAAAGAACTACCTTTATAAGTGTGATCAGTTGAAGTCTATTCGCCAAGACTTAACTGTCCAAAGAATTCGTAACCATCTAACAGTAAAGGTATATCTGATGCATATCCCGTCTTTGGGAGAATAAGTTGTGTTTATGTTGATGAGGGTTTCTTTTTTAAAACTGATAATTCCTGGATATTGTGCTGATTTTCAAGCCTAATTTCACTGCTTATCAGGTTTATGAAGCTCATGCTCGATTTGCTTTGGAAGTTGGAGACCTGCCTGAGTATAATCAGGTTTGCATTTCAATAATTTTATTATAATTTCTTTTCTGGAGTAGCTTTTATTGAAATGTGTAATGTATAACAGTGGTATGTTAATGGGACTAAGTTCTGTCTTTACATAATTGTTATGTTTTCAGCCTTTTGTTTATCAGATGTGGCCGAATGCTTGCCCCTAAACTATTAGTTAGCCTTGTCTGCCAAGTCAAATTAACATACTGTGCTTTTACAAAAATGCTGATAAAACACATGGCTAAAGTACTAAAAGAGCTCTTATCCTTCTATATACCCAATTACACCCTTTAACTGTTACTTTTGTTCTTTTTTTTCCTGGCCAAAACCATTACTTTCGTTTAACCAAGCCCTTTTTGCATGAAAACTAGAAAATAAAAAGATGTTACACATAGGGGTTCTACTAACAAAAATAATAATTTAAGAGCTTTATTATATAAAAATTGTACTTTGAGGGCTCAATTAGACAAAAATAACATGTTAAGGTGTTTATTGAGTATGATTATCTAGAAAATTTTGAAAAGTACAAGGGCTTTTCAAGTATTTTAGCCTAAAACACACATATGGACACTAGTGAGTAGTGTGTATAACTATTGTATGAAACATTAGCATATTGCTAGGTTTCTCTTTTGGTGGCATTATTGTTGAGTAATGTTTAATGTAGCCAACACTCTTCTAGTCGACCATATTCTCTAGATGTTTCAAGGTTAATAAAATTGTGGACATTTGTCAAGATGTAAGCTAATATCTGAGACTGTCTTTACTAGTGATTAGTATGTATAACTATTGCATAAAACATTAGCATATTGCTAGTTTTATTTCTCAGTGACATTACTGTCAGGTAATGTTTAATATTGCTAGTTCACCATACGTTTATCCTTATTTTCAGAAATTTGTGAACGAATTGCCAAAGGATTTGAGTAGTACCTTTCTTTTTTGCCTCTTTTTGGGGCATAATGCCATTTTAAGTCAGCTCGTGTTTAGCATTGACCATCTTGAAAGAGATTTGGCAACTGATATTTGATGCTGAGTGGGAGATAATAAATGTAAATGTATAAAGATCCTGTGTTACTATCTTACTTTTAATCATATTCACTTTTCTTTCTTTTTCCTCCCATGTGGTCCAGTGCCAATCACAGCTGAAAATCCTTTATGCTGAAGGAATTGAGGGTTGCCATATGGAGTTTGCTGCTTATAATTTACTTTGTGTTATCATGCACTCAAATAACAACAGAGATCTTTTATCATCAATGTCACGGTTAGTTGCTTTTTGATGTACATTGATTTTTCCTTGATGGCTTGAATAATTTATGTTATTCTTCACGCAATGAATTTTGATGCACAATATCCAATTATTTCTGATTTCCAGGTTATCTGCTGAAGCAAAGAAGGATCAAGCAGTTCAGCATGCACTTGCAGTTCGCGCAGCAGTGACTTCAGGAAATTACGTCTTGTTCTTTAGATTATACAAAACGGCACCTAACTTGAACTCCTGCCTTATGGGTAAAGTGTATTGTACTGGGTTATCTCAATGCTAATAACCAATTACATATATCAAAGGAGTGCTAAGGTCTTTCTTGCATTTGTTCCTTTTGCAGATCCTTATGTTGAGAAAATGAGATATAAGGCTGTAAGCTGTATGTCTCGTTCTTATCGTCCTCAAGTACCTGTTTCGTACATTGCTCAGGTGCTGGGCTTCAGCAACGGTGTGCTTACAAATGAAGGAAGTGACGAGAAAGAGTCGGATGGATTGGAGGACTGTGTTGACTGGTTAAAGGCACATGGTGCATGCCTTGTTGCAGATAGTAATGGAGAGATGCAGCTTGATGCTAAGGTATCGTTAATCTCATCTGGATAACAAACATATCTAATCATATTAAGCTGTTAATAATTAGCAATATTCCCATCTTGGTACATTCATTAGATCCTTGTGTTGTTTAATTAGCCTGATGATCTGAGCTCTAAATAAAGCCATCAAAAGTCTGCTCCCGTAAGAAAATATCACTTCATGTCATGAGTGAATATCTTCACAGGAGCAGTCCGACTGTTCTTAATTTCTAGCTTTGGGCGTTCACCATTCGCATTGCCTGTTTGTTTCCCCCTTTCCCTCTCTCCTCAAGATACTGGGAAGTTTGGTTATGCTTTGCGCTGACCAGTATTCTAAATGTGCAGGCATCATCTTCAACTCTCTACATGCCAGAGCCTGAAGATGCTGTAGCCCATGGCGATTCCAGTCTAGCAGTTAACGATTTTCTGACACGGACATCATCGTAGCCTTGTTAAAAGTGTATTCGAAAGCATTAGTAAGACGACCAAGTGTGAAGCATTTGCCAAATAACTATCAGAGAGAGAGTGGGAGCATTTCGTAGAAGGCATGGCAAAATCCGAAAGACACAACATCTGACGACGTTTCTTGTACCCTAAGAAAGAGTAAGATCCCATTTGTATACCATGAAAAACTAATTCAAAAAGAACTCAAAATCCTCTCAGAAATGGTTGTTAAGATGGCAGATTGAGAGAGAGAGTCGGTTGAGTTAGGCAAGTAGCAATGTAGTTTCCTTTTATTGAGGGTTGGTTTCTGAAAACATATATAGATTCATTCTTTGTTGGTGAAAGACCGAAAATAGATAGTTGTATTTCAGGAAGATGATAATAAGGAAAATTAGTCTCCCTGTTTGATATTTGAATGCTTTGGACAGTGGGTTAAGTTCAGGTTTACCTGAATTTTTAATTTATTTTAAATAGTAAAATTTGTTCTGTGGTTAAATTGGTTAAATAATCGATTTTCAGTTAATTGATTTTTTCAGTTTAATTGAATAAGTTATTAAAAATATAAAAAATAAAAGATAATTAAAATTTAGATTTGATTATTTATATCAAATTTCGGTGATATTTATTATTAATAAAAGTTAACTTATTATTAACAAATAAGTGAACTGTCTATATATTTTAATAAGAGATAAATATTAGAAGTCGATATAAATTTGATTCAACGTGTTTTGTCATATATGAGTTTTGATTTTGTACGGTTTTATAAATGAAATTTTAATTTGATTTAATTTTCACAGATTATTAATGCTATCTAATTAGTACCATTTTGCATTATATATGCCAACAGTGATATTAATTCAATATGAAAAAAGTGTATGTATTTATTTTTTTTAAATGTGTATTATTGAATTAAAATAGAAATTTTATATATATATATAAAGTACAATTCGAATTTCATGTATATATTGCTTCAAATTAATATTCATGCATCAAATTGTGCATTGCGGCACTAAAATTTATATATAACTTTGATATTTGTTTCAAATTATTTTATTATGTGTTTTTTCTTTTTCTTTTATCCTTTTCTTGCCCCTTTATTTTTGGAAGGTATAAACACTTTTTTTTTCTTTTTCTTTATTCTAAGTTGAATAGAAGCATAGAGGTAGGTGTAGAAATAACAAAGAGATTCCTCTCCTTATTCTCTTTAATTTTTTTTTTTAAATTTTTCTATGTTTTTTTTAATGATTTAATCATTTTCCCCCATACTAAGTTATCTGTCCACTTTTCTTTTTTGCTTATAAATTTCCCTGTTAGACATTCTTTTCATCCCTTTCTTTCCCCTTAAGTTTTTTAATTATTTGATTGTCAAGAAAGAAAATTATGCTTACTTCAATTAGTTGATAAAACTATTATTAGGAGCTTAAACTTAATCAATTTGTTATCAAATCACAGCTGTAATTGCTTCCATTTTCAAAGAAAGAAAATATATTCTTATTCCTCACATAATTAAGATTACATCAAAGGTTTATAGAGTGACTTTTCTTTCTTATGCAAACATTTTGGACATCAACAAATGATAGACAATACAACAAGAAAGCACATATATTTACAATGAAATAAAAGAAAAAAAAAAATCTAAACAAGTCACATTTGCCAACATCAATCTCTGTATCCAATGGCTGTCAAAGAAGATATTTTGAGTGTTTCCAAAGAATCTTGTAGTTTGAGTTGCATCTCCAATGGCTAATGTACTTGCATTCTTCCTCCAAACATTCAAGAGCTAAATCAAAGCAGGGTTCACCACATTTGCAACATTTAGGATGATGAGCCTTTTGCACAGATACGAGAGTGTGCGGGTGGTCGTTTGTTCTGAAGGTTCTCCCACGCTTGATAAATGGGTAATCCCCAAGAACACAGTGGAGGTGTGCCGAGTTGTCACAAATTGCACAATGGTAAAACCAAGTATTGGGGCTTCTTTTTCCTTCACAGATATCACAGAAGTGATATTCTGAGTAATCATTATCTTCATGGTATCTGAGAGTAAGAAAATGTTGGTCCCATTTGTGCCAAGCTATTTCTGGTGCCAAAATACATTGATAATGCACCGCAAAGCTGCAAGTCTTGCATCCATAGATTGAAACACCATCAGTACTACCACCACAAGCATTACAGGATAGCCCATCAAGTTGGGGGTGAAAGTAAATAGGGTGCTTATGTCCTTGAATTTTGAAGGGCAAATGAATTTCAGCACACCTAACACATATATGGTCATTACACATATAAACCTCACATTTGTAGGCAAAACCACTACGCGTGAAACGACAAAGTGCACATGTGAAGATGCAATGTGGAATCAGGCTAAAGGGATCTTGGTGGTAGAGAGAAGTAACTTTCTTCTTTTTAGGTAACTTAGCACAATATTTGTGGAGAAAGAAGCCACATTCCAAACAACCATAAAAGGAAGTCAAGATGAGTTGACTGCAGCCATCACAGTACCTACGATCCTTAACTTCATCACTTAGCACTAAATGATGTTGATGGCTAAAATGTTTTATCTCTGCATTTATAATTTGTTCTCCAATTTTAGTCACTTTCATAACGAAAAAGCTTGGTTCTATAGCACCGATAGCCGACATTATATCTTTTGACTCAAGTTTGTAATACCATCGAGCATCCTGTAGTGCACAGTTCACATGGATAATGAACTTGCACTTAGAACAATAGTAACTCCCGCACTCCATGTTCACACCCTCGTGACAGAATCCACAATCATGTGTTGTACACTCACTGTCTACCACAAAGTAATGATGAGAAATGGGATGGCCATGCCATATGCTTTTGATGAAGCGTGGCAATGTAATGCATTTCTTATGGACCATTAAACTACATGTCAAGCAATTATAAGAAACATAGTTTCCTAGTGTGCCACATGCATCACAATTGAATGGCAGGTTTCTTAAACACCTAGTGAATGGGTGTTCATGAGTACTTGGATCCTCAATAATGGGTGGTGGTGAAACACATCCAGTGTGAAGGACAAACTCGCAAATTGAACAGCAATAAACCAACCCTTCATGTTGGGTTTCTTGGCATATTTGGCAAGGCAGATGGTCACTGTTAAATTGTAAGAATAAAGAATGGTGGCGGTGGCAAGGGTGATTGATTTCAAGAGGTAACTCAAGGCATTTCTTATGAAGGTAATATCCATAATCAGGAGAGATGTAAACAGATTCTTGTAAGGATTTTTTACATGCAAAACATTGAGCTTTTTCAAGTTCTCGAGAATGGCATTCAGAAGAGATTATTGGGACAAGGTGTTGAAGCTCTCTAAATTTATTTTTAAGAACTTTGTATGAAAGAAAAGCACATTTGACGTGAAAGTCTAAATTACAAGAACAATGGTAAAGAAAATTCCAACATATATTATTGCAGAAACCACAAAGAGGGCTACCTTCATCATATGGAGAGCTTGCCTTAAGCTCAAGCTTATGTTTGCGATGAAAGGGATGGTTCATCACATCAGGTGCCTCGGCGCAATTCTTTCCGAGATGAAACCCACATTCCATGCAGCTAAACCTTGGACCTAACATCAGCTCTCCACAGGCACTGCAATAAACCTCACTTTCATGGCTTCTCTCTTCATTGAAAATCAGAGGATGCTCATGGCTAAAATGCCGAAGAACTTCCATCTCTCTCGTATATCTATATGTAAGTTTGTAGGTGTGATTGTTGCTAATGATTTTGCAAAACCAAAACCTCATATATATTCTTCAATATTCTTCAAAGTTTCATCCTCATCATTATTATAATATTATGACATATTAATATATTATCATATTTCACATTTAATTTTATTCAAGAAGAAAAGAATTTTACTTTATTCCTTATTCAAGTTTATGTTTGTTCTAAATCATTTTACATGGATAACCACATAGGCAGAGGCAGAAATTTTTTGTTTAGGGGCTAAATTAAATTTTAATTTTTATGATAATAAAAATATAATTTCATTATTTGAATAGTCTACATCTTTATAAATTTAAAATATTAAATCAAAATTTGATCATTTTAAAGAGTTACAGTGCAATTTCACATTTACTAACTTATTATACATCATTTTTATAAGAATAAATCATTTTTATGTTTAATCCACTAATCACATATATAATATAATAAGGTACAAAAGCATAATATTACGATAAATGGCGTAATTATGTTTTTTTTTCTATTTAATTTTAATAGTTTTTCTTTTTTTTAAAGATAAGTGGATAAATTAACTTTTTCAAATTTTAATTTATTTAATTAAATATTTCCAGAGAGTGAGTCCCCCTATTCCTCCTCCAGCCATCCCCGAGCTTCCTATTGAATCCGCCAATGCTGCGGACCCTCCTGCAGCCACTTCGGCGCCTCTTCCTGCGGGTTCAGATATAAGCACTCCCCGCCAAACTTCCCGTACTCTCTCGATTGGTGCCTTCCAAACCTTCTTCCCTTGGCGGAAACATGTTGGCGCGGGACATTATCCCTTCTCTACCTTTGCGGTCCAACAGAAACAGGACAGAGAGTTGTCTCAGGAATTAAAGCAGTTCACTTATCCTTCCTCCCCCTTCGATGGTGTTCACAAACCCACTCTTTCCGAGTTGGCGGGTTCCTTCTCCATGTTGGTAGCAGAGTGTGGATTCGCGAGTTGGGCTCTTCAAAAGGCTTGTACTAAAAATGAAGCTAACCAGGCAGAATCTGAGAGGACCATTCTCTCCGGCGAGCAATCTCTTAACCAGCTTCGCCAGTCATATGAAGCCTTTGTCTGCCGAAATAATGAGCTCACAAAGTCCATCTCCACCTGGGAGACCAAATACCAGTCCTTGGAGGCTCGAGCAAATTTATTAACTGAAGTGGCATGTCATGTTATATAAAAACGCTGATTGTTATTTCATTGACTGTTTCCATCAATTTTAGCTTTATTCGAATTTTTTTTGCAACAATGAAAGAAAAAAGAGTTGTATTCATATTAAATATATTTAATAATGGCAAAAGTACCATGAAAGCACTTCTATTAGGAGTCATATTACATTTTACTCTCTCTTAAAAAAAATGAGCAAATTAATCACCACACATTAAATCAAAGAATAAACTGGAGAAAAACAAAATGTAATTCAACTTATATTTTTTTTAAATAAATTGGTGTGATTACAAGGTAGTATCTGTTCATACTTTCTTAACCCTTTGACAAGACACAAGGCACACACACTATGCACAAATGCTCAAATCCGGAACTCTTAAAATAAACATCATTCTCTTTTCCACTGAAGCAATTTAACTCCTATTACAATTTTCTTCTATAATATTTTTACCATTTAATAACTCTTTCTTTTTTCCATGCTAAAGATTCTGTTCCTTTAAAATAATTTGATATTAATAAGAATTTTTACTAACCCACTTTTTTCCGTGCAAAAGATTCTATTCATCTAAAATAATTTGATATTAGTAAGAATTTCACGGTTCTCATGAAGAGACTAAAGAACAGGTTTGATTTTTAAAATTATAGGTATAATGTGAAAACAAAAAATCTTTTAAGGGCATATATGCTGATAACTAGTTTCCAGGAAACCTTATCAAAGTATTGATCAGTGAATTACAGTAGAGTTTCCAGGAAAAATATGAGCCATTCCAGTCAAAAATCTACTGTACATAATCTACAAACAACTGAAGATCAGCAGCAAATAACCGAAGAAGATCACCAGCATTTGATTCCGAAAGAAGTTGACGTTCCGAAGATACATGAGCCGCAAGTAAGCATCTTGGCAACGAACAACTTAGCTGCATCAAAACCCCCATCCCCGGAAGCTTCACCCGTGGTGGCACATCTGCATCGGTACAATCCACAAGATGAACCACCGTTGCCAACCATAGTAGAACCATCATTCAAATCAATTCCTCGACAAGACTATTCGCCATCCTCGCCAGCTTCTCATGCGGAGGCATATCTGTATCCACACTCCCCACGGGATGAACCACGAGGCTATGTGCAATCCACGGTAGGGTCACCCGTTGTGGAACATCTGCATCGGAAAAGATTACCACAAGATCCTGCCACAGTATCACCATCTGCATCAAATCCTCCACAAGACTACCTGCAAACCAAGGAAGAATTGTCGTCTCCGCCACAAAAGCAGCCATCGTCGCGGCCTTGTTGTAGTTGTATCATCTTATAAAAAACATGGCTGATCCCTTAATCTCATCAAGTTTGATTTCAACTTTTTTATGATCCATTTACATCGAGTTCTCATTTAAATTTTATCTTTGTTTTTATGAATTATAATGCATGAACTTGAAGTTTGTTTTGCATTACAAAGAAATCATATTCTCCTCTTAGGAAATTGGTTGATAACTGATTGCAGTGGTTGATTTGTCTAATTGATTCTATTAATTGTTTATTATTTCATGTCATTATTTATCATTTTAGACATATCAACTTTTAGTTATGTAAAATTTCAAGTTCCTTTTTTAAGTATAAGCTTGACTCGATTTGAAAATGAGTTTAAAATTTTACTCAAATCAAACTCAAATAAAAAATGCTAAACTCGAACTCAATCTATTTCATCAGGATTAAATTTTATTATTATTATTTTATACAAAAATAAATTTTAATTTTTTTAAACTCCGCCACTATCTACATTTCGAAGGATTGCTGAGAATTGGGGAACTGTCGTAAGTATTGACAAAGATACTTTGGCATCGGACTGCTTTGTTAGAGGTAATGCTGAGATTATTACTAGCCACAGTGGAAAAAATTGAACAGTCCTGTAAATTGATTGTCGGTGACATGGTTTATTCTATTCGAATCTCGAATCTGGCATTATAGTCTAGGTTGATTATTTCGAATCAAGCCGCACATGATTTGAGAGGATGAACGAAATTGGCTTTTTATATAGAGAAAGTAGAAGTTATTATTATTTTTCTCTCATTATCTACATGAAAGATTAAATGTGAAATTATTTAATTATGGAATAATTTGATTTAATAATTTAGTCATTAGAAAACGATTATATTTTTTAAAATTTATTTTGATCGGAATATCTAATATGCTTCTATAGTAGCAACATCATGAGAAAAGTTTTAAAAAGTATTCCAAATTGATTTTATATTTTCTGACGGCTAAACAAAATAACGAGTTATTAATGAAAAACCACGAAATTCATTCCATTTGTTTTAACCACCAATGCTTCTAATTACCCGGAAAAGAATAATAAAGGAGGACGAGAAAAAATTGGTCAAAGTAATCCTTCAAAGGTCATTGAAAATTATTATTATCGATGTAGTATGAAAAACATTGGTCATGTACTTACCGTACGTCTGAACATGTAGTGAAATTTTATCAAACATCTATTAAAAAAGAAAGTAAAAATATTAAGATAACTTTTACCTCTCAAAATGATGAAAAGAAAACTAATTTTTCGATAAAATATAAAGATCTTTACTATGATGCTAAAACTGATCATACATTCAAGAATCATATTTTTAATAGCCTTAATGATATATCCCATCTAAATGTGATAGATTTTTTTTCAACGACGAAGTGAAAAAAATTAAAAATTTAATATTATCTTAAAGTTGTGCTTTTGCTGTTTTTATGTTTATATATGCTTTTATTTTTTCTTCTCAAAGAATGGTTTAATAATTTGCAATATTTTTTTACCACGGTTATTGATATAATATTATTTTATGTTTATTATTATATAATATTTATTTAATATAAAAATAATTTTGGAAAAAATTATTATTCGCTGTCTTTATCAATATAAAGAGAGCTAATTATAATAATTTATTTTCGTCGGAATCGTAAATTCGGAGTCATCTAGACATTGCACTTGACCAAATTCGCCCTATATTCGAATTCAATGTACTCAAGTTTGATTTGCAAAGTTGAATTTTGATTCGGCCAAGTAACTCAATAGGATTAATATTTTATGTCATATTTTTTCTTTGAATAATTTTATTATAAATTTTGATTATATTTTTTTAACACAATATTCAAAATTACTTATAGCCTCTCTCCAGTTCATAAATAGGAAAATAATGTACTTCAGCGCATTCGAATTTACGTCTTTCTATATTAATAATAATATCCATACTAATCGAATTAAAACTTAATTAACAATATTTTAAGACATATTTAATAAGCTGATTCACTATGGTACTAAGTTGAATATTTAAAATCTTAAAAAACAAATCAAGAAAAAAAGGAACCATTCAAAAAAAAAAAAGTAAAAAGATAAAAGAAAAAGAGAACCAAAGTTCGACTGAGTTCCAAGTTGGGATTGGAGGGCTTAATTTTCTGGGATCCAACGGTTCAGATCAAAGATCAGAAGTGGTTAAGTTCGTCTATGTGTGACACGTATATGATTAGTTCGCCTTTTGGTTTTTAAGTTTTCCATTGTGGAAGCTTATGAGAATAATTTGTTGAGAGAATCTTAAAACCCCGGAGGCTAAGATAGCTTCTAACTTTAATGCAAAGATGCCATATACATATATAATTTTGGAGGTAACCTCTTATATAAAATAGATATGAGATTTATTGATTGAGTCTGAATTTAATTAGTATGGATATTGTTATCAATAAAAAAAAACGTCGGTTTAAGTGCGCTGAAACGTATTATTCTTCTATTTATGTGTTGAGAAGAGGTTATGAGCAGTTCTAAGTATTGTATCAAAATGTACCAATTTATGTATGATTTGTATTAAAAAAAAAAGAAATTGATTTTCAGAGAAAAGCAACATAAACATATTCCAGATTACCCACACAATTTTTTAATTTTTAATTTGACTTGATTAAATGATTGCAATCTTTTTATTTCAGATTCTTATTTATACTCGTTGATTAAAAAAAATTCACTATAAAGCATCTCTTTATTGTTGATTTATTAAGTCATTTAGTTGATTGTAATTATATATATAAAATGGAATTGAAAAAGCTTCACTAGTAATATATCAAGACCATAGGAATGCAATTCATTGGTAATTAATAGTAACTTAATAGTTAAAATAGTGTTTTTATGGAATAAGGTTTTTCGTTTTTTGTTTACAGTTCATTAAGATCATTTATTTCAGAATTTACGATTATCTCTTAATAATATTATTTTCAAAGTTCGAAGATGAAACAATGCCATAAGATTGGAACATAAATTTTAATTGTTGATGGTTTCTAAGTGGATTCTCTTGTTTTCATTTCTGAAGAATAATGGTGTTGGAGTATTTGATAATCTTATTTTATAGTAATGTTGCTTTCTTATAAAAATGCCAATTGCCACATGTTGCATATAAATAGAAGTTTTCTTCCTAATCAGAGAACCCTACAAATTAAAAAAGGCTATTCATATAGTATTTTGAGTATAAGAATGGAGCTCCTTTGGTGATAGATTCTCTATTAATTTATGTAAAATGAACACAATATTATATTATTCTTTAATTTCTCATTCTATATTAATTGGATTCTTTATTTTCTTTTAAAAAATATTATTGATTTTTCTCATTCATATTCGAATTCTAAATTTAATGTTGACCAAAACATCAAATATATATATATAAGTCTTTAACCATTGAAGTATATATGATTATCCAAATATATTTATAGATAATATACATTCATACAAAAAAATATATTTATAGTCGATTGAGTTTTAGCTCGACTGGCATGAGTATTGTTATCAATGTAGGATGATGTGGGTTCGAGTGTGCTAATATACATTATCTTCCTATTTATGGGTTGTGGAGAGAGTATGATATAAAAAAAAAATATATACGATCATAACCTATAGTGAAATTATTAAAACACACACATCTATATCCACACTTGCTTTTGAATTTCAATAACATACTTCTTAATTTTTTATATAATGATTTTGGTATTTAAATTTGATTTCAATATTTAAATTGGTATTTATGTTTTTTGTTTGTTTAAATTGGTGTTCGAATTTGTCATCCGTCACACATTTTAATTATTTTTGTATCTCCATTAGAATTGGATGATGTGGATCAACTAAATTATTACACATGGTAAGTACATTAACTAATGACATGGCATGTGTACACATGTCTAAATTTGATTAGTTCACATTATTTAATTTTAATGGAGTTACAAAAATGTATAATAATTTATTTGACCCTCCAATTCTAAAAAAAATTATTTTAATCATTTATTTAATTTTTATTTTTTTAACCTTTAAATTTGCGTTATTTGTCAAATCATCCCAAAATAAATAAAAAAAGTTAACGTTTATTAATTTTGCTGGCTGGATTGCCACGTGAGTATCACATAACTAATTAGTTATTTTTAAAAGGTTAAAAAATAATTTATATATTTTTATACTTTTTAATAATTTTAATATTTTGTAAAAGTATTTTTATAATTTTTTTGAATTTTTTTAAATTTAATTAATTGTTTATATGACATTCACGTGGTAATTCACGTCAGTAAGTTAATAAATGTTAAAGTTTTTATCTATTTTTAGGTGATTTGATAAACAACGTAAGTTTAAGAGTTAAAAGAATTGAATAAATAAATGAAAGACTAAAATAATTTTTTTATAAAGTTGGAGGAGCAAATAAATTATTATACATAATTTATTACACATTAAAAGAAAAAAGAAAACCTTAGGATTTGTTCCTATATCTGCCCCATTGATCTTTTTAATTTTCCCTACCATTCCCACATTTGTTTTCATTTTTTTCCTTGAACAAATATTAGAAAAAAAAAGAAAAAATGAGTAATTTTCCTCAAGGGTCTCCCTTGAAGAATTCTTATGCACAACAGCCAGCTGGGATCACAGATGAAAGCAACAAAGAAGAGCTGTCGTACATGGGTCAGGAGCAGAACCAGAACCACCACCGCCAGCAGGCAGAGCAGCCGCAGCAACCACCTCTTTCAGTTGGAATTTCTCACGAACAACGCCCGCCAAATCCAAACGACGGTTACCGTTTAGAGAGCAGGGACAGTTCTTATCATAAAGAGCCATCAAAGAATACTAGTTTCGAGGAATTCGTTGCAGCAGAGGAGGAACAACAAAGATTGATATCATCAGTACATATGGACAGTAACGGGTTCCCAAATAGCTGGCCGAAAGTACCACCACCACCTTTTCTTCCGGTAACGGTCGCTCCGCCAACAGTAGAACCACCGTCTCCGGAAAGGGATTTTACTCCATCCACTGTTACTCGGAATATAGAATCACCACCTCTACCTCCACCACCTCCTCCTTCCAAATGTTGTATTATCTTATGAATATCTCTGAAACTTGATTTTTTTTTTCTCATATACATTGAAAAAGAATTACAGAAATAGATGAAATACTAAATTATTTAAGAAAATATACATTTTGGAGAGCGGACTTTACCACCATCAGTCCATCACCGAAGTAATTTATTTTGCTAAATAACATGATATCCTGATCATGAGTCGAATCCGGTTGAGTTTTGACAAAATTTTAGGTCCGTTTGATAGACTCAAACTCGATCCAATAAAAAAAGTGAGCTTAAAATTTTATTCAAGTTCGAATCAGATAAAAATGTTAAAACTTGAGCTTGGCTTGGCGCATATTAAAATTTTTATATTATTTTTTTAAAAAGTATAATGCATAAAAAACATTAAAAATATCAAAATAAATATTTTTCAACAAATTAAAAATAAATTAAAAAAATATACTTAAATAATACTAAAATAGGTACAATATAACAAGCAAATAGTTCTAAAATAATAGCAAAATTAACAATAAAATAAGAGCTGTACAACATTCAAACAATAACAACAAAATAGTAAAAACATAATAGTGAAACGACAACAAAATAGTGAGAAAACAACAAGAAAACTATAATTTTTTTTTATAAATTCAGGTCGGGCTCGAGTAAAAAAAGCTTTGCCCAAGGCCCGACCCGTTTTCTAAACAGGTCTTATTTTTTTTATCTACACTCATTTTTCAGACCTATATTTTTGTCTAAACTCTCTCACTTTTTGAACGGGTTTTTAAGCCTGACCATGTGCTTGGCCCATGGATAAGTTTAATGATATCCCATCTGTTTCATATATATGTAAAAAGAAAAAACAAAGAGAGGAATTCTTTTTAAGTGAAAAAATTATTTAGGTTTACATTTAAGATATGATGTTATTATACTAAGGTAAATTATCAAAATATTTACTTTTATTTGCTTTAGATTATATTTTTTTATTTATGTTTGAAATGTTACGTTTTAATTATTTATGTTTTTTCGTTGTAAAACTTTAGTCATTGAGCCGTTAATTTTCGTTAACAATATAACGATAAGCTGACGTGACATATTAAATCATCATTTCAAACTAAAATTTTAGATTAAATTTTACAATTAGTCCTTATATTTTTTCATTTTGAGCAATTTATTTTTTTCTTTTATGTTTTTTTAACTTTTCTTTTCTTTTTCTTTATTTTCCATTTTTTCTGCTTCTCCCTCTGTTTTCATCCCTTCTTCATTTCTTTTAACGTAATTTTTTTATGTTTTTCATTTGTTAAATTTAGTGCACAAGCTTGCCCCACTCGAAAAAAATTAAATTATTCAAAAAATAAAAATATAAAGACTACCCATAACCCCTCCCAACTCATAAATAAAAAGATAATGCGTTTCAATTGACAACAATACCATGGTAATTAAATTAAAACTCAATCCGTAAATTAATCTTCAAATTTAAAGATGCCTTAATCTTATTATATGCTTTTTGAATCTATTATTCATAGACTTTCATTTAATGTCTTCTACTTTAGGTGTTTCCAATGAATTGGGCCATTAATTACGACTCAAAAAAAAATATTAAATTTTTTTATTTACACTTAAAATAAATCAAATTTAATTTAAATTAATTCGATATCACATATAAATTATTAAAATATTTTAGAAATACGTATTTATGATTTGAATCAAATTTAAATAATGTAAACCATTAAATTTTTGCTTGAAGCTGAACTTGAATCCACCAAACGAATAAGCAGTACAAATATTTAATGAAATTGTAAAATTGTATATAATTTTTTTTGGTGATAAAAAATTAATTATCCAAACTAATTACATAATAACATTCTGGAAAAGAAAAATATCTTTAGTTTTGCCTAATTCAAGCACATATCGAATCATCATAGAGGAAATTTCAAAGACTGCAATTCATCTTTCTCGAGTAAAATTTATTTAATCAAATAATCTGTAACTTAATTCTTATATCTCAAAATTGTATGTAAATGAGACTGATTAGAATTGTAGTGCCACGTGAAATGTGTGGAATGTCATTTAATATAATGGAACAAGTCTTATCCACATACATATTATTATAATAATGAAATTTAAAGAGGGAATTTTAACAACTTTCGGTGCCTTAGACTATATACTAGATTCATATATCCGTAAGTTCGCAGTTTGATGATTCGATTCGATTTTCGGAAAAATTAGATTTTATTAAAATATTTTTCGGTAGTATGAAAAAAATGCCGATTTTATTAAAAAATTGAAACCCAAATAGAAGGTTTTAGAGAAAATTTGGAAGCTGCATCCATTCAATATTAAATTCAATCTGATTTATACAACACAAGCTCATTTTTAAAATCACTTTATAAAAATTATTGAAGGAAACTCAACTATACAATATCAAAATTTTCCTTTGACCAAACTCTTTTTCAACCTCTTCTCAACGTAAGAAAGATAAATGTTATTTTCAAGATCAAGTTTCATTTATGCTTGAAACGAATCTTATTTGTTAAAAATAAAGTTTAAAAACTCTGAAATCAAATAAAATCATATTTTTCAAGCAAGAACTCTTCAAATTTGTGGTCAATCACCCTAATCCAAACTTTATTGATCAAAATAAAAAAATTTCTGTGTATGAGAAGTGCCGAAATTGTAAATTGAACACGACTCTTGACGAGAGAGAGAGACAAAATCTTGTCATAAGAATAATACCAATTATTGTTGAGGGTTCGGTTGGTTGCCTAATAGACAAGACTTCTAAAACTTCTCTTAAAGAAGTTAATTTTCTTCAACAATCCTCAAAATAATATTCTTAGCTTTGTATAAATAATGAGTTTTTAGTGAATTCACAATTAAATTAAAATAAATTGATGAATAACACTAAATCAAAATCTTAAATGATAGTATAAAACATTGACAAATTGATAGATGTATTCAAGCCCATTCTTGACATTTTTGGACCTTGGACGAAACAATAAATTGAAATCCTTTTAAAAAATATATAAAATATAATACAATAAAATAAAATATATATTAATAATAAAATTAAAAAATTGAGCCCCTTTTATTTTATTTTCTTTTTTTTTTCAGCCTGAAATGAATCGTCGATCAGAAAACTTAAAAAGTTGAATTTCTTTTCACGTTAAAAGTTAAAATTTTTTGAGCTCTTTTCAACCTTGGACCTCGAACGATCACACTCTCGAATTATCTAGAGCCAGGCCTGGATGTAGCAAACATGTTTATTCTCTCTTTACCGAAAGGGTTTATTATTGTTAGTATAACAACACCACCACCAAAAGCAAATGACATTCCTTTACGCAATTGTTATAATAAAAGATTGTAGAAGGATTTTAAAGCACTTTCAGTGAGCTTTGCACTAAAACATTTCGTTCCAAATCTTTCTACTCTATTTGTTGAACTTAAGCATACTCTATTTTCTAAATGCTTTTGGTATTTGATGGTCATTATTAAATCGTTGTTAGTGATAAAATTAAGTGTTTGTAAAGAGTGACAGGGAAGTGGACACTTCGTTGATACTAAATTTGGAAATAGAAGACATAAAGAACACACAGAAATTGTTTATGCAGTTTGGTTTCCTTACTCCTGTGGAACCTAATTCAGTGAGAAATATTCACTCTTCAACAGTTACAACAAGTGACTCTTACCTATCATACACCTCGTGATAATTCTCCTCACTTTTGAATGAAGAACAATACTCTCACCACTGAGTTCACCTTTGTGAACTCGGCAAGTAAAACCATGATACAAATGGTTTTACTAGCAATATGCACTCTAAAAATAGTTCATTACTTGAATAAGAAAAGTGCTTGAAACTCTCGTTACAATAACCTATACAAATCTCTCAAATAGATTTTTGTTCGAGACTTGCTAACATAGAAGATCTATAACAATCCCATCAAAATAGTAAATTGTTTATAAAATAAGAATAGAGAATAAACCAAATGTGGACTCTTAGCTTCTAATCACATAGAGTTTCAATCTAATTCAAATGTTCATGTTGCAAGGGATTGACTTGGGTGATTTAATTTTATCCAACCTTCCATATGAGTTTCCCAAATAATACGAGTTTCATTGTTGAGCTAGATATCCTGGGATTGACTTGGGTGATTTAATTTTATCCAACCTTCCATATGAGTTTCCCAAATAATACGAGTTTCATTGTTGAGCTAGATATCCTCAAAATAATAAGCAAAACTCATTTAAATCGTTCAATAAATTGTTAATACTTAAAATATGGAAATAGTCACTGAACCTAACAAGTGGCTCCAGTGGAAAAGAGGATGTTGTTTATTTTAGGAGTCCCGGATTCAAGCACCTGTGTGTGCGCCTTGTTAAAGAGTTAAGAAAATATGAACAGATATTACCATATAATCACACCAATATATTTAAAAAAAAAACTAGGCAATGGTCTTGACCCCTCCTAAACGGTAGATTTGTCATTTAATTTCTTAAATTTTTATGAAATTATATGTTAATATAATGATAAAATTATACTTTAACCCTTCAATAATTTATGATTTAGCAATTTTCTAACTTCATCCCTATTTCCAATGGTTTTCTTTGGATAACGCATGTACTTTGAATTTAAACTTCATCATATAGGAGTTCTTTTCATAACTATGGTATCATTTGATGTAATAAATCAGTTTGTTTTTGTTTTGCAAATTGGCGTTCATTTATGTGGGAGGATGCGAGTTCTAATACGTGGAGGTATATCAAACCTTAGTTGTAGTACTTTATGTTCGAGATAAAATCACATTCAGAAATTAAATTTGGAAACTTTTTTAATTTTGTTTTTTAATTTTTTTATTTATATTAATTTTGGAATTTGATAATTTTTTTTTCAATTTAGTCTCTGAACTTAAATTTTGTTATGATACATGCACAAATGAAATGAAATTCATTAAAGTCAATTCAACAAAGCTATCAAATTTCAAGCTCAAACGATCAATCAACTTTCAACAAATTTTTAGATGAGATCCAAATATTTGTGGGTTGAGATGTTTGCATAGAGTTCGAAGAGCTAACTCTTAATTTCGAAATGCACTTTGAATCACCTGATTTATAGTTCGAGAGCTCAAATTAGCAGACTTTAGGACGGAATTATTACGAGAAGTTATAGGTTTCGGACTCTAATTCGAGTTTAAATCATATTGAGTTTGAGTTTAAGGCCTAATTTTGATTATATATGAGCTCAAATATTGTATTTATTAGGTTTTATTATTTTATTATTAATTTATTCTAAATTTTAGAATATTTTTAAGTATTTAAAGTTATTGGGGAACTTTATGTTTCTTGGTCAATAAGAAAGTTTAGTTTTACTAACACTACTCCTTGTTTAGATTAATAAATTTCAACACTTTAAGTTATTTCTCTTTGTGAAATTTCTTTTTTGTTTATTTTAGAAGTAGATTCTCTTCTTAGTTTTCTCTTTGAAGTCATGGAAGAATTCATCATCCTTCAATTTACTAAGATTCGACCTTAGGGGGTCATTTGTGGAGTTTGTTAAAGATCATTATTTAAAGGGTTTCATAGGACATCGACTTTTCATCACCATTGATTGTTTTTGTTGAAGCTTTGTTCTTCAAGGGGAACATCGTTCCATCATCCATTTTATTTTCGTTTTCTTTCATTAAATATTTTTTTCTATCTCACCCTAATATTTATTTTTTGCTTTGTTTTTCTTTTTATTTCCATTATTTTCAATCCGTTTTGTTTCTTCTTTCAAGTCAATCCGAATTTTTCTTGAGTCAAACAATTTGAATACAATCTTGGTCCGTTGTTCCCTTTCATGTTCAAAAGTGATGATTTGAGATTTTAATATTGTTTGATATCATCACGTGAAAATTTAAAAATTATATATATAAAATTTTAAAAAAAATACAAAAATAAAGAAATTATATATATTTTTTATTTTTTTAAAAGTAAAATTCAAATGATGATGTGTCACAATTTCAGAGTATCACATAATTTTACATTGACAAAATCCAAGTTTCGAGACCAGATTAGGAAAAGATGTCAAGTTTTGGAACTAATGCGAACTGAGAAGTTAAAAAAGAAGACGAAAAAAGTTTTCAAGTTCACAAACCAATAATGTTATTTTTTGAAGAACCTAACGAGTAGTTTCAGTAGAAAAGAGGATGATGTTCATCCTAGGAGATTCAGGTTCGAGCACCTGTATTCAAGATGTGTGTGCCTTGTCAAAAGATTAAGTAAGTATGAACAGATACTACCATGTAATAAAATCGGTATATTTAAAAAAAATTATTTTTTTGAGAAGTACCCCTTTATGTTTCTATGCATCTAGTGTTTATGATTCAGTATAAATATAACCAAGAAACCAAGACAAGGTATGGTGTGAAAAACAATAGAGTTTCCATCAAATATGAGCTATTTACCTCAAGAATCTCCTCCGCACTATCCACAACAAGTATCACCATCTGTAGGTTATCCGCAACCCCCGGTAGTGTCACCCGTGGTGGCATATCCGGATCCCCACTATCCACAACAAGTATCACCATCTGTAGGTTATCCGCAACCCCCGGTAGTGTCACCCGTGGTGGCATATCCGGATCCCCACTATCCACAACAAGTAGCACCCTCTGCATCAAGTCTTCCACAAGGCCATCCGCAAGCCCCGGTAACTTCACCTGTGGTGGCATATCCGGATCCGTATTATCCACAAGTAAACACCTTACCAGCAAACAACTTGGCTGCACCAACAGAATCACGGCCAGTTCAAGCGTCAGTATCATCATCTGTTGCAACAAATCCTCCACAAGGCTATCTGCCAGCCCCAGCAGGTTCATCGTACGTAGAGCCGACAAAGCCGTCATCGTGTTGTGGTTGTATCGTCTTATGAAAACCGTGGCTGATCTCTTAATCTCATGAAGTTTGATATCAACTTTTTATGATCCCTTTGCATCAAGTTCTGATTTAAGTTCTATCCTTGTTTCTTATGAATTATAATTCATAAGCTCTACTTGAAGTTTGTTTTGTATTATTATGTTTTGATCAAATTTATAAGACTAGTAATATTTAAGGGAAATTGGCTCTGCAATGTTTTTAATTGAATTTATCGGTAGCAGAACTTGTCATGTCATCGATTTTTGATTCAACAATGACTAAATGAAAAAAAAAACACAAATCCTAAAATTTAATAATCCGACCCGAGATCCGAAATACTGATTGTTTAAGTAACCTCAAGCATGGGGGGATCTGTTTTCTTCTGAAGAACACTATCTCCTTTATCTGAACCTCCGATCTTGACCTCCGTTGATACAATGTATCAACACACATCATCTACAAATATATAGTTCTAAATTCAAAATGGAATGGGGTTTCTAGTGAGAAGCAGCAACAATCTCCTCCATGGAGGGTTAGGGTTCTTCTGAGAAAGCTATAATCCGAACAAGTAGAGTAGAAATGCTACTTGCGGTATAAGTGTCGAATAAAGGTATATGTCCAACACGAATACTTCATGTTAAATGAAGATGTCGAAGCAACATAGATCATCAGAGCTCTCACTATCACCAGTAAAGTATACCCTTAGCCTCCAATACAAACTGCACACTCAAAACTAATCAGCAATGCTCAAGAGATGAGCATGTTACAGCAGGAGGATTGCTTTAGAATAAAGCTTAGCCATGATCATATGCTGTTTGCTGAATATATTCCTTTTTATCTAAATATACAAAAATAAGTACACTTATTTCATTGGTTTAGGTCATAGATTTAAATAGTAATTGATATTCTTTACGCATAATAGAACTATTATATTTACAATCAAGATAATATATATATATATATATATATATTTGTTTCTCTAACAAGCTTTACATATAATTGTCGAGAGGGACAATTATAAAATTTGAAAAAAATTTATAAATAATGAAACAGACATAAATGATGCCTTAATCATTTGTGACATGAATTTTCATGTTATTTGAATTTAAATGTAAATATTACGTTATTTTTAATTTTTTTAATATTTGGATGGTAAAAAAATATTACATCTTATATTTAAGTATGTGTTGGGATATGATAATTTCTAAGATAAGTGAAAAGTTGAAGCAAAATTAATCCTATCAATTAAAGTTTTAATATTTTTAAATCATTTTAAGTTTATATGAATGAATTTCAAGTTCAAATAATTTTAAATTTGAATTATTTTAAGTTGACCGTAATCTACAATCTATTTATCAACCCATTGAAAAAAAAAAAACATAACACCAAGAAAGTATAAAATATAAGCAGGTGGAATTTTTTTTACAATGAGGTAACTTTATTCTTGATGCTTTACTTCATGCAAATGACGTCAAATTATTGCATCATCTTTTCTTCAAAGTTTTGATTTCAAAGTAAATTTTATATCTATTTTATGATCTATATTTAGAGTTTATATTATTTTTTTCCTAATAATATCGTACATATTAATAAAAGATGTATAAATTTTGATAAACCTTACAAATTTTATATGTTTAGTAAAATACCAAAGAAACTAAGAGCAAACCAAACCACTCCAATTTTTTTTTTTGAAATTTTTATCAAATTTTCTGAAAATTTTAATTAAATATTTTTCTTTTGAAATTTTATTAATTTTTTTGAAAATTTAAAATTTTAATTAAACTTTTCAAAAATTGAGTTGCCAATAAATTTTAAAAGATGAGTGATGAGTGTTGTCAGGATGGATTCTTCTTTGAATTAAACAAAGGCAGATCAAAAGTCAAATATTCGTGGCCTTTTGTTGATGATAACAACAATATACTACTGTATATAAATTATGCCTGATAACTAATCGGGTGTAAATACTGTTTAGTTGCTATCATTTTTGAAATTATGCAAATTAATCCTTAAAATATAATAATTTAATTTTTATCAAATTCAAAATTGAATAATAAAAATAATCATTGATATAATTAATGGTTTGATGTGACAATAAAAATAATCATTGATGTAATTTTTTATCCTCTTTGGAGGAGTTTTTCACGTTAAATTTGTGTGTTCAATTTTTTAATTTTTTTCGTTATTTTTTATTTTTTCATTGCTTAATCGGGTCAATCCCCAACAAAATTTATCTTGATCTACATTAGTTTTGGAGCTCAATAACTTTTGTTTAATTTTGATCTCTATAATAATATTTAGGGTAAACTACATCAATAATTACTAAACTATGATTAAGTTTTTGTTTTTGTCACTTAACTAAAAAGTGTTACAATTTGATCACTAAAGTGTTCGAAAATCATTTCAAAGACCCATAGATTAAATTTCTTTGTATTTAAGAAAGTTTCAAATACTAATACCTCAATTGAATAAATAAAATTATTTAATTATCTTCAAATAATATTTTCCACATAAAATTTCCGCATTATCTTACTATAATTATGAAAACTAATTAATCGGTATCACTCAGCCATTCAAGTATATTAAGGACTTCTTAGTCTTCCAGAATCTTGAATTTCATCGCAAGCAAAATTAGAATTCAACTTTTTTTTTTCTGTGAAATATAAATATAAAAATAGGGGTTAAATCCGAATAACAAACACAATTAACGCGATTTGAATACAAACTATACTTGGAGTGATGAATACCCTTTCAAACCATCACATGGAGTTCAGACTTTAGTATCTTTTATCTAGTCTATAGGTGTTTCCACCATGAGCTTATGGAGACTCGAAAAAATTTATTTATTTTTTATTATATCAGTTCAATATTACATAGTTATTTTTATTATTTAAAAAAATGTGTTCATAAATTGATCAAATTAAAGTGATCCGAATAATTAATGAAAATCTTTCTGAGGTTCATGGTTGCTTCCAGTGGTAAAATGTCACGTTAAGTTTTGAAGTGACTAATTGTATTTTTTAAAAATTTTGAGTGTTTAATTAAAAATTTTCAAAAATTTTGAGAAAATTAATGAAAATTTTTAAAATTTTGAGGGTTCAATTAAAAATTTCAAAACTTTGATAGAACTCGATTAAAAATTTTAAAAATTTGGAGAGCTTAAAGAAACTTTGAAAGGCTTAATGACAATTTTCCAAGTTTTTGCCATCCTCTCATATTTCACCCGATTGCAAGGTTTTTGAAATTGAATCAATGATCAAATTAATCAGACCACTAATTCGACCCAACTAATTTTTTAAAATAAATCATTAAAAATACATGAAAATAAAAAATATTTAAAATTTAATTCATCGATTTAATCGTCTAATTCTATTAATTTTTTACATGATCCATATCAAATTTTCAAATTAATCAATTCAATATTTTTTTTCGAATCGATATGCGAATTGATCCGATTCGATTTATCTCGCCATTGTATATAATTGAGATTTAATTAGAATTGTGATGAGACGTGAAATGCGTGGAATCTCACTTTTAAGGAACGTAAACAGGTAGAAAATTGGGTACTATTTATAATAATTGAAAAAAGTGTTATGCATATACACAGACAGACTTGAAGTAATAAATTTTCATTCCCTCTTTTCCGAAAGCCGTCGACTCTTGTTTGTTTAACAAACAGCAAATGGCATTCCTTCATGCATGCATTATTGCAATAAATTAAACACCCAATTTATACTAACTTTCCGCCAGTTTTGCACTAAACATTTCCTACAACCATGTTGCTCCAATTCAAGAATGGAAGGTTTTGGACGATTGAATTTTAGTTCGATTGGTGTGATATTAATGTTGCCAATATAGGAGGACATAAGTTCGAGCGTGCTGAAGCGCATTATCTTTTTATTTATGTTCATATTTTAAGTTAAGTCAAGCTTGATCAACTATATATACTACAAATAACGTATTTAAATTTTATCTGACCTGACCCGACTCGTGTATTCAAGCTTTAATTACGAATTAAAGAATCCTAAAAAGAATGAGTAAAACTTAAGCTGCCACAAACCTTAGCTATAGAACTTTATGTTTCATGAACCTAATTTCTTCGAAAGAGTTAGGCTTCAGTCCCTTTCTTTAGTGTGTATGTGTATGCATACGAATAACCGTATATATTCTGGGTTTGATTCATGTATATATATCCAAGAAACCAAGAGAAAAACACAGCAAAATATTGTGTGAAATAGTAGATTTTCCAGGAAATATGAGTCATTCACCTCTAAAATCTCCTCTACATAATCTACAAACAACTGAACTTCACCAGCATTCGATTCCGAATGTAGTTCATGTTCCGAAGAT
This sequence comes from Gossypioides kirkii, assembly GCA_005610355.1. Classification (NCBI taxonomy): domain Eukaryota; kingdom Viridiplantae; phylum Streptophyta; class Magnoliopsida; order Malvales; family Malvaceae; genus Gossypioides; species Gossypioides kirkii. Next base: position 4,164,299 of record CP032252.1, on the reverse strand, counting down.
ACACGAGCCCGTGGTGGCATATCCGGATCCGTACTATCCACAACAAGTAAGTACCTCGACAACAAACAACTTGGTTGCATCGAATCCTCCACAAGGCTATCGGCAAGCCCCGATTGCTACACTTGTGGAGGCATATCCGGATCCGTACTATCCGCAACCCCGGGCAGTTTCACCCATGATGGCATATCCGGATCCGCACTATCTACAACAATTAAGTACCTTGGCAACAAACAACTTCGCTGAAGAAGTACCTCCAGTTCCAGCCATGGTACCATCATCTGCATCGATTCCTCCACAAGGCTACCTGCAACACACGGCAGCTTCATTGAACGTAAAGCCGGCGCCAGTGTCGTCATCGGGTGGTTGTTGTATCATCTTATGAAAACCATGGCTGATCTCTTAATCTCGTCAAGTTTGATATCAACCCTTCGCATCAAGTTCTCATTTAAGTTTTATCCTTGTTTCTTCTGAAGTAAAATTCATGAACTATACTTGAAGCTTGTTTTGTATTACAAAGAAATAGTATTACGATTGGATCAAATTGAGGAAATATCTTTTTCAATTTTCTCAACACCTAGATTAAAATGAAGATTCGAAATAAATTTTAAGCGAAACAAACAAAAAAAGTTAAAGACCATTCAATAAAAAAATACCTTAGGATTTTTTTTAGCATTTGAGAGTTTCATTTCTTTCTAAAAGAATTAAAAGAAACGAGAATGATTAATTCCACGAAAAAGAATCTTTTTTTCACGTCAAAGTTTTTAGTTATTTATTTTTACTTACTCAACCATAATGGAAATCACATTAGTAGGAATATATGCTAAAATGTCTTGTAACTGGATCTCAACTATTGGTAAAGCAATCATACTTCCTTCTCCTAATTGAGAACTTGATTTAGTGTACAAATGCAAATACAAAACATTTCATAGATAAATTTCATGACCCGACGCGTGGTTAGAGCCTTGAGCTCCTACCACTGCTTGGGAGCTTACGGTTTCATGTCCTATTTCACTTCCTGATAGGAATTCATTTCACCCTTCCCTCACGTATTACTTTGCTATTAGTCACCCAAAAGTATTTAACCTTGCAAGGTGGTCCTTGGTAATTCACACGAGATTTCACATGTTCCATGCTACTCGGTTCAAAGCGTAAGCTAATGATATTTTTGACTACTGAACTACTTGCTTCAACAATAATTAAATATTTTTTAAGAGAAACTTTAAAAAGTTAATAAACATAAAATCTAATATTAGGGGCCAAAATCACCAAATAAAACCCAAAATGTATTTTAAAATAGAATCAGACTATATTTTAGCTGTTTTTTTTCCAGTTTATTTTTTTATCCATTTGTAATTATTCTTTTTTAAAAAAATAAGTAAATTACGTCAAATTATAATTTTCAAAAGCACCATACGCTTTGTCTTGTTGAAGAGTCCCTAAAACTTTATTGGAAAAATCATCAAAGACTTGTAAGCTTGATTGTCACGCTAAACTTAGCTTAGCCAATTGATCCGCAATTGTTGTCTTCTCTAGGTAAATACCTGATCCACCATTGTCCTTCAAATCTCATAATCCGTTGGATTTTCCTAAACACAGTGATACCTGAATCCTTCAACCCATTATCAGTCAAGGCTATGATCATATCCGAATTATCTGTTTGAATCGTGGTCTGTTTATATCTTTTGTTGAGCAGATCGAATAACTCATCTAGAATACTCCAAAATCAACCTCAAAAAGTGTGAATCTACCTAGATATCGATTAAATCCTAAGATTCAATTTCCAAACTAATCACGTAATACTCCACCAATCGACGTATTTCTCGTGAATCTAACCACTGCACCATCAATGAATAAATAAATTCACGTTCCATCAAAGTTTGCTCGAACATCTAAATTATGGGCATTGTTCTATTGTCCATTGTGACTTAATTCATATTGTTGAGCTCAACTAAGAGAAATTTTGACAAATATTTCAATTGCGGACCAAGTAACATAATGAAAAATGAAAAGATTCCACATATAAATCCAAATAAATGCTGATAACATTTATTGCAGTATTTAATGAATCATTAAAGTATTAAACTAAATAAACAGCCTGCATCCAGAATTCACATATTCCTCAAAGATTAATCCTAAACTTGAAAATGAAATTGGAATTAAGGGTTAGGGTTCTTCCGAAAAAATTATAATCCGAATAAATCACCATGGGTGTATGTTCCATATAAATATTTTTAAAATTTTATCATATATTTAAAGAGTCATCGGAAAATTATATTTATGTATCGGCCACAGACACGTAAATGAACACTTCATGGTAGATGATGTTAGGGTAAGAGCTGCTACCATCACCATCACCAGCAAAGTAATCAAGAAGGGCTCAGCATCCTAAAGAGATGAGTATGATACAGCAGATTTGCTTTAGCATAAAGCTCAGCCATGATTGTATGTTGTTTGCTGAATATATTCCTTTGTTATCTAAATTTATTGAAAAATATATATTATTTTCAATGGGTTCAAATCATAGATTAAATAGTAATTGATATTCTCTGCATTCCATCACAATACCACATATTACATCTACACTCGATCTTTAAAGCATGTGGAATAAGATCCTTGGTTGAGATATTAAAAAAATACCTTAATAAGTGATGGTATAATAATAAAATATGTTACATTTAAAAAAAATTAGAATAGCTCTGTTCATGGGTCGGGTCTTGTCAAAATTTTAAACCCTTTTGTTAAGCTTGGGTTCGACTTGACCCGGATTAAAATGCTAAAACTCGAGCACAGTTTAGTCCACTCGAATTAATTTATATATATATATATATATATAATATCAAAAATACTAAAAATATTAAAATAAATGTTTCTCAACAAATTGAAATAAATTTTAAAAAATTATTTAAACTTAAATAACATTAAGATATGTGTAACTTAACAAGCAATGCCTATAAAATAGTAATAAAATTAACAATAAAGTAATAGTTATACAATATTCAAACAATAATAACATAATAGTAATAACAGTGAGGAAATAGCAACAAAATAACAAGAAAATAACAATTTTTTTATCTTTTTGTTAATTCGAACAGAATCGAAAAAAAAAAAACTTTACCTGAAATATAACCCATTTTTTAAGTAGATTTTTTTTCCTAAATTTATTTTTTAACCTATATTTTTGTTCCAACACTTTCACCCATCATGCAATGTCCAAGTCTAGGTTGGAACTTAGAAAATGTTAGAAAAGTAACTACAAATAGTGAAACAAATAGTTTTTATGAACATTTTTTTATGAATGCAAACTATACCTGAATCTTACTAAAAACTATTAAATAAAAAGGAAAAATTTCTTACTTGTGGCATTGGGTTTCCATTTTTAGTGATGTTAGTGACACCTATCCATTTTTTGTGGTGTTAGTGGCACCTAAAATTTTGAGTGTTTTGTCTTTTTATTTTCAATTGGCATCTTCACTTTGCCCCCATTGCCACTTTCCAGCCTAACTGTTCGTTGGAGGAAGTGTGAAATACAAGCTGGTGGGTTCTTTTATTCTATTTACTTTTTATAATCTGGTGCATCCTTTTTCTTGACCCAATGACAGCTAAATTATTTCACTTCTAAAATTTTGATTTCTTGTTGAATAAATATCTAGAAACTAAGACACCAAACCAGACCAGACCAGTCAAGTTTCTGGGAGAAACAAGGGAGTCCTTGAGTTCCCAGATTATGTAAAACTACCATGAGTCAGCTTTCTCAAGGCTTGCCTTTGATGGATGGTCATCAAGGGAACCAGGTTGAAGATTACAGAGAGGGACGAACGAGCCACGACAATTCCAACAAGAGCCAGCAGCAGCATCGACCTCCTCGAGAAAGTTATCAGAGTTCTGTTGATCTTCAACAACAGCATCGGCCTCCTTCAGAAAGTTATCAGAGTTCTGTTGATCTTCAACAACAGCATCGGCCTCCTCGGGAAACTTATAAGAGTTCTGATCATCTTCAACAACAGCATCAGCCTCGAGAAACTTATAAGAGCTCAGATCATATTCAACAACAGCATCGGCCTCATCGGGAAACTAATGAGAGATCTGATCATCTTCAACAACAGCAGCAACCTCGGGAAAGTTATAGAAGCTCAGGTCATATTCAACAACAGCATTGTCCTCCTCGAGAAAGTTATCAGAGTCCAAATCATCTCCAACAACAGCATCAACCTCGGGAAACTTATAAGAGCTCAGATCATATTCAACAACAGCATCAGCCTCCTCGGGAGAGTTATCAGAGTTCCGATCATCTTCATCAACAACAGCGCCAGCCTCCTCGGGAAAGTTATCAGAGTTCTGATCATCTTCAACAACAGCAATATCAGCTTCGAGAAAGTTATCAGGACTCGGAACATCTTCAACAACAGCAACGGCCTCCTCGAGAAAGTTATCAGAGTTCCAATCATCTTCAACAGCAGCAGCGTCAGCCTCGGGAAAGTTATCAGAGCTCCGATCATCTTCCTCCTCGAGAAAGTTATCAAAATTCCGATCAACTTCAACAACAGCAGGCTCCAGTTATCAAAGGATATGCAACAAAAGATGATTCTTCTTCTTTGATTAAAAAAGTTGCCTCTGATCATCAGTTGCCTTCAGCTACCGGTCCTTCAAAACATTTTCATCATCCTAGTGATTATCAGAGTTCCCACTCTCCGACACCTCGGGTTAATCCTCCTTCCACCCATGACCCGAATTCCGTTCTCATGAACCCTAAACCTCGTAGTCTGCTGTACCATGAAGAGTATGCAATGACCAATGGAAATACAGCAGATGATTCAGCCGAAGCGGCGAACAAAAATGTTAAAGTAAACAGAAGCCATACTAATAAACCACAGTCTTCTTCATCATGTTGCCAGTGATACAACCCTTATATTGTCTGAAAACACCATCCTACTGGTGAAGTAATGCGTAATGGTATGTGTGTTCATATGTAATTTAAGTCCTTGTGTGTAATTTCTTTAGTTAAATTTTACTATTAGTTCAATTTTATATAAGTTGTGGGTTTAGTTTCGGTTTTACATATATGGTGATATGTGTGTTGCATCAGATTTTTAAAATAGCATAATTTGATGAATTTGATAATTATGATTTGATCAAAATTGAAAATTTAAAATTCGAAAATGAAGGGATTAAAAATGATCAAATTAAAGTATAAGGATTAAATTTATAACTTACGTATAATAAAGAGACTAATAGTAAAATTTAATCAATTTATTTTGTTGATCCATATGCAAGATTCCCATCTCATTGATAATATAAAATTATGTGAAAGTATAAGGGTTAAATTTTTAATTTGAAAAGAGTAGAAGGACCAAAATCTTATTTGAATAAGTGTCAAATATAAGCTTGTGAAAGAGTCATTTAAAATATTTTTATTCTTTAATTTATTTCTTTACAACATGGCCACTTTATTCTTGGTTCTTCACATGAAGCAATGACATTAAATTATTTCATCTTCTTTTTACTTTAAAATTCTAATATTTCATGTTCAATAAACATCAACAAATTAAAGAGTAAAGACCAAACCAGATCAACAGGCCTGTGAGAGAAAAAACAGGGGAGTTTGCCTTCAATGGATGCTCATCAATGGAATCAAGTTGAAGATTACAGCGAGGGACGAACATCGATGATTCGAACGAGCAGCGATAATGCCAACGAAAGCCGGCAGCATCGGCCGCTTCCTGTTCCAAACGCCGATCATCTTCAACAACAGCAGCAGCGGGCTCCGGCTATGGTCGCATCTTCAGAAGGGTATCCGTCGAAAGATGATGAACAGGATTTTGTTTCAAAAAATCAGAGAATTTTCAAGCCTAAACAACAGCAGCCGACTCACGTGGAAGAAAAGTGCTACCAATCTAAGCAATCGTTACCATCGGTTACGGCTCGGTCTCCTCCAAGAGAGGGTGAACGGAGTTCTCCGAGCTTTAACCATCCCCAGCCCCAACAGTGGCAGACTTCAGATAGTGTTAATCCTCAGAGTTCCCATGCCGCAGTACCTATGAAAGCACATTCAAACACAGGGTATGCACGTTTACCTTCGGTTGAGGCTCCTTCGGCACGTGTTCCTTCGAAGGTCGACCCGATTCCGATGAGCTATAATCCTCGCCCGCCGCATCCGGACGAGCAGGGGAGGGCCTATCGTGGAGAAACAACGGTACCCGAAGATGAAATCACACCTGCAACTGCCGATTCTATCGAAGCGTCACCCAAAAATGTTGCTGTGAAAAGAAAAACACCACCACCACCATCATCTTCACCACCTTGTTGCTGCATCTCGTAGCATCATAAGTCCAGTGTTGTCAAAGGCAATTTTACCTTACTTGCCCAAGTAAAAGGGCAATTTGTGTGTGTGTGTTTGTGTATAATAAGCTTAAAGCTCCGTTATCAATTATATCAAAAATGAATTCAACACTCAAATAACATCAATGGCAAAAACTAAAACATCTTACACAATAAATACTCATAATAAACCATATTAAGAACAATTGGATCCAATTCGATATTATTCAAATTTTAATTTTGTAGTTGAAAAAAAGGCATGGAAAAACTTTGTCTAGATCTAACTCGATCCGATATGAAAAAAATTTCTCAACCATTAAATCAAAAGAAAATATGTTAAGATGTGTTCTCAACTCGAACCTAAGCCACATCTGTAAGCAGTGAACACCTTCAATTATCATGTCATTACATGAAGTTCATAAAAAAGAATATTTTAAGATTTTATAAATTAAAAAAATCATAACTTATCTATATATTATATAAAATCAACTTGTAAAAACCTTTTAAGAGTTAATAAGAGTATTTTAGATATAATAAAAAATCAATAGGGATAATTTAAGCATTAGAACTTAATAAGAGCAATTTAGGTATTTTGTAAATAAAGTTAATTAATTTTTTTATAAATTTTAAAATCTTATTATTAGTTATTTTTTATTTAATATAAATAAGGGTATTTTAGGAATATAAAAAATTAATAAGGATATTTTAGGTAAAATAAAAAAAAAACAATAGGAATAATTTAGGCATTACAACTTAATAAGCTCAATTTAAGTATTTTATTTTGTACACAAAGTTAATCAATTTATTTATAAATTTAATTTATTTTTATTTAATAAATCTATAGTTATCTATTTATATCTATATCTATATATTTTCACTTCCTCTTTAGACCAAGAGAGTTAATAGGGTTAAAGTAGTCATTTAAACTCATCATCTTTTTAATTCTTTACTCCTTTAATATATAAATTATTTTTATTAGTTTTTGGGTGAAATTTTATATTTTTAAGAAATTTTCTTGCAAATAGTGTATCAAATGTGCAATGATTATGCATATTATTTATTTTATTGAATAGACATATTAATTTATTAAAGAGACTGTTGTAAGTATATTTCTAACATATTAATAGTAAATTTTTTAATACTACAAATACAATTAAAAGATTATTGTTAATACATTTATTAGAATATTAATTGTTTCTAACTATTATATTAATACACAAAAAGTTTAATTTATGTAGAAAATACATTGAAAAAATCAAGTTGTTTTAAATATTTTTGGAGTCTTATGTGAAATAATAAATTGGGATTTTGAGTCCTTTAAAAGTTGAAGAAAAAATTTTATAAACACCTCAAAAGCTGGAGAAATTTTTTTTTTTTGACTCCTTAAAAACAGAAAAAGAAATTTGAACCTCTTTTAATATTGGACTCTGAACGATCACACTTCCAAACGACCTGAAAGTTGAGCTTATAAAAAAATCTCTAATACTGATAATTTATTTATGATTTGATTTTGAATTGTTGTTAGGGTAAGTTTGTATATGTTATATTATGATTTATTAGAAATTTCAGTTTTATCTTCTTAGGCTCCTTTCAATTACTATTATGTGATGTACAAACAGTTTTATATTTCTGTTTGAGTAAAAGTTTAATTTTCTATTGAATTTAGATTTAAAATTTTGATATATATAAGTTATTCCCCTCTCTCATTTTGTTTTTAAATTTAGGGTAAATTATAAAAATAGTTAATTTTGTTTGTCTCAGATTATATTTTAGTCATTTATGATTGAAATGTTATGTTTTGGTCACTTACGTTATCGTTTTGTTATGAAGTGATCACTCTACCGTTAAGCTTTATTACCTCCCTAACGGAAATCCTACGTGCCAGTCCAAATGGATTTTAAATGCCAACTTGAATGTTCAATTGTTGGGATGAAAATAAGTTTTTATTTAAATAAATTTAATTTGGACAGCCATATAAGACATCCAAGTTGGCATTCAGAACTTATTTGGACCGCCACGTAGGACCTCTGTTAAGAAAGTAACGAAGTTTAATGGTAATAGCAAAATGATAACATAAGTGACTAAAACGTAATATTTCAGATATAAATAACTATTTTTATAATTTACCTTTAAATTTATGTAAAATGTGATTTTTTTTTTCTGTTAAAGTTATCGATTCTGCATTTATGAATAACATATGTCATAAGGTATTTATTTCATAAGTCTATTCATAACAAAAAAAAAAAAAGGGTAGGTAAGTAAGTATTACCATGTAATTTGTCTAAATAATTGTTTTATTTGGTTATGAAATTTACATAAATCTTAGAATGATAGATGGGATAGAACTGCTAAGGGTTTATGTCATTCTTTTAAAAAATGAAAGGATTTGGATAAAAGTACGAGGTTCAAAAAATGGGTTTGGATAAAATTTAAAGTTCGTTTTTTGTATGGGTCAGATCTTGAGCAAGATTTGTCTGAGTCCGACTCGATATAATTATATTTATATTAAATCATTAACCCTATAATAATTAAATTCATTACCCAAAATCTAAAAAATACTTACTCAAAATTAAATAACCCAACCCAAAATATAATTTTTTAAAAATTATATTTAATACAATAAAATATTTATTATATTTATGGTTGTGTCTTTTTATTAAATACTTTTTAATATAATTTTAATCTGTTAGAAAACTTTATTTTAGTATTTTTAGTGCATTAAATTTTAAAAAAATATTTTTAAATAAAAATTAATCTAAAAAATCAAATATGGGTCGATTGGATCATGCCTAAATTTACATTTCTTAATAGGGTTGGAATTAGCACAAAAAACACGCTCATTTTTTGAGCCTGGCCTGAAATTAAAAATTTAATCTAAAATTTAGATATCTTGCATGGATTTAATTCATCCCAACTCATGAACACATCTAAATGAAGATGGCAATCCGTAAAAAATATCATTTTATTTACTTCAAAAGATTTGGGGTTTTTTTTCTTCAATAGCCATTTAACTATTTTCATATTATTTATCATCTCTATTTGCTTAATCAAGTTATTTATCTAGAAAAAAATTATATTGAAATTACATATTTTAAAAAATAGAGTAAGTTTTAGAGTAAATGTTAAAAGTTCTAAATAACTCAAATTTAAAAACATCAAAATTCTATTTATTTCATCTTCTAAAGAGCAAATCAAATAGAATTTGATAATCCCAAGTTAATATGCATCAAATAAATTAAAAAAAATATTTATAAATATGTGTTGGGGATCGATTCATATAAACAATGATATAATAAAAGTGGAGAAGAATGAACATAAATATTTTATGTGAAAAACTCTTAAAGAGAAAAAAAAATTACGGACAAATGAGGTTTTGGCTTTTCACTAATGAGTAAACAAGCGAAAGTACAATATGAAAAAAATAACCTAAATGTACTAAACGTACATTACCCAAAACCCCCGAATACAAAACTCAAAATCTTAAAAAACACATCGATAAACAAAATCCTAAATGTCACAAGACACTCACAAAACATATATAAAATATTTTTCATAATTACCATGAGTCTCTCACCAAAACTCATATGAATAGAAAATATTAGAAAGGGTTGGGATAAATGAAAATTTAAAAAAAAAAAGTGAATGAATTGTGTTGAGATTTTTTAGAACGATTGATTGAGAAACATGCAAATTTATTTTGAAGCTAAAACATAGGAATTAAATTCCAATTGATATTATTTAGTAATAATAAAGTAATTTTTTATTTAAATGTAATTGACTTTTTAATTTAAATAATAATGAATAAAACTTTAAAATATATATTATCCTATAATTAATTATTATGTCAGTAATTTTTATTCTAAGTACATAATAAATAGCTTTAAACAAGTTTTATTTAGCTATTAAAAAATTATAAATGTTATGGATTTTTTCTATTAAGTTTAAAATAAGATTTCTTTATAAATATTTTAAAAAAAGGTTGCATTAAGGTTTATTTAATAATTATGTAAAATTATATATATAAGTTTTACTATTAATCTTTAATTTATTGTTTTAACATATTGACTCGCATCAGATTATTCCTAGTTTGAATTCCACATTTAATTTAATTTTAATGAAAAAATCTCTCATATATTCCCTTCTTTTATTTACTCACAAGTTAAGAATAAAAAAATTTGATTAATGCGCAAGATAAAGTAAAATTCTCTACTTCTTAGTCTAAAAGAAATTCTTTGTTTCACTTGTTATATTTATTTATTTTTTACTCTTTAAAATTAATAATAAAAATTGATTAATTTTTATTCCTTACTCCCACAATAGTTCATGTACATGTAACTACAAAACAATAACCTAATTTAATTAATTTTGATTAATTTCATGTACAAAACAATAACCTAGTTAAGATTAGGGGAAAGTTAAAGCATTTAAAATTAACATATATATAGAGAGAGAGAATTATAATGTCAAACATACTTTATTTTTATTAAAATTTTCCATTATATTAATTTTCCTTTCAATATTCCATATAGAATCATTTTTCTTACGAAGAACATGACACTATTAATCTAAGTGGTTGAACCATATAATAAGTGTTTTTCAATAATTAAATGAATAACCATTTATCTTTTTCATTTTTTCAGTTAAAAAAAAAAAAACATAACTTAGAAGTAAGGAAAGGTTAAAGCATCTGAGGTTTACTATTACTTACCATTCTCACAAGCATTTTATGATTCTCATAAATTGGAACAATATAAATATTTGAATTGTAAGCTTAGCTTCCATCAACCCATTTTGTTGTTATTTAGTAAACAAACAAGCAAGCAAACAAACAAAAACACAAAAATGAGCCTTCAACACTTTAGCCATCAACATCCACTGGTGTCCATTGAAAGCCATAGCCACGAAATTGAAAAGGTGTATTGCTCAGGATGTGGGGAGTTAGTGTCAGGTTCCAGCTTTGGGTGTGTGGAGTGTGGGTTTTATCTAGACAAGCAGTGTGCTGAGGCACCTGCTGAGATGAATCACCCTTTCCATCGCAACCACAACCTTAATCTTCTTACAAGGAAACCATACTGGGGTAGATGTTTTTGCGATTTCTGCGGAAAAACTTGTGAGAAATTTGTTTATCATTGTTCTTGCAATCTAGCCTTTCATATCAAATGTGCATTATTTTCTCATAGCATTGCTGAGAAAAGAAATGTAGAGTTTCAAGACATTCCCCGTATAGATCCATCGATCAATACAGGAAATGTTACTGAAGAAATCAAAAAAGCTGAATGTTTTGCTTGTTGGAAGCCATTATTAGATTCTGTATACTTTTCTCCTGATTGTGGCTTTTACCTACATGCAAAATGTGTTGATCTACCGGCAGAAATCAATCACCTTTTCCACCAAGAACATCCTCTCTTTTTACAATTTAACAGTCAAAGACTCTCTTGCAGGATTTGTCAAAAATCCCAATGTCGGGGATTTGTTTATTGTTGTTCATCTTGCAAATTTGTCCTTCATATCCACTGTGCCACAATACCTACCAAAATCAATCAGCCTTTCCATCGCAAACATCCTCTTATTCTTCAAAATGTCAATGAATGTCTTCCTTGCCAAATATGCCAAGAAACCACCAACCTTAGTGATGTCGTGTATTTTTGTTCAATTTGCAAGTTTGTCCTTCATAGTAGGTGTGTGTCATCACCACCGATTATAGAAGATAAACTTCATCATGACCATCCATTTACCCTATTTCCAAGACAAGTCTCATTTTGTGATGCTTGTGGCACTTTAGGGAATTATGTTCCTTATATGTGTTCCACATGCGGTATTTTTGTCCATAAAAATTGCATTTCATTGCCACGCATCATCAAATTCTTTCCTAAGGAAAGTCACTCTAATTATTCACTTTCACAATCACTAACATGTTGAACTTGTTGAGTAAAGTGATGATAGGGGAGGGAACAAGACAGCCAATAAAAACATCACCTGAAGCTTCAAGCTAGCAGTGTTAGCAACCACGAGAGGAACACTATCAAAAAAATACTTTGAACCAGATACAACTTGATGGGCCATTCCAGAAAAGGATGTAGGACTCCAAAAATAGGCGTATGCCGCTTTAGGCAGCTAGCACACGGTACTCTTTAGTAAAAGCTGAAAGAATAGTTCACTCTGTGCTCACCGCACGGCTCCGTGCTTTTGCTGGGATGATTCGCGCTTTCATTTATAAAAGATGGTAGAGTGGCCTTGTCTGTCGTTATGGAATGTGGATTCAGCTCCTTTCTAAACCTTAGCAACTTCTTTACCTCATTAGAAAACAAATGGAAAATCCAAATAATGTAAAACAAGCAGATACCTAAAACACCAAACCCATGTCTCTAACAGGCATTACGTTTTTGCAGCGACCAACAACACCATAAATTGAAAGACACAACTCATAAGAGATGATACTCAAATTAAATAGCTACACAATGGATTCAGAAAACAATACTATTCTCCATAAATTTCATTGCACAAACACTCACAATAGTTTTAACTTCTGAACTCAGATTTTAATTAATATAATAAGAAATACAAATTTATGCATGTAAAATGGTACTTCCTCTCTTACAATAAAACTACAAGTGTTGGCAGCCATGGTAGCCATGCTTTATTAGATAATAAGAAATACAAATGTAATGTAAAGTAGTACTTTCTCTGTTCCAATAAAAAAACAAGTGTTGGCAGCCATGCTTTATTAGATATCAATCAATGACTAATGGGAAAATAGAGAGGCAAAAGCAAAATTATGGCTACTTTTCTTTATTGGGTCTCAAACAAATTGAGTTGAAGTGATTAACAAGTGATTCTTTCCATTATTTTCAAGTCTCATATAACATTCAAATGGTATTAAGTTTTAAATCATTTAGCTCTAAGTATATGACTCTAGTTTTCAACTTTAAGAGAGATCGGGGGATAAATTTACAAACAATTGCAATTTATTTGGATACGAATGATCTAAACCCTGCTCAATTTAAGCAATACCTTAGATCCCAAGATTGGGATTATGATAGAAAATTTTGATGATAAGATATATTCACCATGGTTATATGTGTTGGACTTACTTGAAGTTTAATTTACAAAAACTGAACAAGAACATGATCTATCGTTTATTGAAAAAGATAATTTCAATTTCTAGCAAAGAGATATGCTAAGGGGCCAGACTCTTCAAAGTTCTGTTCATTGGGTAGTCAATCAGTCCCCAACAATTGAAGGTATCACTTGAGAAATAGTTGCAGGTAAGTGGCTTTTATGCCTCAATTGGTAGTTCGAGTCCACCCCACATGCTAATGAGGTCCATAATTATTACACACCCTATACAGGTACCTCTCCCTTAAGTATTTCAAGTTTACCAACCGAGACATTTTCGGATCTATGAACCAGACCCATAGGGAAGCTACTTAAAGCATGTTGACTCTTGATTGAGTACGGGAGACAAAACCCCATTAAAGAACACTCTTGCGATTGTTTGGGAACAAACCAACTGCACAGTGAACGACATTTCAAAGACTTCTCAAACTATTCAGCCGACACAATTGCAAGAACACCACATCACTTAATTAAAAAAAAAAAGAATATCATAACTTATCTATATATTTTATAAAATCAACTTGTAAGGCTTCCTTTGGATTGGGCGGTGGCTGTGGTGTGATGGAATCTTTTACCTACCGCTATAATAATTAATCTTATCGTCATCACTATTTTTAACCTTATCAAAAGTAAACGCACTGCCCATCCAAACTAAGTCAAGAAACTTTTAGGAGTTAATAGGGGTATTTTAGGAGTATAAAAAATTAATAGAAATATTTTTTTTGGTGAAATATAAGAGCAGGGTAAAACCCGAAATAACAAATACGACTAGTACGAATTGAACTCAAACTACACTTAGGTAAACACCTTAACCATCAGGCCATGTTTTAATAGGAAAATTTTAGATAGATTAAAAAGGAATAAGAATAATTTAGGCATTTAAACTTAATTAGAACAATTTAAGTATTTTATTTTATAAACAAAGTTTATTTATTTATTTATAAATTTATAAATTTATTATTAGTTATTTTATTTAAAATATATCTATATTTATCTATCCATATCTCTATCTATATATAATATATTTTCACCTCCTCTTTAGTACAAAAGAGTTAATAGGGTTAAAATAGTCTTTTAAACTCATCATCTTTTAATTCTTTACTCCTTTAATATATAAATTATTTTATCAACTCTATTATAAAATATTTTGGGTGAAAAGTTATATATATCTTTATGGTATTTACTTGCAAATTGTCTATCAAACTTGCAATGATTGAGTTTTAACTTAATTGATATTGATATTATTTTCAGTGTAAAAAAATGTGGGTTCGAGTGTGATAAAACGTATTTTCCTTTTATTTAAGGGTTGGGAAAGGGCTATGGATAATTCTAAATATTGTATAAAAAAACATATTAATAGTAAATATTTTTAATACTACAAATACAATTAAAAAAGTAATGTAACATTTCTAATACATTTATTAGAATAATAATAATTTCTAACTATTATGTGATGTTTAAATAGTTTTATTTTTCTGTTTGAATAAAAATGTATCTTAGAATGAAGCATTTGTTCCTATTGTACTACCATGTAATTTATCTAAATCATTGTTTCATTTGGTTATGAACTTTACATAAATCTTAGAATGATGGATGAAGGTGACTTGCTCATGGGTTGGGTCATTCATCTAGGTTCGAAAGTCTATTCGAAATATAAGAAGATTTGGAAAAAAATATAATGTCTCCAAAATGGGCTTAGATAAAATTTAAAGCTCGTTTTTTTATATAGGTTAGGCCTTGGGCAAAATTTTTTTGTTCAAGCTCAACCCGATTTGGTCCAAATATATTATGTTATAAAAAATATTATATTAATTTTATATGTTAAATAATAATTATATATATTAATATTTATATTAAATCATTAATCCAAAACAATTAAATCCATTATCCAAAACATAGAAAAATGTATCCAACTAAAGAACCCAACCCAAAATATAAAAATTCAAAATTTATATTTAATACAATAAAATGTTTATTATATTTATTTATGTTTTCTAATATAATAAAATATTTATTATATTTATGGTAGTATTTTTTATATAAATATTTTTTAATATATTTTTAAATAAAAACTCATCTGGAAAAATCAAATATGGGTCGACTAAGTCAAGCTTAGATTTGTATTTCTTAAATTGGGTCAGGCTTGGGAAAAAAAATAAAGTCCATTTTTCGAGCCAAACTTGGGATTGAAATTTTGGTCTAGATATCTTGCACGGGCTCGATCCAACCTAACCTATGAGTACCTCTAGATGAAGATGGGCAAGCTATAAAAAATGTCATTTTATTTACTTCAAAAGATTTAGTTTTTTTTCTTCAATCATCATTTATCTATTTTTATGTTATTGTATAGTTATGAATGATCAATGCAAGATTAACAACCTTTCAATGTGTAACACTATCGCTGGATCCGAGCTACAAGATGTCACAATTGTTGCTAGAGTAGCTACTGACAAAAATACTATAATTGAATCATTTTCAACATTCATACACTTCAAAACACATTCAAATCATGATATACAATTTAATCCGAGTCTCGGTCGAGCTTAGGAAAGCTCTTTTGATGATCCAAACATGAAATAGGACCAAATTGTAAAGTTATAAAAGTTTAGGACCAACATCGTCACTCAATATGTCACATAGCGACATCACAAACTATTGGCCATCGTTGCGACGAGGGAAGTTGGTTGTCGAAACGAGAACCTTGCTTTTGGTAATAAAAAAAATAGACCATTTGGTGCCTATTTCATCTCAACCCTTCAAACATACCCTTTGGTGCATTTTACACAAGTTTTACCTACACAAAAACAATCCAAAAACATACTATTGGAGCCCAATTTTGATCGGGCCCAAACCAAACCATTTTAAATTTATTTTAAAATTAAATTTATTTTAAATTTAAATTTAAATTTAATTTAAGTTTGAATTTATTTTAAATTTAAAATTATTATAAATTTAATTAAAGGTCCAAAATAAAATGTCCAATTACAAATGTTCAAATTACAAAGGCCCAATTGGACCCAAAACCTAAACCCAAATATACCCAAACTCAAAACAGCCCAAACCCTACACTACGCTAAGGTTAAATCCTAAACAACCAACTTGCACTGTTGCTACCATCCTCAGCCACTCAGAATGCGCCACGTAAGCTCTAGCAGTGCCACCAGCTTCAACTTGCTCTGCCACCACCAGCTTCAACTTGCTTTGCCACCACCCGCCTCAACCTACTCTGCCACCGCCACTACCATAGCCGAACCTGCACCTACAAAGAACAAGACAGATATTTAGTTGCATCAAACAAAAGATAATCATTGTAATTCTGGTTATAAAAACCAGATTCAACCTTTTGTAAAGGGGAACCCTTCTTTGAAAAATCAATATACGAGCCTCAGTTGTTCATTCTAGATCAATACAAAGTCTTAACATTTGCAACATACTTTCTAAAATTAACACAAGCAATATCAGTCGAATACGAGAAGGCAGGGAATACTTGGAGTCAGGAAAAGAGAGTCTAACAGATTCAAGCAAGTCAGTTTTAAGGCTCTCAAACTTTGAGACATCAGGTATTAATGCATGCATTGAATCCTTTTATCCATTTATTGTTTTGACCCGTTTCAAAGAGTAATAAATACATTGAATATCTGTAGTCTTAACAATAATAATATTGACAATAAATATTGTTATTAATAATAACATTAATAATAAATATTAGCACTAAATAGCATTAATAAGTATTAATAAAAATATTATTAATATTAATAAAAACATTAATAAAAAAGGAAAATGAAGGGACAGTAGGGCACTTCCCCGGTCGCTGTCGCCAGAGCCGAGAACGGCAGTCCATCGGGTTATTCACAATCGCAAAGGTCTTCCCCCCGTTTGTTCGAACACCTGTGAATAATATGCCAAAACAGTTTTAAACAAAAGAAAACGGAATAAAAATCTTTGTAAGAACAAGGGATAGAGACAAATTTGTTTTTAAGAAAATATTTACCGAGATCTGGGTTAGATCTGTTTAGATCTATACCTAAATCAATTTTTTTAAAGATAAAGAAAAAAGGAAGACAAATCAGTTTTTTAAAAGAGGGGTTTTAAACTTTTTAAAAAGAAAAGAAAGGAAAAAGGAAAGGTTTTTTACCTACGACGGTGGCGCGTGGGCATGGAAGAACCGACGCGTGGACGTGGAAGAACCGGCGTGGGCACCCGAGGAACGATGGGCGGTGACGCGTGACCACGTGTGGCATCAGACGGCGATCGACGACCGATCGAGGCTTTGGCCGGCCATGAGAGAAAGGGAGAGAGGGCAGAGAGTGTTTGAAGGTTTTTTGAAGAAGAAAGAAAAAAAATACCATTTTGTGCTATTTATAACCTTTCAAAATGGCGTCGTTTTGGGGGCTGAGTTTCAGCCCCAAAACGGTATCGTTTTGAGCTCTTACCCATGGCCGACGCGAAATCCGACCAGACCCGACCTAGGATCTACGTTTTTTAGAAAAGGTATATTTATGTATTTGGTCCTTCCATTTTTTAATTTTTACAATTTAGTCCTTTTCATATTTTTAATTAATTATAATTTGGCCCAATAATTTTCATTACTTTTCAATTTAATCCTTTGATCTTTTGAAAGCCCTAGAAGCTACCACGTGTCAACATTCTGGTTTATTTATGCAAATGGTCCCTTTTATTTTTAATTTGTTTTAATTTCATCCCTAAATCAAGTTCTATTTAATTAAAAATTGGCCTAAAAATTTTTCATAGTTTTCAAATTAGTCTTTTGACTTCAAGATGCCTGAGGGGCTGCCACGTGTCACTTGTTTTTGGTTTTATTACCCTGGAGGTCCCTATACTGCACAAAAATTATACTTTGACCCCCAAACTTCTTTAAAATTATATATTTTACCCCTAATCTTTCTAAAAATTACATTTTTACCCTTAAACTTTCTAAAAATTATATTTTGACCCTTAAACTTCTCCAAAATTATATTTTAACCCTTAAACTTCCTAAAAATTACATTTTTACCCCTAAACTTTCAAAAATTCCATTTTTAACCCTCAAACTTTTTGAAAGTTACATTTTTACCCCAAAACTTCTAAAAATTTCGTTTTTGATCTCGATTTTTCTAAAAATTACCGTTTTACTCTCCGAGAGTCTAAAATTGCCATTTTGCCCCACGAGTATCCAAAAAGTCTCATTTTCGACTCCGATTGTTTTATTTTTCTTCCTCATCAATATTTGCATTTAATTTTAATTATTATGCACTCGTATTTTGTATTTTTTATTTTTGCTTACCATTTATATGCTTAATTATCTTGCTTCATGTTATCTAATATCCAATATCAACTGCTCATTTATATCAAACTCACATATTTGTTTTCAAAATTATTTTTATAAAAACTTTAAAATCGAGGCAATATTCTTTTATTTCGAGTTTTGAAAATTTGTGTCTTAACTTACTAAGCACGATTTTTCTTCATATCGGAATAATCAAATATCCTTAAATCAAGGCAATGTTTCTTTATCTCTGATTCTGAAAATTTGTACCTAAACTTACTAGGTGCAACTTTTTTCTTTAAATCGAGATAATCGAACATCCTTTTCAAAAGTGTTAAAAAAATTTACAACAAAGGAAAGCTCGTCATTTCTGGATCTCGAAATATTGTGTCCTAACTCACTGGACGCGACTTTCTTCCTTGATCGCTTTGAAATAGTGGGACTTTCAAACAAAATCAATTTCTTTTAAACGTAACTCATGCATTCAAGGATCGTACTTTAAACTTTATTCGAACTTTTAAAATTTTACAAACAAGACCCTAAGATGATCAATGTGGTACCAATTTTGGGCGAGGGTGCTTACCCTTCCTCATGCGTAACCGACTCCCGAACTTTATTTCTGGATTGCGAAGACCAAAATATTTTTCAAAACGGATTTTAAACGTTTTAAGGTGATCCAATCACACCGTACAAAAGGATTGGTGGCGACTCCCATTATTTTTTGATTTTAAAATAATTTTCGAAACACGTCATTTTCCAAAAAGATGGTTTCGACAGCTTGGCGACTCTACTAGGGAATTTTTTAAAATGAACGAGATTCAAGCCAAAATTGATTATTTTCGGGTCCTTTTTGAAAACTTTAAAATTTTTGGTTTTGTTTAATATGCGATCCTCGGCATCTTTTGTGTGACATTATATTATATGATATTGCTAGTGTAAATTTGCATCCATATTCATTTTTTATTACTACCCTTCTAAGTGGATGTGGGAAACTACTTCTTCGTGAGGTCTTCACCTCCGTGCAGGATAGTAAATCGTTTTCGGGATTACATCCAAACCCATGTTTTCGTGAAGTTTTCACTTTCGTGCAAACATGTGGGAAATGTGTCCCCCTAAACTGAACTCGTCCGTATGAGACTGTAATGGGTGAGGATTGTGGAATCTGCTGGTTTAAGTACCCTTACTCTAGAGCCTAAAACCACATGTAGTGAACCCTAGTAGCTTACCTTAGGATAGAACTACACCGAGCTGTTAATAGCCTCCCAAGTCTAGGTTCTCTGTTTTATATCCGTACTTTGTTATCATACCCATGTTCTTTTGCTTTTTAATTGTTGCTTACATTACATCTTCATAAAGAAAGTGTGGATTTAAGCTCAATTACTAAATAGAAAATTGGTCATAAGAAAACGAGTTCCTTGATAAGATGGAAAACAATACGGTCGCGCGCATATGGTCAAAAAAAGAAAAGAAAGACGAAAAGCCAATGATTAGCCAGTCGAGTAAGATGGAAACAAAGACCGCACAACGAACCAAACTTTGACCCAACTACGAAAAGTGACTGATCACTTAAGTTGACATTTTGGGATCAAAAATCAAAGGATGAACGAGGGAAAAATTGGAAGATGTCCTACGAAGACTAAAAGCTTTTAAACACTAAGGCACGATCATATGCGAATCTGTCTTATGTAAAGGAATTTATTTTCTAGTAAAATTTTCTAATAGAATTGAGCTATGAGTCAATGTTTTCTCATGCATGCATGCATTCATAAGCTGCACATTTTATTAACTCGCACATAATTCCTTAAGAGCTTTCCTCAAATAGAATTGTGTCAAGCATTCAGTGGTTGCACAAAGAAAGTAAGAGACACGGTTACATTCTTGCTTCTTTGCTTTTAATCACAATTTATCCTAAGTTTTATTCCTGTATTAATTACACTAACTTGTTCATTTCGAATCTATTTGCATTACATCCTTATACAAAGAGAGGTATAGTTTTAAGCTCAATTACTCAATAGAAAAGCTGGTCATAAGAAAACAGATACCTTGATGAAATAGAAGACAATATGGTCGGGCTTATATGACAAAGAAAGAAAGAGAGAAAAAATCGATGATCTGCCAGATGAGCAAGATGAAAACAATGATCGTGTAATCATTTGAGTTTTGGCCTAAGTACGAAGAGTGACTAACCACTCAACCTTTTTAAAATGATATTGCGGATCGAAAGTCAGGGATGAGCCAAGACTATTTGAATGACTTCTTGCGAAGATTAAGTCTTGTGAACACCGCGACACGATCATATACGTATCTGTTTTATGTAAAGGAATTTGATTTCTTGTAAGGTTTTTCTAATAGAATTGAGCTATAAGTCAATACCTTTCTGATGCATTCATGCATTCATAAGCAGCACATTTTATTAACTTGTGTAATTCTATACAAGCCTACCTTGAGTGAGATTGTGCCAAACCTTCAGTGGTTACTCGAGCAAGGTAAGAGACATGGTTATATTTTTGCTTTTAATTGCAATATATTTGAATCTGTTTGCATTGCATTCTCATAAAAAAGGTGTTGATTCATGTTCTATTATCAAATAGAGAACTGGCCATAACAAAACGGATTCCTTAATGATGTAGAAGTCAACGTGGTTGTGCATATATGGTCAAAGATAAAGGTGATGACCTGTCAAAGGGATGCATATCAGGGATTCAAGATTGCACCCAAGTACATGAAAGCCATAACAGTTTGCAAGAGTTGAATGAAGTATAGAAGACAAAACAAGGCAGATGTCCATTCACGAAAATGTTGACATCAATTTTGACCTCTCACTTAGTATCGGAATCCAACTTCTAATGACTTCACATTTGGAAAGGAAGACATGATACCCGCGATAAAAGAGTACATCACTCTATCCTATTTCTCGAGGTTTCAAAATAATAATGTTCACTTTGAATATGGTGACCGTCCTTACTTGCTTAAGGTTAAAGTAGAGATGCACCTTTTCCGAGTCCTAACATAGTATTGGGATTCAACTTAGTCGCTTCACCTTCAGAAATATGGACATATTGTAGAAGAATACATTACATTGCCCCATCGCTAAATAACTCAAGTTGATAAAATCGACTCTAAAAGAGCGGGCATAAAGTTACAGCTTTGATCAGGGAGAAAGGGGATAACAAGTGTATTACTTTGAAAACCCCGCAAGATATAGCACACTCAGACGCAAGAAAGAATCTCGACATCTTCGCTTCAAACACGAATGACTTAGTCATCTTCCCCAAAGTATTGGGGCACGTAAGAGGATGTGGTTACAAATTTGTTTGACTGACTTGACAAAAGAATTACTCATGATCTGGCAATTTTAGCCACTAAGAACCTGTAGAAGAAGGGGCAAAAAAAGGTATATTGGTTCGCGACTTTTGGCCCCATGGCCATTTGAAAAGTCGAAAAAAGTCTCTTGTCAAGTATTCTCCAAAGACTATTCTCTGTTGAAGGAATTTATGGTTGTCCAAAACCAAAGTGATATCACCAAAAGGAAATTAGAAATAAATGAGGAATAATTCCAACATTCTTAAGGGTAAATTGACCATGTCACAAGCGAGATTTGACCCGAATGCGAAAAAGGCTAACCATTTGCAAACTTTAGCCATTCAAGATAGATGTTTTTGAACTTGCAATTAGGGGCAAACCAGAGCAAAAAAAATTTAGCTCGAAAGATTAGGACTTTGAGCGTTAAAAGCACGGCCATACATGCTTCCACCTAATGTAAAAGAATTTGTTTTCTAGTAAAAGTGTCTAATGGAATGGAACCAAGAATCAACGCCTTGTTGCATGCATTTTATCATTTCATGTGCATTTGTATTTCGTGCATTAAATAAGATTCCACCTGATTGAAACACTCGTGCGAGAGAGAGTTATTTACCCTAAATAAAAGCCGAGAGGAACATGATAAATCAAGATAGGGGATGATAAAAATTTGAGAAAAAGTCATATGGAAAGTGGAACCTGTTGAGAGTTCACCCCTACACCCTCGGAAGCATTTTGGACAACTAGACTTTGGAGGAGCTTCCTTTAGTTTTTAGGACTTTTTTTAGGAAAATATTCAGAATACACTTATCACTCTAAGCTCGAGAGTAATAGAGATCCTTTTATAAAGGGCAAATGACCACTATCTTTTATTTCAATAAAATTGGTGCACTATTTTTATCCCATTTGGCATATACTTTACCATTCTTCTCATTTGTTCATACCACAATTAATCATTCTTTCGTTCAATTATTTTTTGGATCCCCTTTTTCTTTATGCTAGGATCCCTTGATATCAAAGATACGAGCAACACTACTGTTGACTTAAATCCTTTTGAGTGAGACATGTGTCCAGAAAAACTCTGAGGCTTTGAAAATGATCAAGAATGTAATTTGTCTCTCGATCTGCTACGGATGATTGAGTAAGACACGAAACAGACATCACCTTAAAGAGTCGTGATTTTAAGTGAGGAACGAGACATGAGTCTTTGTAAAAACAAGGCAAGCTACCTCGAGAATCCAAAGGTATTTACATAATCTTATCAAGGCATGTCAGATTCAATGAACTGACGTCATGACATATAGACTCTCATAAAAGAAGAATGTAATCCAATTCAACAAAAACTTAAAAAATTGAAGCTCGACGTGTCATTAAAAAAAAGTGATGGGTCAAAAATCATCAAAAGGCACTATAAAAACCCAATATAAAAAAAGGAAAAAGAAAGAAGAGAGAAAAAGGAAGAAAAAGTCAAAATGAAAACCCACAAAGGGCATCTTAAAAAGTTATTCTCCATCATCTTTCCACGTCATGAAACATAGACACTATCGAGCCAATTTTGGAAAAGAGTTTCTAATGAGCATCAATTCATCCTCATGATCATTGATTACTACTTTCCAGGTCAATTGGCGGTCAAGCAGATTATAGAAAGTGAGAGATTATATGCCGGTATGGAATGCCAAGAAAGGATCATACTCGACGATAACTTGAATCTGAGCAACAGCACGAGAGCAAAGTCTACAGCCAATTCAAGGACAAATATCATGACTTAGCACCACATCAAAAAAATAGGTGAATGAGGCATTTGTGGTGACCATTAAGAATATCAAAAGGATTCATAGCAGAGACCTACAAAGGTTCGACATGAGAAATCACCATTTATCTTCGAGACTTATCATGCTTCTATCAGAACAAACACCGAGGCAACACCTTTCGCACCATAATAAGAGTCATCCTACCCATTGGAATCAAGTTTCCTTCTTTCCAAATTTTGTTAGAACCAGTGAGGCAGAATGAATCTAACCCAGATGCAGTCAACTAAACTTGATTGAAGAAAATATACTAAAAGTCATGACTAGGTGACAAGGATTTACGACAAAGAAGGATCCATTCTATAAAACTCTATGAGAGAGCTCTAGTTTTGAAGAGGATCTTGCTTACAAAAGACTTCCAAGGAAAAGGGATGTCAAAATTGGGAAAGGCCCCATGAGATGAAGAAAGTTTTTTGGAGAAGTTTTGATATTGATCAAAATGAATGGCAAAGATGTGCCCAACTTTGTGAACTCGGATTCAATGAATAAAAGAAAAAAGAAGAAGAAGAAGAAGAAGAAACACAAAAAAAGGGAAAAAAAAGAAAAGCAGAGGTCGAGGTGAAAACTCGTAAAGGGCATCTTGAAACCTAAGGAGATTTGATTTGAAAACCTGAAAAGGCAGCTCAAATTCAAATAAAAGAAAAGGGACAGGAAGTGGTCCTCTCTCTCAAAAGTAGCAAGGTGGAGAAACTTTATACCTTGAGGCATTGACAAAGTACTCTAAGTTTCATGAACACATGTCAAGCTCAGAATAATCTTCACCAAGTTTGCTCATTGAAGCTCATACTTTGATATCTGGGGCGACTAACTCCATTCTTTATTCACCTTATGTTTTGCAACTTTTGACTAATACATGTCATTTTTAATCCTTTTGTGAGCTTTGCCTCCATGAAATTCATTCGCCTTGCGATCTTGTCCAAGCACTTCTGCATCAAGACAATGATCAATGAACCAATGACCTTTTCATTCATGCAAGCTTTAACCTTCAATAAAATTCAATTTCATCCATTTCGTAACCATGTTCAAGCGCGCTTACATAACAGCCAGTGGACTAATGATTTTAATCTTTTCATTCATACGAGCTTTGCCTCGAATAAAATTCATCCACCTAACCCTATTCTTTGCTCACTTTGTGTTTGACAATTCCTTGACCAATATGAGACATTTTTAATTTTTTCATTTATGTGAGCTTTGCCTCTAATAAAATTTCATTCGCCTTGCGACCATGCTCAAGCAAAATTCTGCACCAAAATTGTTTGCAATCCAATTCAATTTCATCCATAGCCTTAATGCAAGCATCTTTGCATTTGAAATAACGATTAATGGTTAACGATATAAGGAATAGAAGGATTTTTGCATATCATTCTGAAAAATTCTTAAATATTACAGAAACCTGAAACAGGACCACTAGTTAGAGATAACCCGAGGGTTAGAAAGGTTTCAAAACAAATAGTCCAAATTACGACTACCTCTTTAGGTTCCACGACAATGATACACATACATAAAACATGATAACACATCAGCGATAGGACTTAGAAAAATGACGAACAATGTCAACCTAAGGACTAAGATAAAATCATTTTCAAAAATGACATTTTTTCATCATTCATGTCCACCTAGTTAGGAGCATTTTGACTCACTCTGAGCATGGCATCCTAAACAATCTGGCTTACCTAGAGGCTCATTTGAACATATTCTACAAGTCTCAGAACCATGAAGACATGAAGAGAAAGATCTAAGACCGCAACGGTGGATCCAGTACCACAAAGATACAAAAGGTCTAAGTCGCAACGGTGGACCGTGTACCTCAGAAGATAAGAAGGGAAAGATTTAAGCCGTAACGACGGATCCAGTACCACAAAGATACAAAAGGGAAAGATTTAAGTCGCAACGATGGACCGTGTACCTCAAAAGATAAAAAGGGAAAGATTTAAGCCACAACGGTAAATCCAGTACCATGAAGACATGAAGGGAAAGATCTAAGATCGCAACGGTGGATCCAGTACCACAAAGATACAAAAGGGAAAGGTTTAAGTCGCAACGGCGGATCGTGTACCTTAGAAGATAAGAAGGAAAGATTTAAGCTGCAAACAGTGAATCCAGTACCACGAAAATTTGAAGAGGAAAGGTTTAAGTCGCAATGGCGAACCCAGTACCTTAGAAACATGACGAGAAAGGTCGAATCCACGATGGTGAAACTTTTACCTTGAATTCATAGTAGATCAGATCAAAACTACAAATGACAAGTCTTTATTTCTCTGAAGTTACAGTAAGAGCAAGATGAAGCTTTAACGTCAATTCCTATCCTCTTGAAGTTGCAGTAAAGTTGGATTAAAAACAATAGCAAGTCTTTATCTCTCTAAAGTTGTAGTAAGAGTAAGATGAAGCTTTAACATCAAATCCTATCTTCCTGAAGTTGCAGCGAAGTTGGAATAAAACTACAACAGCGGATCCCAATCTCCTTGAAGTTGCAGTGAAATGGAGTGAAGTTACAACGTCAACCAATCTCTTACCCCGAGCCTGGGGCAGATTGAAGCCATTTGATCTTTTGCCTCGAGCCTAGAGCAGATCATCATCAACCAATCTCTTACCCTGAGCTTGGGGCAGGTTGCAGCCATTTGATCTTTTACCCTGAGCTTGGGGCAAATCACCGTAAACCAATCTCCTACCTCGATCACGGGGCAGATTGTGATTATCCACAAATAGTGAGGCGGTCGTCTTCCTGATGAGATATAGAGAAGTATACCAACTCAAGGCTCAATACGAGCAAATCTTTGAACTCAGCTTCCTGATGAGATATTGAGAAGCAGGTCGAAGTAATAAAATGGTTAGCTTCCTGATGAGATACTGAGAAATGGACCAAATTCATCCTCCTGATAAGATACAGAGAAGCGAATTGAAACAAGCGATGCGGTTATCTTCCTGATGAGATACTGAGAAGAAGACCAAATCAAACCCACGCTCGATGTGAGTAAATCTTCGAACCCAGCTTTCTGATGAGATACTGAGAAGCAGGTCGAAGCAATAAAATGGTTCCTGATGAGATACTAAGAAGTGGACCAAATTCGTCTTCCTGATGAGATATAGAGAAGCGGATTGAAACAAGCGATGCGGTCATCTTCTTGATGAGATACTGAGAAGAAGACCAAATCAAACTCACGCTCGATGTGAGCAAATCTTCGAACCCAACTTCCTGATGAGATACTGAGAAGCAGGTTGAAGCAATAAAATGGTTAGCTTCCTGATGAGATACTGAGTAGTGGACCAAATTCGTCTTCCTGATGAGATACAAAGAAGCGGATTGAAACAAGCGATGTGGTCATCTTCCTGATGAGATACTGAAAAGAAGACCAAATCAAACCCACGCTCGATGTAAGCAAATCTTCGAAACCCAGCTTCCTGATGAGATATTGAGAAGCAGGTCAAAGTAATAAAATGGTTAGCTTCCTAATAGGATACAGAGAAGTATACCAACTCAACGAAACCAGTCTCAAAGACTACGGTGACAAATTCCAATCTCCTTGAAATTTTAAAAGAATGGAGTGAAATTACAGTAGCAAATTTTGTCTTTTTGAAAATTGCCTTAGGGCAAGATGGAATCATGATGCTGAGAAGTGGACCAAATTCGTCTTCCTGATGAGATACAGAGAAGCGGACTGAAACAAGCGATGCGGTCATCTTCCTGATGAGATACTGAGAAGAAGACCAAATCAAACCCATGCTCGATGTGAGTAAATCTTTGAACCCCAGCTTCCTGATGAGATATTAAGAAGCAGGTCGAAGTAATAAAATGGTTAGCTTCCTGATAGGATACAGAGAAGTATACCAACTCAATGAAACCAGACTCAAATACTACGGTAACAAACTCCAATCTCCTTGAAATTTCAAAAGAATGGAGTGAAATTACAGTAGAAAATTTTGTCTTTTCGGAAATTGCCTTAGGGCAAGATGGAATCATGATGCTGAGGATGCAGAGGTAAATGCAGCAAGGTTGAATGATCGATGAAGTGAAGAGCGGACCAATTGAAGAAAGAGCAGCGAAGAAATGAAACTTCACAAAATTGGGCCTCCTTTTTAGTCTTTGCTCCGTTACTGTTCCATAGCAACGAGCAAAGAGGGGCAGTTGTTGGAGCCCAATTTTGACCAGGCCCAAACCAAACCATTTTAAATTTAAATTTAATTTAAATTTAAGTTTGAATTTATTTTAAATTTAAAATTATTATAAATTTAATTAAAGGTCCAAATAAAATGTCCAAATTACAAAGGCCCAATTGGACCCAAAACCTGAGCCCAAATACAGCCAAACTCAAAACAGCCCAAATCCTACACTACCCTAAGGTCAAACCCTAAACAACCAACTTGCACTGCTGTTGCCATCCTCAGCCACTCAAAATGCGCCACGTCAGCTCCAACAGTGCCACCAACTTCAACTTGCTTGCCACCACCCACCTCAACCTACTCTGCCACCGCCACTGCCATAACCGAACCTGCAACTTTAAAGAACAAGACAGATATTTAGTTGCATCAAACAAAAGATAATCATTGTAATTCTGGTTATAAAAACCATATTCAACCTTTTGTAAAGGGGAACCCTTCTTTGAAAAATCAATATACGAGCCTCAGTTGTTCATTCCAGATCAATACAAAGTATTAACATTTGCAACATACTTTCTAAAATTAACACAAGCAATATCAGTCGAATACGAGAAGGCAAGGAATACTTGGAGTTAGGAAATGAGAGTCCAACAGATTCAAGCAAGTCATTTTTAAGGCTCCCAAACTTTGACTCATCAGGTATTAATGCATGTGTTGAATCCTTTTATCCATTTATTGTTTTGACCCGTTTCAAAGAGTAATAAATACATTGAATATCTGTAGTCTTAATAATAATAATATTGACAATAAATATTGTTATTAATAATAACATTAATAATAAATGTTAGCACTAAATAACATTAATAAGTATTAATAAAAATATTATTAATATTAATAAAAACATTAATAAAAAAGGAAAATGAAGGGAAAGTAGGGCACTTCCCCGGTCGCCGTTGCTAGAGTCGAGATCGGCAGTCCACCGGGTTATTCACGATCGCAAAGGCCTTCCCTCTGTTTGTTCGAACACCTACGAATAATATGCCAAAACGGTTTTAAACAAAAGAAAACGGAATAAAGATCTTTGTAAGAAAAAGGGATAGGGACAGATTTGTTTTTAAGAAAATATTTACCAAGATCTGGGTTAGATCTGTTTAGATCTATACCTAGATCAATTTTTTTAAAGATAAAGAAAAAAGGAAGACAAATCAGTTTTTTAAAAGAGGGGTTTTAAACTTTTTAAGAAGAAAAGAAAGGAAAAAGAGAAGGTTTTTTACCTACGACGGCAGCGCGTGGGCATGGAAGAACCGGCACGTGGACGTGGAAGAACCGACGTAGGCACCTGAGGAACGATGGGCGGTGGCGCGTGACCACGTGTAGCGTCGGACGGCGATCGACGACCGACCGAGGCTTTGGCCGGCCATGACAGAAAGGGAGAGAGGGTAGAGAGTGTTTGAAGGTTTTTTGAAGACGAAAGAAAGAAAAAAAAAAGCCATTTTGTGCTATTTATAAGCTTCCAAAACGGCGTCGTTTTGAGCTCTTACTCATGGCCGACCAGAAATCAGACCAAACCCGACCTAGGATTTGCGCCTTTTTTTAAAAAGGGATAATTATGCATTTGGTCCTTCAATTTTTTTATTTTTATAATTTAGTCCTTTTCATATTTTTAATTAATTATAAATTGGCTCAATAATTTTCATTGCTTTTCAATTTAATCCCTTGATCTTTTGAAGGTCCAGAAGCTGCCACCTGTCAACATTCTGGTTTATTTATGCAAATGGTCTCTTTTATTTTTAATCTGTTTTAATTTCATCCCTAAATCAAGTTCTGTTTAATTACAAAATTGGCTCAAAATTTTTTCATGGTTTTCAAATTAGTCCTTTGACTTCAGGATGCTTGAGGGGCTGCCACGTGTCACTTGCTTTTGGTTTTATTGCCCTAAAGGTCCTTAAACTGCACAAAAATTATATTTTGAACCCTAAACTTTTCCAAAATTATATTTTAACCCCTAAACTTCCTAAAAATTACATTTTTACCCCCCAAACTTTCCAAAATTTCATTTTTGACCCTTGAACTTTTTGAAAATTACATTTTTACCCATAAACTTTCCAAAATTCCATTTTGACCCCAAACTTTCTAAAAATTACATTTTTACCCCTGAACATTCCAAAATTCCATTTTTGATCTTGATTTTTCTAAAAATTACCGTTTTGCCCCCGAGAGTCCAAAATTACCATTTTACCCCCTAGTATCCAAAAAGTCACATTTTCAACTTCGATCTTTTTATTTTTCTTCCTCATCAATATTTGCATTTAATTTTAATTATTATGCACTCGTATTTTGTATTTTTTTTACTTACCATTTATATGCTTAATTATCTTGCTTCATGTTATCTAATATCCAATATCAACTGCTCATTCATATCAAACTCACATATTTGTTTTCAAAATTATTTTCATAAAAACTTTAAAATCGAGGCAATATTCTTTTATTTCGAGTTTTGAAAATTTGTGTCTTAACTTACTAGGCACGATTTTTCTTCAAATTGGAATAATCGAATATCCTTAAATCAAGGCAATGTTTCTTTATCTCTGATTCTGAAAATTTGTACCTAATCTTATTAGGTGCGACTTTTTTCTTTAAATCGAGATAATCGAATATCCTTTTCAAAAGTGTTAAAAAAATTTTACAACAAAGGAAAGCTAGTCATTTTTGGATCTCGAAATGTTGTGTCCTAACTCACCAGACGCGACTTTCTTCCTCGATCACTTTGAAATAGTGGGACTTTCAAATAAAATCGATTTCTTTTAAACGTAACTCATGCATTCAAGGATCGTACTTTAAACTTTATTCGAGCTTTCAAAATTTTACAAACAAGACCCTAAGATGATCAACGTGGTACCAATTTTGGGCGTATGAGGGTGCTAGCCCTTCCTCTTGCATAACCGACTCCCGAACTTGTTTTCTGGATTGCGTAGACCAAAATATTTTTCAAAACGGATTTTAAACGTTTTGAGGTGATCCAACCACACCGTACAAAAGGATTGGTGTCGACTCCCATTATTTTTTGATTTTAAAATAATTTTAGAAACACATCG
The DNA here is from genome assembly GCA_005610355.1 of Gossypioides kirkii. Lineage (NCBI taxonomy): Eukaryota > Viridiplantae > Streptophyta > Magnoliopsida > Malvales > Malvaceae > Gossypioides > Gossypioides kirkii. The sequence continues at coordinate 4,133,304 of CP032252.1, read as the reverse complement.
TTTTCCAAAAAGATGGTTTCGACACACACCACAACACAACATTTAACCAACACCAATCAACCAAGTCAATATGCCTAATTTGGCACCAAAACTCTCCAATTCAACCTATTCAACTCAAGTTAACTTACAATGCCTATAAGCTATTTATTAGTCTCATTTCCCCTCTATTATTTCATTCTCAACATATCATCTTATAAGCCAAACACATAGCTCAACATAATACTCCACATTCATGCACAGATAAGTTTTAACCTAATTATCATTCCCAAGTTTTCATGCATTCCAACATTTAAAGTGACCAAAACATACAACATCTATCTACATACCACATAACCGGATATAAAATTATAAAAAAAAAGGCTATCGAATCAAAACAGAATTGTGTGGACATCTAAATCCTATTTATCTCATATTTGAAAGAGCAAATCAAATAGATTTTGATAATTCCAAATGAATATGCATCAAATAAATTTAAAAAATATTTATACATATGAATAGAAACTGTTGAAAATTAACAAAAAAAAAGTGAATGAATTGTATTGAGTTCTTTTAGAAGGATTGATTGAGGAACATGCAAATTTGTTTTGAAGCTAAAACATAGGAATTAAATTCCAATTGATATTATTTAGTAATAATTAAGAATAATTTTTTATTTAAATCATAAAGAATAAAACTTTTAAATATATATTATCCTATAATTAATTATTTTGTCAGTAATTTTTATTCTAAGTACATAATAAATAGCTTTAAACAAGTTTTATTTAACTATAAAAAATTATAAATGTTATGGATTTTTTCTATTAAGTTTAAAATAAGATTTCTTTATAAATATTTAAAAAAAAGTTTACATTAACATTTATTTAATAATTATGTAAAACAATATATATAAGTTTTACTATTAATCTTTAATTTATTATTTTAACATGTTGACTCGCACATCACGTCAGATTATTCTTAATTTGAATTCCACATTTAATTTAATTTTAATGAAATAATTCTTTCATATATTCCCTCCTTTTATTTACTCATAAGCTAAGAATAAATAAGATTGATTAAAGCGTACGAGAAATTCTTTTCTTCTTAGTCTAAAAAACTTATTTGCTTTACTTGTTATATTTATTTATTTTTTACACTTTGAAATTAATAATAAAACTTGATTAATTTTTATTTCTTACTCCACAACATTTCATGTAGAAAATAACAACCTAATTAAAATTAGGGAAAAGTTAAAGCATTGAAAATTAATATATATATATATATATATATAAAGAATTATAATGTCATATATACTTTATTTTTATTAAAAAATTTAATTATATTATTTTTCCTTTCAATATTCCATATAAAATTATTTTCCTGCGAAGAACATTACACTATTAATCTAAATGATTCAACCATATAATAAGTGTTTTTCAATAATTAAATGAATAATTATTTTTCTTTTTCTTTTTGTAAGTTACAAAAAAAGCATAACTTTGAAGTAAGAAGAAGTTAAAGCATCTCAGGTTTACTATTACCAGCCATCCTCGCAAGCATTTTATGATTATCATAAATTGTAACAATATAAATATTTGAATTATAAGCTTAGCTTCCATCAACCCATTTTGTTGTTATTTAATACACAAACAAGCAAAAAAAAAAAAAAACACAAAGACGAGCCTTCAACACTTTAGCCATCAACATCCACTGGTGTTCATTGAAAGCCATGACCACGAAATTGAAAAGGCGAATTGCTTTGGATGTGGGGAGTCAGTGCCAGGTTCCAGGTTTGTTTTTTTGTGGAGTGTGGGTTTTATATAGACAAACAGTGTGCTGAGGCACCTGCTGAGATGAATCATCCTTTCCATCGCAACCACAACCTTAATCTTCTTACAAGGAATCCATACAATATGACCAGTCCAGGTATCTACAATTTCTGCGGAAAACCCTTTGAGAATTTTGTTTATCATTGTTCTTGCGATTTAGACTTGCATATCAAATGTGCATTATTTTCTCATAGCATTGCTGAGAAAAGAAATGCAGAGTTTCAAGACATTCCCCGTATAGATCCATCGATCAATACAGGAAATGTTAGTGAAGAACTCAAAAAAGCTGAATGTTTTGCCTGTTGGAAGCCATTATTAGATTTTGTATACTTTTCTCCTAATTGTGGCTTTTACCTACATGCAAAATGTGTTGATCTACCAGCAGAAATCAATCCCCTTTTCCACCAAGAACATCCTCTCTTTTTACAATTTAACAGTCAAAGACTCTCTTGCAAGATTTGTCAAAAACCCCAACGTCAGGGATTTGTTTATTGTTGTTCACCTTGCAAATTTGTCTTTCATATCCACTGTGCCACAATACCTTAAAGTTAATTTATTTATTTATTTATAAATTTTAAAATCTTATTATTAGTTATTTAATATAGATAAGGGTATTTTAGAAGTATAAAAAATTAATAGGAATATTTTTTTTGATGAAATACAAGAGCATAGTAAAATCTGAAACAACAAATGCGACTAGCACGATTCAAATTCAGATCACACTTGAAACGGTCCTAACCATCGGACCATGTTCTAATAAAAATATTTTAGGTAGAATAAAAAGGCAATAGGAATAATTTAGGCATTAAAACTTAATAAGAGCAATTTAAGTATTTTATTTTATAAACAAAGTTAATTTATTTATTTATAAATTTTAAAATTTATTATTAGTTATGTTTATTTAAAATATATCTGTACCCATATCTCAATCAATATATAATATATTTTGACCTCCTCTTTAGTCCAAGAGAGTTAATAGGGTTAAAGTAGCCATTTAAAGTCATCATCTTTTAATTCTTTACTCCTTTAATATACAAATTATTTTTATCAACTCTGTTAAAAACTATTTTGAGTGAAAATTTACTTGCAAATAGTCTATCAAACGTGCAATGATTATGCATGTTACTTATTTTATCGAATAAACATAATAATTTATTAAGGAGACTGTTATATAAGTATATTTTTAACATATTGATAGTAAATATTTTTAATACTAAAAATACAATTAAAAATTAATGTAATATATCTAATACACAAAAAGTCTAATTTATGTAGAAAATACATTGAAGAATATAGAAAAATATGAAACTGAAAAGCCCTTTACACGAGAAACTGATAATTACTATTACGTGACATTTAAATAGTTTTATTTTTCTATTTGGATAAAAATGTATCCTAGAATGAAGCATTTGTTCCTATTGAACTACCATGCAATTTTTCTAAATCATTGTTTTATTTGGTTACCAACCCTACATAAATCTTAGAATGATAGATGAAAATAGATTTGTTCATGGATCAGGTTATTTATCTAGATTTAAAAGTTTAATCGAAAAATAAGAATGTTTGGAAAAAATATATAATGTCCGAAAAATTGGCTTAGGTAAAATTTAAGGCCATTTTTATATGGGTCGGGTTGGGCAAGATTTTTTTGCCCAAACCTGGTTCGATTCGGTCCAAATATATTATGTTATAAAAAAATATTATATTAATTATGTATATTAAATAATAATTATATATATTAATATTTATATTAAATCATTAATCCAATAACAATTAAATTCATTACCCAAAACCTAAAACAATTACCCAACTAAAGAACTCAACCCAAAATATAAAAATTTAGAATTTATGTTTAATACAATAAAATGTTTATTATATTTATTTTTTTTCTAATATAATAAAATATTTATTATATTTATGGTTGTGTTTTTTATATAAATACTTTTTAACATATTTTTAAATAAAAACTCATTTGAAAAAACAAATATGGGTCGATTGGGTCAGGCTTGGATTGATATTTCTTAAATTAGGTCAGGCTTGGGAAAAAAATAAGTTCATTTTTCGAACCAAACTCGGGACTGAAAATTTGGTCTAGATATCTTGCACGGGTTCGGCACAATCCAACCCACGAGTACCTCTAGATGTAGATGGACAAGCTATAAAAAATGTCATTTTATATACTTCAAAATATTTGGTTTTTTTTCTTCAATCACTATTTATCTATTTTTATGTTATTTTATAGTTATGAATGATCAATGCAAGATTAACAACCTTTCAATGTGTAACATTCCTTATCCGACTTGATCGCTGATCCGAGCTACAGGATGTAACAATTGTTGCTAGAGTAGCTACTGACAAAATTCTATAATTGAATCATTTTCAACATTCATGCATTTCAAAACACATTCAAATCATGATATACAATTTAATCCGAGTCTCGGTTGAGCTTAGGAAAACTCTTTCGACAACCTGAACATGAAATATGACCAAATTGTAAAGTTTTAAAAATATAGAATCAACGTCATCACTCAGTATATCACGTCGTGACGTAACAAACTGTTGATCATCGTAATGAGAACCTTGCTTTTGATAAAAAAAATAAAAATCATTTGGCGCCTATTTCATGTCAGCCCTTCAAACATACCCTTCGGTGCATTTTACACAACTTTTACCTGCCCAAAAACTCTCCAATTCGACCTATTCAACTCAAGTTAACTTACCATGCCTATAAGCTATTTATTAATCTCATTTCCCCTCTATTATTTCATACTCAACATGAAAACTAACAAAAACAAAAAAAAAATGAATGGATTGTATTGAGTTTTTTTAGAAGGATTGATTGAGAAACATGCAAATTTGTTTTGAAGCTAAAACATAGGAATTAAATTCCAATTGATATTATTTAGTAATAATTAAGAATATTTTTTATTTAAATCATAAAGAATAAAACTTTTAAATATATATTATCCTATAATTAATTATTTTGTCAGTAATTTTTATTCTAAGTACATAATAAATAGCTTTAAACAAGTTTTATTTAGCTATAAAAAAATTATAAATGTTATTGATTCTTTTCTATTAAGTTTAAAATAAGATTTTTTTTATAAATATTTTTAAAAAAGTTTACATTAAGATTTATTTAATAATTATGTAAAACTATATATATAAATTTTACTATTAATCTTTAATATATTTTACTATTAATCTTTAATTTATTGTTTTAACATATTGACTCGCACATCACGTCAGATTATTCCTAATTTGAATTTCACATTTAATTTAATTTTAATAAAAAAAATCTCTCATATATTCCCTTCTTTTATTTACTCACAAGCTAAGAATAAATAAGATTGATTGAAGCGCAAGATAAAGTAAAATTCTATCCTTCTTAGTCTAAAAAAATTCTTTGCTTCACTTGTTATATTTATTTATTTTTTACTCTTTGAAATTAATAATAAAAACTGATTAATTTTTATTCCTTACTCCCACAATATTTCATCTACAAAACAATAACCTAGTTAAGATTAGAGGAAAGTTAAAGCATTTAAAATTAACATATATAGAGAGAATTATAATGTCATACATACTTTATTTTTATTAAAATTTTCCATTATATTAATTTTCCTTTCAATATTCCATATAGAATCATTTTCTTAAGAAGAACATTACACTATTAATCTAAATGGTTCAACCATATAATAAGTATTTTTCAATAATTAAATGAATAATCACTTATCTTTTTCTTTTTGTAAGTTACAAAAAAAGCATAACTTTGAAGTAAGGAAAAGTTAAAGCATCTGAGGTTTACTATTACTTTCCATTCTCACAAGCATTTTATGATTCTCATAAATTGGAACAATATAAATATTTGAATTGTAAGCTTAGCTTCCATCAACCCATCTTCTTGTTATTTAATACACAAACTAGCAACCAAATGAACAAAAACACAAAAATGAGCCTTCAACACTTTAGCCATCAACATCCACTGGTGTCCATTGAAAGCCATAGCCACGAAATTGAAAAGGTGTATTGCTCAGGATGTGGGGAGTTAGTGTCAGGTTCCAGCTTTGGTTGTGTGGAGTGTGGGTTTTATCTAGACAAGCAGTGTGCTGAGGCACCTGCTGAGATGAATCACCCTTTCCATCGCAACCACAACCTTAATCTTCTTACAAGGAAACCATACTGGGGTAGATGTTTTTGCGATTTTTGCGGAAAAACCTGTGAGAAATTTGTTTATCATTGTTCTTGCGGCTTAGTCTTGCATAGCAAATGTGCATTATTTTCTCAAAGCATTGCTGAGAAAAAAAATGCAGAGTTTCAAGACATTCCCCGTATAGATCCATCGATCAATACAGGAAATGTTAGTGAAGAACTCAAAAAAGCTGAATGTTTTGCCTGTTGGAAGCCATTATTAAATTCTGTATACTTTTCTCCTGATTTTGGCTTTTACCTACATGCAAAATGTGTTGATCTACCAGCAGAAATCAATCCGCATTTCCACCAAGAACATCCTCTCTTTTTACAATTTAACAGTCAAAGCCTCTCATGCAAGATTTGTCAAGAACCCCAAAATCGGGGATTTGTTTATTGTTGCTCACCTTGCAAATTTGTCCTTCATATCCACTGTGCCACAATACCTGCCAAAATCAATCATCCTTTCCATCGTGAACATCCTCTTATTCTTCAAAATGTCAATGAATGTCTTCCTTGCCAAATATGCCAAGAAACCACCAACCTTGATGATGTCGTGTATTTTTGTTCAATTTGCAAGTTTGTCCTTCATAATAGGTGTTTGTCATCCCCACCGATTATAGAAGATAAACTTCATCATGAACATCCATTTACCCTATTTCCAAGACAAGTCTCATTTTGTGATGCTTGTGGCACTATAGGGAATTATGTTCCTTATATGTGTTCCACATGCGGCATTTTTGTCCATAAAAATTGCATTTCATTGCCACGCATCATCAAATTCCATCGGCATCAGCACCGCATTTCCCACACATATTTCCTTGACCAAAATGAATCTGAATCGTGGGAATGTAGATTTTGCTGGGAGGAGGTGAACACAGAGCATGGGAGTTACTTTTGTTCTAAATGCAATTACGTAGTCCATGTAAAGTGTGCAACACAAGACCGTCATCGGTATTTCGAGGTTGACTCTACAGAAACAGAAGGGAGGGACTCAGATGAACCTGTCGATTTGAGAGAAATTCATCAACATAACTTAACACTGAGTGGAGACATCGGGGATTTTAAACAATGCGACGGTTGCCTTGTACCCATCGATACTTCTTATTATTATTGTTCACAATGTGATTTCTTCCTCCACAAAGCTTGTGCTGAATTACCTGCCAAGAAGCATCTTTGGTTTCACTATTGCCAAAAGCTTCTTAAACTTACTTCTGGTTGCATTTTCCGATGTGATCTCTGCGACTATTTAACAAGTGGCTTTGCCTATACCTGTGATGAATGCGAAGTAAGTGTTTGTTTGCGATGTTGTGTGGTTTCTGATATGCCCAAATGTGAAGGACATGAGCATCGCCTCCGTCGCTTTCATAGCAAGAATAATGATTTGTGTAGAGGTTGTGGTGAGTCTGTAGATAAGGGATTCGCTTGTAAGCCTTGCAATTTTAATTTGGACCTAGACTGTCTTACATTGCCAGTTACAGCTCAACATAGTTCTGATGTACATCCTCTCAAACTCACATATTACGATGATGATGAGAATTATTCAGAAAGTCATTATTGCGATATTTGTGAGCAAGAAAGGAACCCCAAACATTGGTTCTATCATTGTTCAGCTTGTAACACTTCAGCTCATCGAGAATGTGTTCTTAGAGAATATCCATTTATCAAGCCTGGGACCATCTGCACAGAAGAAGATCATCCACATCCTCTCACATTTGTGAAAAGGGTTGAGTTTTATCCAGAATGTCATAAATGTGGTGAGCACTGCCTTGATATGTCCCTTCAATGTAAGACAGTTGGATGCAGCTATATTATTCATTGGGAGTGTTGATAGAAGAACAATAAATGTTGCTTTGGTGGATTGTTTTAGAACTATATATATTCCAATTATTCTCTGTAATGATAGTGTGTGACTGTGTGAATTATTACTTTAGAATGTCAAAAGTTCTAGCTTCATCCATTTGTGTATTATAACATGTAATTTGGAATTGATTTATGATATTTCTTACACATATTTGAAGATTGCGGGCTTCAATATAGATATAGATAGGCTGTTACCAAAGATACAATGGGTTTTTTATAGACTTCCATATGTTCAAATATGTGTCAAAACAGAAATATCAAATATTAATATTTAAAGAAATAAATAAAAGAAAAATCCAAACCTATGGCTCTAACAGACATTATCTCATTTTGCAATAACAGCATCATAAATTAAAAGCCAAAACTCATACAAAGAAAGCCATAATTGATAAATAGAGGTTATACTAGAACTAAATATATACAAATCTTGAGGAAAAACATTCACAATGGGTTCAGAAATCTAGAACTTCATAATTGTTTTACCTTCTAAACTCATATTTTAATTAATTAACAAATTAATATAATAAGAAGGGTAAACTATTAAAATAGTCACTTTTGTTGACCTCAAGTTACATTTTAGTCACTTATGTTTGAAATGTTATTTTTTAATCACTTACGTTAACATGTTGTAACATTTTAGTCGTTGAGTCGTTAATTGTCACTAACAGTGTAACGGTAAGCTAACGTGGCACATTAAATAATCATTTCAAGCAAAATTTTTAAGTTAAATTATACAATTGATCCCCATATTTTTTTTTATTTTGAACATTTTAATTTTTTCTTTTATGTTCTTTTAACTTTTCGTTTTTCCTTTATTTTCCATTCTCTTTTACTTTTCCCTTTGGTTTCCTCCCTTCTCCATATCTTTTAATGTAGTTTTTTTATGTTTTCCGTTTGTTAAAATTAAAATGGGAGAAGAAAAGGAAAAGAAAAAATAAATTGTTCAAAAAACAAAAGTATAAAGACTAGTCTTAACAAATGAAAAATATAGAAAAACTACGTTAAAAGAGATGAAAAGGGAGGAAAATAGAGGGAGAAGCAGAAGAGAATGGAAAAAAAGGAAAGTTAAAAAACATAAAAGAAAAAAATTAAAATGCTCAAAACAAAAAAAAATTTATGGGGACCACTTGTACAATTTAACCTAAAATTTTAATTTGAAATGGTGATTTAACGTGCCACGTCAGCTTACTGTTACACCGCTAATGGCAATTAACGGCTCAGTAACTAAAATGTTAAAACATGTTAACGTAAGTGACTAAAACGTAAGATTTCAAACAAAAATGACTAAAATATAATATAAGGTAAACAAAAATGACTATTTTAATAGTTTACCCTAATAAAAAATACAAATGTTGTCGAAACCACCTCGAGAACGGGGCTTCGAAAAAACATCTTTTTATGTATTTTGGAATAAAAGGGAAATGAGAGTCGCCACCAATCTTTTATTAGGTGTGATTGGATCACCATAAAACGTTTAAAACGTTAAAAAAAAAAAGTGGGTCTTCGAAATCCAGAGAAACAAGTTCGGGAGTCGGTTACGCACGAGGAAGGATTAGCACCCTCATACGCCCAAAAATTGGTACCACATGATTATTTTTGGGTCTTATTTTATGAAAACAATGAAACTCGAGTAAAATTTAAAATACGATGTTTATTTTAGACGGCTTCGTATAATTTTAAAGGAAAAATTTTAAGGAGAATTCGTCCTCGCATTTTGATCCTCTATAAGAATTAGAAGTCATGTCCAACACATTAGGGCACTAAATTCTCAGAGTTTCAAAACTGCGAGACGTTTCGGGACATTTTAAAGAGAGTGTTCTATCATATGAACCATACGAAGATCACACCCAACACGTTAGGGCACGAAATTTCAAGATCTTCACACGAAAGAACATTGTTTCTTCTTTTGGTTATAAAGCCACTTTGTATATAATTATTAAATTTAAAGAGTATTTTGAAAAGGATATCCGATTCGTATTCGCATGAATTACGAAAATCACACTTAACACGTTAAAGTGCAATTTTTCGAAGTTCTCACACGGAAGGACATTGCCTCGTTTTTAAAGTGATTTGTGATATAGATATATTTTTTGAGAGTTTGAAAATTTCGTATTGAATTTAAAATGTAATCCTCGGACACAAAGTTTAAAAGATTCAAATATGGAATACCCGTTTACTTCGATTTTCGCGGAGAATTAAAATCGTGACCAACACGTTAGGACACGATATTCTCGAAATCTCGGGGTTAACGGGTATAAAAATCTTAGAAAAGGATATTCGACGCGTATGAGTTATACGAAAAAATCACACCTGACACGTAAGGGCATGATTTTTCGAAGCTTTCACACGAGAGGAATATTGCCTCGTCTTTGAAAATACTTTGAAAATGAGCATATAAGTTTAAAGTATCGTATAGCAATTAATAAGAGAAATTGAATATGAAACAAGATAATAAGCAGATAAGTAGAATGCAAAAGTGTAAAATGCAAATGCATAATGATTAAAATAAGTGCAAGTATTTAGTAAAGAAGAAAAACGATGCGATTAGGATCGAAAACGGGACCTTTGGATGCCAGGGGGCGAAATGGTAATTTTTGACTTCCGAGGGTAAAAATGTAATTTTTGGTAGAATTGGGGTTAAAATGGGATTTTGGAAAGTTTGGGGATAAAATGGTAATTTTTGGTGAAATCGAGGTTAAAGATGGGATTTTGGGAAGTTCGAGGGTAAAATGGTAATTTTTGGTGAAACCGGGGTTAAAAAGGGATTTTGGGAAGTTCAAGGGTAAAATGGTAATTTTCGATGAAATTGGGGTTAAAAATGGAATTTTGGAAAGTTTAGGGGTAAAATGGTAATTTTGGTGAAATCGGGGTTAAAAATGGGATTTTGGGAAGTTTTGGGGTAAAGTGGTAATTTTTAGTGAAATCGGGGTTAAAATGGAATTTTGGAAAGTTTAGGGGTAAAATGGTAATTTTCGGTGAAATCGGAGTTAAAAATGAGATTTTGGGAAGTTTGGGGATAAAATGGTAATTTTTGAACAATCCAGGGACCTATAAAACAATAAAACCAAAGAATGGGTGACACGTGGCAGCCCCACAGGCATCCAGAAGTCAAAGGACTAATTTGTAAATCTTGAAAAATTCTTGGGCCAATTGTGTAATTAAATAAAAATTGATTTAATAATCAAATTAGAACAAATTAAAAATAAAAGGGACTAATTGCACAAATAAGCCAAAATAGTGACACGTGGTAGCCTCTGGTGCATTTAAAATGTCAAAGGATTAAATTGAAAAGTAAATAAAATTATCGGGCCAAATTAAGAATAATTAAAAGTATGAAAAGGACTAAATTAAAACAGTTAAGAAATGCGGAATGACCAAACGCGCAAATAACCCATCCTCCAAAAACACACGGATCCCAGAGGTCCATGGGTCGAATTCGGGTCGGGCAATGGGTCTTGTATAAATATTAATTTAAAGGTTTTTTTTTATATTATTCATTTCATTTCTAAAAAAAAAAACCCTAAGCCCCCCCCCCTTTTTCTCTCCAAAGGTCAAACTCCGGCCAAAGTTCGGCCACCTTTGGCAGCCGCCTAACCCGCGCGTCGATGAGGCCCCCGACCACGCGCTTCACCGGCCGCCATGCCCGTCCACCGCGATCCATTTGTCGCTACTTTCTAGCCCTCACGCGCCCCCGTCTCCGATCCCGGTAAGCTCAAACGTCTCTTTTTCTTTTCCTTTTTTCTTTATTCCTTCGTTTTTTATTAACTTAAAACCCAATATTTCATTCCAAGATCTGGATTCAAGTCCAAGTCTGAACCTTTCAAACATTGTTCCCCCTATTTTATAAAACCATATTTTTTATGTTTTAAAACCCAATTTTAGTTTCATGGTTTATTTCAGTTTTTGATTTAAAACTATTTCGTGATTTTGATCTTGCAGTTCACAGCTGTAGTCGATGAGATCGAAGGAGCGGTGCTTGAGGGAACGACGGCGATGACGACTCCGGCAACGGTGAACAGATGAATCATGACCTTTCGATTTCCCTTTTTTTTATTTAATAATATTATTATTAAAAATATTAATATTATAAATATTTAATAAAATTATCAAAACATTTACTATTATTAATGTATGTTATAACGGCCATTAATATTAAACTTTAGAACTCCATTTAATGTATTTAACAGGTTCATAAAAAACGGATGAGTGCTGTAAATAGTCAATGATATTTAATGGATATTGAAAATTGGTCAAAGAAAAATAAATAATATAATAAATAATAAATGAATGTAGAGGTTATGAACAGTTTAACACTCAAAGGTTTAATACTGATGAATGAATATTCATTGGGATTGCATACCTGGACTAAACTGAATTGTATGATATTCTGCTCTTTATGTTCTTGGTTGCTATTTGGCTCTGAATATTGTTTGGTAATAAAAGGGATTGTATTTGGAATTTTAGAACAGGATTTGTCTATCGATTTCTTTCAAAGAAGGGTTCGTAACTCTTTACACATATTCTGTCTTGGCTTTTATAGCCATGTACATCATCATTCAATTTTGTTTTTCATACATTAATACACGTCTTGTTTTCCTTTTTGCGCAAGTCAATTGGTGGCTTGTAGCAGTGGTGTAGGAGCAAGTTGAAGCTAAGAGTGGTGGCAGAGGTTGATGACGTGGCGCGCTCTAATTGGCTAAGATGGACAGTAGCAGTGCCAGTAGCTATTTGGGTCAAGGGGTTTGGGGCTTAGGTTTGCATTTGGGCTCAATTTGTCATTGAATTTGGGCTAACCAAATTTAGCCCAATTGGGCTTGTAAATGGACTTTGGACATTTAATCAAATTTGGCCCAATCGAGCTTGTAAATAGATTTTGGACATTTAATTTAGTTTTAAATTTAAATTTATAATAAATTCAAATTTTAATGCAAATTTAAATTCATAATAAATTTAATTTAAAGCTAAATTTATATCTTTATTGGGCCCGGATAAATTGAGCTTCAACAAATGTCATGTAAAGTAGTACTTTCTCTGTTCCAATAAGAAAAACAAGTGTTGGTAGCCATGCTTGATTAGATATCAATCAATGACTAATGGGAAATAGAGAGGCAAACGCAAAACTATGGCTACTTTTTTTCATTGGGTCTCAAACAAATTGAGTTGAAGTGATTCGCAAGTGATTCTTTCCGTTATTTTCAAGTCTCGCATTATATTTCTCTTATAACATTTAAATGATATTAAGTTTTAAATCATTTAGCTCCAAGTATATGGTTATAGTTTTCAACTTTAAGGAGATTCGATCCCAACTCTATGAAAGAGGGATAAATTTACAAACAATTGCAATTTAATTGGATACGAATGATTTAAACCCTGCTCAATTTAAGCATTACCTTACATCTCAAGATTGGGATTATAATAGAAAATTCCGATGATAAGATATGTTCATCATAGATATATGTGTTGGACTTACTTGAAGTTTAACTTACAAAAACTAGACAAAAGCATAATCTAGCAAAGAGACATGCAAAGGGGACCGACTCTTCAAAGTTTCGATCACCGGGTAGCCAACTAATCCCCCAACAATCGAATGTATCACTTGAGCAATGGTTAGAAGTAAGTGGCCTATATGCCTCGGTTAGTGGTTCGAGTCCACCCCACATGCTAATGAGCTCCATGCTTATTACACGCACCATACCGGTACCTCTCCCTTGAGTATTGAAGGTCTACCAACCAAGACACTTTCGGCGCTGTGAACCAGGCCGATATGGAAGCTGCTTATAGCACACCGACTCTTGATAGAGTACGAGAGACAAAACTCCATTGAGGAACAATCCTTGTGATTGTTGGGAAACAAATTGATTGCCCAGTGGATGACATTTCGTGTTCTTTCCAAACTAGTCACCCAACACAATTGCAAGAATACCACATCACTTAATTCGATACTTTATGTTTCTTCTTTCCCAACGAACATAGCAGTAAGCACTGTCTTGGACTGCAAAAAAAAGCAATTTCATTCCCCTATTTGTACAAATAAGCTCTAAGCCAATGTTATTGAAAATGAAATAAATATACATACATGTATGCATGCATACTTAAATATACACTTAAAAAGGGATCCTTTACCTCATCCACTCCCATACCAATGACATTCTGGATTTTGAACTTGTTGAGCAAAGTAATACCAGAAATTGTGGACATAGGTCTGGAAACAAGTGTGGTACATTATTAGCAGCCTAGTTAGAAACCATAAGCTTTTAAAGAGGGTCTTTGTTTGCTGCTGACTACATGTAGTAGGTATCACCCAAATTTTCAATGCTGTCATAAAAGGGTCCCCAAGGCCATCCCACCATTCCTTTTTAAGAAAGGAGCTTCATAACGATGCCAACAGGCAATACAGAATGTTGAAGACAAAATCAACACAGCTTCGTGGGTTTTTCAGAAATCAGAGAACCAACAGCAAGAGCTACCACAGCTTTAGATAAAATTCTAATAAATTAGTAAAAGGAGTCGTACTTGAACTTAACCTTAAAGAAGAGAAAACGAACACAATAAATACTTCAAACTATAAATTGTTGGGCCATTCCATTGAAGGAATTAGGCCGCCAAAAATAGGCGTATGCCGCAATGAGCGGCGAGCACACAGTATTCTTTAGTAAAAGGCGAAAGAATAGTTTGCGTTGTGCTCACCGCACGGCTCCGTGCTTTTCTTCAAGCTATTTGAGCTTTTATTTATAAAATATGGTAAGAGTGGCCTTGTCTGTCTTTAAGGAATGTGGGATTCTGCTCTTTTCTAGAGCTCTTAAACCTCGGCAGCTTCTTTTCCAGCTCTACCTCTTCTGCAAGGCCACACACAATTATGATATCCATGATGAAGAAATTTGCATTATAAAATTGCTTTTGGCCATTCCAATTGGTAAAACCTTGTGCTTCATCAAAGCCAACAATTGTTTTAGAGCATTAGTCTGAAAATAGATTATAACATCAACAAATCTTAGAAAGATCAAACATACTCTTTCGTGCATTTTACACAACTTTTACCTGCCCAAAAACATGCCATAACACAACATTTAACCAACACCAAGCAACCAAGTCAATATGCCTAATTTGGCATCAAAACTCTCCAATTCAACCTATTCAGCTCAAGTTAGCTATTTTTTAATCTCATTTCCCCTCTATTATTTCATACTCAACATGAAAATTAACAAAAACAAAAAAAAATGAATGGATTGTATTGAGTTTTTTTAGAAGGATTGACTGAGAAACATGCAAATTTGTTTTGAAGCTAAAACATAGGAATTAAATTCCAATTGATATGATTTAGTAATAATTAAGAATAATTTTTTATTTAAATCATAAAGAATAAAACTTTTAAATATATATTATCCTATAATTAATTATTTTGTCAGTAATTTTTATTCTAAGTACATAATAAATAGCTTTAAACAAGTTTTATTTAGCTATAAAAAGATTAAATGTTATGGATTCTTTTTCTATTAAGTTTAAAATAAATTTTTTTATAGAATTTATTTTCATTCTTTATAAATATTAAAAAAAAGATTACATTAAGGTTTATTTAATAATTATGTAAAACTATATATATAAAAGTTTTACTATAATCTTTAATTTATTATTTTAACATATTGACTCGCACATCATGTGGGATTATTCCTAGCGTTTAAATTCTACATTTAATTGGAAGAAAAAAAATTAAACATTACAATTAATTTTAATGAAAAAAATCTTTGATTTATTCTCTTTTTTTTATTTACTCACAAGCTAAGAATAAATAAGATTTTATTAAAGCACAAAATAAAGTAAAATTCTTTTCTTCTTTGTCTAAAATAAATTCTTTGCTTCACTTGTTATATTATTTATTTATTACACTTTGAAATTAATAATAAAACTTGATTAATTTGTATTCCTTACTCCCACAACATTTCATGTACAAAACAATAACCTAATTAAAATTAGAGAAAAGGTAAAAGCATTGAAAATTAATATATATAGAATTATAATGTCATATATGCTTTATTTTTATTAAAATTTTCAATTATATTATTTTTCCTTTCAATATTCCATATAGAATCATTTTCCTACGAAGAACATTACACTATTAATCTAAATGGTTCAACCACATAATAGGTATTTTTCAATAATTAAATGAATAATCATTTATCTTTTTCTTTTTGTAAGTTACAAAAAAAACATAATTTTGAATTTAACAAGTGATTTCAGTAAAAAAAAAATGTTGGTAATTTTTGAGGTTTCAGGTTCGAGCACCTGTGTGTACACAGTGTGTGTGCGCTATCAAAAGTTTAAGAACATATGAACTGATACTACTATGTAATCACACCAATATATTCAAAAAAAATAACTTTGAAGTAAGGAAAAGTTAAAAGCTTCTCAAGCTCAAGCATTTACTTTTCTAGTTAGAGACCAACGTCTTGGGACTAACGTGGGATCCGTTCAAGGGCTTACTGGATTAGGTAAATATCTAATGCGTTCCCCAACCGGCGAAATTATTTTTGGAGGGGAAACTATGCGTTTTTGGGAAAGCATATGAGGATTACTATTACTTGCCATTCTCACCAGCATTTTATGATTCTCATACATTGGAACCATATAAATATTTGAATTGTAAGCTTAGCTTCCACCAACCCATTTTCTTGTTATTTAATACACAAACAAGCAACCAAACAAACAAAAACACAAAGATGAGCCTTCAACACTTTAGCCATCAACATCCACTGGTGACCATTGAAAGCCAGCGCCACGACATTGAAAAGGTGAATTGCTCTGGATGTGGGGAGTCAGTGTCAGGTTCGAGCTTTGGTTGTGTGGAGTGTGGGTTTTATCTAGAGAAGCACTGTGCTGAGGCACCTGCTGAGATGAATCACCCTTTCCATCGTAACCACAACCTTAATCTTCTTACAAGGAAACCATACTCGGGTAGATGTTTTTGCGATTTCTGCGGAAAAACCTGTGAGAAATTTGTTTATCATTGTTCTTGCGGCTTAGTCTTGCATAGCAAATGTGCATTATTTTCTCAAAGCATTGCTGAGAAAAAAAATGCAGAGTTTCAAGACATTCCCCGTATAGATCCATCGATCAATACAGGAAATGTTACTGAAGAACTCAAAAAAGCTGAATGTTTTGCCTGTTGGAAGCCATTATTAGATTCTGTATACTTTTCTCCTGATTTTGGCTTTTACCTACATGCAAAATGTGTTGATCTACCAGCAGAAATCAATCCCCTTTTCCACCAAGAACATCCTCTCTTTTTACAATTTAACAGTCAAAGCCTCTCATGCAAGATTTGTCAAGAACCCCAAAATCGGGGATTTGTTTATTGTTGCTCACCTTGCAAATTTGTCCTTCATATCCACTGTGCCACAATACCTGCCAAAATCAATCATCCTTTCCATCGCAAACATCCTCTTATTCTTCAAAATGTCAATGAATGTCCTTCATAATAGGTGTGTGTCATCCTCACCGATTATAGAAGATAAACTTCATCATGAACATCCATTTACCCTATTTCCAAGACAAGTCTCATTTTGTGATGCTTGTGGCACTATAGGGAATTATGTCCCTTATATGTGTTCCACATGCGGTATTTTTGTCCATAAAAATTGCATTTCATTGCCACGCATCATCAAATTCCATCGGCATCAGCACCGCATTTCCCACACATATTTCCTTGACCAAAATGAATCTGAATCGTGGGAATGTAGATTTTGCTGGGAGGAGGTGAACACAGAACATGGGAGTTACTTTTGTTCTAAATGCAATTACGTAGTCCATTTAAAGTGTGCAACACAAGACCGTCATCGGTATTACGAGGATGACTCTACAGAAACAGAAGGGACGGACTCAGATGAACCTGTCGATTTGAGAGAAATTCATCAACATAACTTAACACTGAGTGGAGACATCAGGGATTTTAAACAATGCGACGGTTGCCTTCTACCCATCGATACTTCTTGTTATTATTGTTCACAATGTGATTTCTTCCTCCACAAAGCTTGTGCTGAATTACCTGCCAAGAAGCATCTTTGGTTTCACTATTGCCAAAGGCTTCCTAAACTTACTTCTGGTCTCATTTTCCGATGTGATCTCTGCGACTATTTAACAAGTGGCTTTGCCTACACCTGTGATAATTGGAAAGTAAGTTGGTGTTTGAGATGTTGTTTTGTTTCTGATATGCCCAAATGTGATGGACATGCACATCCCCTCCGTCGCTTTCATAGCAAGAATAATGATATGTGTAGAGGTTGTGGTGAGTCTGTAATTAAGGGATTCACTTGTAAGCCTTGCAATTTTAATTTGGACCTAGACTGTCTTACATTGCCAGTTACAGCTCAACATAGTTCTGATGTACATCCTCTCAAACTCACATATCACGATGATAATGAGGATTATTCAGAAAATCATTATTGCGATATATGTGAACAAGAAAGGAACGCAAAACATTGGTTCTATCATTGTTCAGCTTGTAACACTGCAGCTCATCGAAAATGTGTTCTTAGAGAATATCCATTTATCAAGCCTGGGACCATCTGCACCGAAGAAGATCATCCACATCCTCTCACATTTATCAAAAGGGTTGAGTTTTATCCAGAATGTCATGAATGTGGTGAGCACTGCCTTGATCTGTCCCTTCAATGTAAGACAGTTGGATGCAGCTATATTATTCATTGGGAGTGTAGAAGAAGAGGAGGCAGAAGGGGTTTGTAAATAGAAGAACAATAAATGCTGGTTTGGTGAATGTTTTAGAACCATATATATTCCAATTATTCTCTGTAATTATAGTAAGTGTCACTGTTTGAATTATTACTTTAGAATGTCAAAAGTTCTAGCCTCATCCATTTGTGTATAACATGTAATTTGGATTTGATTTATGATATTTCTTACACATATTTGAAGATTGCTTGCTTCTCGGTTTTCTCGAATTAATTAATTGATTTGCAATTTCTTATTTTGAGGAAAACATTCACAATGGATTCAGAAAACAATACCATTGTCCATAAATTTCATTGTAGAAATTCATAATTGTTTTACCTTTTAAACTCATATTTCAATTAATTAACAAATTAATATAATAAGAAATACAAATGAAAACTGTAAAGTAGTACTTTCTCTGTTCTAATAAAAAAACAAGTGTTGGCAGCCATGCTTTATTGGACATCAATCAATGACTAAAGAGAAAAAGATAGGCAAAAGCAGAATTACGGCTACTTTTCTTCATTGGGTCTCAAATAAATTGAGTTGAATTGATTAACAAGTGATTCTTTTCATTATTTTCAAGTCTCGTATTATCTTTTTCTTATAACATTCAAATGGTATTAAGTTTTAGAACATTCAAATGGTATTAAGTTTTAGATCATTTAGTTCTAAGTATATGGCTATAGTTTTTAACTTTAAGGGAGATTGGATCCCAAGATTGGGGTTATAAATAGAAAATTCTAGTGATAAGATATGTTCATCATAGTTATAGCTGTTGGACTTACTGGAAGTTTAATTTACAAAAACTGAACGATAACATAATCTATCGTTTATTGAAAAGGATAACTTCAATTTCTAGCAAAGAGACATGTCAAGGGGGGCGACTCTTCACCAGGTAGCCGACCAATACCCCAACAATCCAAGGTATCACTTGAGCAATGGTTGCAGGTAAGTGGCCTATATGCCTCAGTTTGTGGTTTGAGTTCACCCCACATGCTAAATAGTCCATAATTATTACACACCCGATACCGGTACCTCTCCCTTGATTATTGAAGGTCTACCAACCGAGACACTTTCGGCTCTGTGAACCAGGCCCATAGGGAAGCTGCTTCTGGCACGCTGGCTCTTGACAGAGTACAAGAGACAAAACCCCACTGAGGAACAAACCGACTGTCCAGTGGACGATATTTCGAAGACTTCCCAAACCAGTCACCTGACACAATTGCAAGAACACCACATCACTGAATTCAATACTTTATGTTTCTTCTTTCCCAAGGAACATGGCAGTAAACACTGTCTTGGACTACAACGAAAGCAATTTCATTCCCCTATTTGCACAAATAAGCTCTAAGCACTGTCTTGGACTGCAACAAAAGCAATTTCTTTCCCTTATTTGCACAAATAAGCTCTAAGCCAATGTTATTGAAAATGAAAAAATATACATAGATGTATGCATGCATACTTAAATATACACTTAAAAAGGAATCCTTTACCCCATCCACTCCCATACCAATTACATTCTGGATTTTGAACTTGTTGAGCAAAGTGATAACAGAAGTTGTGGACATAAGTCTGCCTAGCCATTAGATCATCCATGACCATATAAGTATAGCAACTCCATGGACAAACATAAAGATTGGGAACAAGAGTGGTACATTATTAGCAGCCTAGTTAGAAACCATAAGCTTTTAAAGGGGGTCTTTGTTTGCTGCTGACTGCATGTAGTAGGTATCACCCAAATTTTCAATGCTGTCATAAAAGGGTCGCAAGGCTATCCCACCATTCCTTTTTATGAAAGGAGCCTCAAAACGGTGCCAACAGGCAATACAGAATGTTGAAGACAAAACCAACACAGCTTCGTGGGTTTTTCAGCAATCAGAGAATCAATAGCAAGAGTTGCCTCAGCTTTAGATAAAATTCTAATAAATAAAATCCAGAAAACAATTTGTTAGTAAAATGAGTCGAACTTGAACTTAACCTTAAAGCAGAGATGACGAACATAATAAATACTTCAAACTATAAATTGTTGGGCCATTACAATGTAGGAATTAGGCCTCCAAAAAAAGGCGTATGCTGCAGTGGGCGGCAAGCACACGGTACTCTTTAGTAAAAGGCGAAAGAATAGTTCGCTTTGTGCTCACCGCACAGCTCCGTGCTTTTTCAAGCTATTTGAGTTTCTATTTATAAAATGTGGTAGAGTGGCCTTATCTGTCTCTAAGAAATGTGGGATTCTGCTCTTTTCTAGAGCTCTTAAACATCGTCAGCTTCTTTTCCAGCTCTACCTCATCTGCAAGTCCACACACAATTATGATTTCCATAATGAAGAAATTTGCATTATAAAATTGCTTTTCGCCATTCCAATTGGTAAAACCTTGTGCTTCATCAAAGCCAACAATTATTTTAGAGCATTAGTCTGAAAGTAGATTATAACATCAACAAATCTTAGAAAGATCAAACATAGGTAATACCCATCTGACTGAGTTCATAACAGTTGTAACTTCAAACACTTACTGAAATCAACATAAGCAAATGAGCAACGACAACCTCTGTATCAGCCAACAGCCAACACATTGTATATTTGTAAACATACCAGCAATACATCAGCAAGCACAGTCTCTGACTGTAGCGATCGATGCCTTCAATAACTCCACACCCTGAAACAAAAGCCATGAACCCTATGCTTCTTACAGCAACTTATAAAGAAATGGTATAATGATGTTGTCCTCATTAATGCCTACATTTACCAATTACCAGTTTCTCTTCCAAACCCTAAACTTGGTTTAACATGTAACTGAGCTGAGTACTTCATATATGTACATGTATATGTATACTAACATGAAAGGCAAAAACTAAAACATCATCTAACATTGTTCCTCCTGCAAGACATCCTCCTCCACTACCCTATGTAACCACATTCAAACACAAGCCACGCATAATTACCGTCAGTACATGATCCTTTTTTTATATGCTGAGATCTCTTTGATTGCTTGCATTTACTTGTTTCAAGACTTGTATATGCAAAACTCTTTTTTTTTTAATCTTGTGTTTAAAGCATCCCTTGTTATGTCGCTGAAATTTTTGGTTATACAGCTCCTTTACGCCATTAATATATATGCCCAAGATTTGTGATTAAAGGATTTTTGTGTTAGTTCAAAGATTCTTCAAGCCTTTAGCGTTAGACTTGGTACGTTGAACATTCAACATTGGTACTTAATTGAAAAAGAAAAAAGCTCAGGTACCAAATTGAACATTGAAACCAAATCAAGTACCAAATACAATATTAACCCCTTCTCAATTTTTAACTATAATTTCCAGGTTCTAAACTGAATTTATTTCAGTAAATAGGGTAACAGAACCATATATAATTGGACAAACATTCATCCAACTTCCAAGGCAAGAATAAAAATTCATTTTTTGGTAAGGAGTGTCACTTCTAATTATTCACTTCCTCAATCGCGAACATTTTTAACGTTAAACCTGTTGAGCAAGGAGTGAAGGTAACCGGGCGGCCAATAAAAACATTTGTCGAAACTTCAAGTTGGCAGTGTTTACGACAGCGGTAGGAACACTCTCAAAAAATACATTGAACTAGAACTTGATGGGCCATTCCAAAAAAGGAAATAGCCTCCAAAAATAGGCGTATGCCGAAATGAGCGGCGAGCGCACGGTATTCTTTAGTAAAAGGCGAAAGAATAGTTCGCTCTGTGCTCACCGCACGGCTCCGTGCTTTGAGGTGCTGGTTTTCGCTTTGATTTATAAAAGATGGTAGAGTGGCCTTGTCTGTCTTTAAGGAATGTGGGATTCTGCTATTTTCTAAACCTTGGCAACTTCTATTCTACGTCTACCTCCTCGTTAAAAAATAAATGAAAAATTGTTGAGGATTTGACAGCGGCAAAAGAAGAGAACAAACCATTGAGCAAGTGTTGAAGAAACAAAAACCCTTTACTTGCTCACAAACGTGCAGCAAGGAAGCAGATCAGCTATGTTAAGTATTCAAGCCACAAAAGAAAGAAGAAAATGCAGAGCAAAACAGCAAAGAAAATGATCAAAAACTGATCTGCTTACTCATTCGATAAGAAAACAATACATTTATAGTCAAAATACATCACTAACCCCACTAATCAGCATTGGGACTATTAAAACATTGCTTGTACACTTAGATAATCTAACTTATCAGCTCAATCATCACTAAAACAGCTACTAAGTCAGCTAAGTAGCTGTCATACCTCAATAAAAACAAAATTACAATGAAACTAACTAAGTTTATTAATAACAAAAGTTTCTAACAACAAAGTTCAGATCTAAGAGCTCTGTTTGCTGCTGCATTGCTGGCCAAAATTCAACAAAAATCCAAATAATGTAAAACAAGCAGATACCAAAAACACCAAACCCATGACGGTAACGGGCATTACGTTTCTGCAGCTACCAACAACACCGAAAATTGAAAGACACAACTCATAGAAGCTTAAATTCAATAAACAAGAGATGATACTAAAATTAAATATATACAAAATGAATTCAGAAAACAATACCATTGTCCATAAATTTCATTGAACAGACACTCACAATAGTTTTAACTTCTAAACTCAAATTTTAATTAATTAACAAATTAATATAATAAGAAATAAAAATTTATGCATGTAAAATAGTACTTCCTCTCTTACAATAAAAATGCAAGTGTTTGTAGCCATTCTTTGTTAAATATCAATCAATGACTAATGGGAAATAGATGGCCAAAAGCAAAATATGACTACTTTCCTTCATTGGGTCTCAAACAAACTGAGTTCAAGTGATTGACAAGGGATTCTTTCAACTATTTTCAAGTCTCTTGTATATCTATTTAGCTCTAAGTTTAGGGCTATGGCTTCCAACTTCAAGAGAGATCGGATCCCTGCATGCAAACTTACATATACACTTAAAAGGGATCCTTTACCTCATCCACTCCCATACCAATAATATTGAAACCACCTCGAGAACGGGGATTCGAAAAAAATATTTTAAAGTTTGGAAAAATGGGAGTCGCCACCAATATTTTATTTTGGGTGTGATTGGATCACTACAAAACGTTTTAAAAAGTTGGTCTTCGAAATCCAGAGAAACAGGTTCGGGAGTCGATTACGCATGAGGAAGGATTAGCACCCTCATACGCCCAAAATTGGTACCACATGATCACTTTCGGGTCTTGTTTTATGAAAACAATGAAAATTCGAGTAAAGTTTAAAATACGATATTTATTTTAGAAGGTTTTGTGTAATTTCAAAAGAAATCTTTTTAAGAAAATTCGTCCCCGTGTTTCGATCATTTATGAGAACTAGAAGTCGTGTCCAACACATTAGGGCACTATATTCTCGGGGCTTCAAAATTGAAGGACGTTTCGAGAAATTTTGAAGAAAGTATTCTATCGCATGAATTATACGAAAATCACACCCAACACGTTAGGGCATGATGTTTCGAGGTCTTCACACAAAAGGACATTGTTTCATTTTTGTCTTAAAATCCTTTGTATATAGATATATAAAATTGAAGGATGTTTTGGAAACTTTTGAAGAGGATATCCGATTTGCATGAATTACGAAAATCACACTCAGCACGTTATAGCACGATTTCTCGAGGTTTTCACACGAAAGGACATTGCCTCATTTTGTTTTAAAATCACTCGTGATATATAGATATATATTTTGAGAACTTGAAAATTTCATATTGAATTTAAAATGCAATCCTCGGACACATGGTTTAAAGGATTCGAAAATGAAATACCCGTTTACTTCGATTTTCTCAAAAAATTAAAGTCGTGACCAACACGTTAGGACACGACATTCTCGGAATCTCGACGTTAACAAGTATAAAAATCTCGAAAGAGGGTATTCGATGCGTGTGAGTTATACGAAAAATCACACTTGACAAGTTAGGGCATGATTTCCCGAAGTTTCCACACAAGAAGAACATTGCCTCGTCTTTAAAATAACTTTGAAAATGAACATGTAAGTTTAAGATATCAAATAGCAATTAATAAGAGAAATTAAATGCGAAGCAAGATAATAAGCAAATAAATAATATGCAAAAATGTAAAATACAGGTGCATAATGATTAAAATAAATGCAAATATTGATGAGGAAGAAAAACGACGCAATCGGGATTGAAAACGGGACCTTTGGATACCCGAGGGCATAATGGTAATTTTTGACTCTCGGGGGCAAAAATGTATTTTTGGGAAATTTTAGGGTTAAAAATGGGATTTTGGAAAGTTTAGGGGTAAAATGGTAATTTTTGGTGAAATCGAGGTCAAAATGGAATTTTGAAAAGTTTGGGGGCAAAAATGTAGTTTTGGGAAGTTTTTGAGTCAAAATGTTATTTTTGGATAATTTAAGGACCTAAAAAGCAATAAAACCAAAGAATGGGTGACACGTGGCAGCCCCACAAGCATCCAGAAGTCAAAGGACTAATTTGTAAATCTTGAAAAATTCCTGGGATAATTTTGTAATTAAATAGAAGTTGATTTAAGGATTAAATTAAAACAAATTAAAAACAAAAGAGACTAATTGCACAAATAAGCCAAAGTAGTGACACGTGGCAACCTCTGGTGCATTCAAAAAGTCTAAGGATTAAATTGAAAAGCAATTAAAATTATTGGACCAAATTAAAAATAATTAAAAAGTACAAAAAAGACCAAATTGAAGCAATTAAAAAGTCGGAAGGACCAAACGAATAAATATACCAAAAGTTGAAAAACACGCGGATCTTTGGAGCGGGTTGGGTCGAATTCGAGTTGAACATAGGTCTGAACTCAAAACGACGCCATTTTGGGACTGAAAAACAACCCTCAAAACGACGTTGTTTTGAGGGGCTATATAAACCCATTTTAAATCTTTTTTTTTATTTTCATCTCATTTTCCACAAAAAAGGTCCCAAAAGCTTCCTTGTCTCTCAAAATCCCATGGCCGGCCACCCCCTCATCGCCTCCGACCAAGGCGCGTTGGGTTCCACGGGCGTCTTGCGCGGCCGTCCCACGTCGCCATCGCCCAATCTCCGTCGCTACTCCGCCGTTGTCTCTTTGTCCACGCGCCGCCGATCGAGCTTCAGGTAAGTCCAAAAAAAAAATTCCTTTCTTTTTCTTTCAATTTTATTTCTCTTATTCAAAACGAAACCCAAATCTGGAAATCCATATCTGAAATATTTCGAAACATTTTCTTTTTATTCTTCTTTAAAACATCTCTTTTTCTCTTTCAAAAATACAAATTTTAGAGCTTGAAAGAGTGATATGATTTATTGAAATCCATGTTCTTGGTTCTTGATCTGTTTCGTCCTCTTTATTATTATTCTTTTAGTTCGTTTTTAATCCCTTTTTTACTCTCATTTTCGAAAACCCATTTGTTTAACCCTTTGTTTGTGAAAATCCCTATCGGGCGCCTCCCTTTGCGTGCGAACGACGGTCAAAGGAACGCCGACCACGGATGCAACGGTGACGGTTGTGCGAAGTTTCGGCTATGGACGGTTCTGGTGCAAAGTGCAGGCAACAACAACGTGAAACGAGTTGTATTCGATCCCTTCGCTTTCTCTCTTTTTTTTATTTAAAAATTTATTATTAACATTAATACTACATTTATTATTATCAATAAAATAGTTATTAATATTGAAAATAGTTATTAATAAATATCTAATATAATAACTAGTATTTAATATTAATAAATATTAACTGTGATATTAAAGCATGCGTTGCTGAGTTTAGAAACCAATGAACTTGAAAATTGAAATTATTAATAACAATGAATGCTTATGTATTGAATCTGTACCTGAACGGTTTAGTGTCTAAATGCTATGAATCTCCCTTGAACCTGCTCTTTGTTTTGAATGTTCGAATGGATGATGTACTGATTTTCCAGAATGAGTTCTGTCTATTGATTTTCAAAGAATGGTTTGCATTTGGATTTTAAGAACAAGATTCGTAACCCTTAAAACAGAATTCAATTTGGCTTTTATAGCCAAATATACAATGATTTCAATTTGTTTCTTACAATTTAATGTTAGTCTTAATCTTCTCTTTCTTTTGCAGGTCCAAGGCAGTGGCGATTGGAGCAGGTTGAAGAAGGTGGCTGTGGCAGAAGCAACTAGGAGCTGCTGGTGCTGATGTGACGGATCTCAATTGGCTGATGTGGTGGTGGAGCAGTGCAAGTGGGAATTTCTGACTTTGGGCAACTTTGGGTCAATTGTAATTTGGTCACTTGAGCTAGCAATTTATATTTAGATTTGGGCTAACCAAATTTAACCCAATTGGGTTTGTAAATTTTGAACTTGTAAATGGACTTTCCTTGTATTTGAACATTTAATTTATATTTATTTTAAATTTAAATTTATATTAAGTTTAAATTTTAAAAAAACTTAACAAATTTAGACTTTGTTGGACCAGATAAATTGGGCTTCAACAAATAATATTCTGGACTTTGAACTTTGTTGAGCAAAGTGATACTAGAAATAGTTAACATAGGCCTCACCATTTGTTCATCCATGACCATAAAAGTAACACCCTCACCTGAGGATGAACCCTTTGTTTGTAAGTTTCTTAAGAGTCATAGTTTGGGTTCATAACATTGTAGCAGGCTGGACAAAGAGATTTTGGATCATTTTGCCACATGCATGACACAATTATCACTTTGATGGTCGCTACCTCTATAAAGATTGATGGTGGATGTTGAGGATTGCTTGTTTGGAAAGAAGAGGTACATTATTAGCAGGCATAGTTATAAAAACCCATAGGCTTCAAACAGGGTGTCTTTGTTTGCTGCTGACTGTATGTACGGCTGTCATACAGATTCCCAACGCCATCCCAGTATTCCCAGTTTAGTAGTAGCCCAAAGACAAGGCATTGTCTTTAACAAAATCAGTAATTTCACACCCTCAATTCCACAGTAAAAGTAAAAAACTCAGAACTTAAACTTAACAGTCCAATTCGAGAAATGAAACAACCCTCCAAAAATATGCGTATGCCACTTTAGGCGGCTAGCACACGGTACTCTTTAGTAAAAGGCGAAAGAACAGTTCGCTCTGTTCTCACAGCATGGCTCCGTGCTTTTGATTGGTTCATCTGCGCTTTTATTTATAGGTCATAGTAGAGTGGCCTTGTCTGTCTCTAAGGAATATGGGATTCTGCTCCTTTCTAAAGCTCCTTCGACTTCTTTTCCAGCTCTACTCTTCTGCCAAGCCACACACTTCTCCAACACATTTCTTCTTATTTTCCCCCCTTTAAGCTCTACACAATTAATCTATCCCATTATTTAAGTAATTTTATTCCGAAAATTATGATTTCCATGATGAAGAAATTTGCTTTTCACCATTCTGATTGGTAAAAACTTTTGCTTTATCCAGTCCAACAACTGTTTTAATAACATTAGTTTGAAACTAGATTATAACATGAACAAATCATTGAAAGATCAAATATATGTAATAACCATTTGACTGAGTTCATAGCAGTTGTAACTTCAAACACATCTAAATATTGAAATCAACATAAGGAAATGAGTAACGAGAATCTCTGCATCAGCCAACAGCAAACACATTGTATATTTCTGAACATATCAGCGATGCCTCAAGCATTTGTCATCATTTACAACGCTTCTTCCTGGCCTTGTGGGTAAGGAACAGATCACTAAGAACGGTTTTAGAATTTAGCGGTGCCTTCAGCAGCTCCAAACCCTGAAACATAAACCAAATAGAAGTCATGGAGCCTGTCTTTTTTAAAACAAGTTATAAACAAATGGGATAATAATGCTCACCTCATTCATTCCTACATTTACCACTTTCTCTTCCAAATCCTCGACTTGTTCGAGGTTGAATTTATGGAGCATAGAAATAGTCGGCATCAGTGTGACTGTCAGGTCGTCCATGATTGTATACGTAGGGACCCCTTTCACATGACCCTTCTTTGCAGTAGGTGATGATGTTGAAACCTTATTTCGTGGGAGGTGTACAAAATGTTGCAGGGATGTTCATTGACTCCAGAGCAAGAAGGGCAAGTAATTGTCGGATCATTTGTGTAATACAAACAACTGCCATCATACAGTCCATTATAACCATATGAACACTGGTAAAACCTTTGTGTTGTTGATGATTGAATGTTTGGCAACAAGACGGGAACATTGGCTGGCAAGCTTGAAGAATATTTAGGTTTCAACAACGTGTCCTTGTTTGTTGTTAGCAGAATGAATGAATCACTCAATTTTTCAACGCTCTCGTAAAGGTTTGTAAGGCAACCAACCATGCCTTCTTTTGCAAGCAACCATATAACATATATTGTTATAAGGTTGCTTCTGCATATAAGCTTCAAGCTCACGGTGGTGGTGGTGGTAGCCATGGATGGTATTAGTCGATATGAAAAGGTGTGTATTGCAGTGAATCCCCATCCAGTCACTGCTTTATAGAGCTTTCTTTTAGCAGAAATGATGCTTAGAGGGAATTGAAAAGGACACAAATGAACATTATCCATGGATTATTATGTGTATGTATATGTACGTGTAAAATAAGCTTAACCATGTACAATGAACCCTAAAAGAGTATAATCAACAATATTGTGCCCATTTTGTACAAAGAATAAAAAAAGATCATGTCTCTTCATAATGACTCATTTCCCCTATACATGCCAGAGTTCCTTAAACCTCCATAACCAATTCATATACGTATATCTATATGCATACACACATATAATCAACATCAAAGGCAAAAAGATAAACATCATCTAACATGGTTCCTCCTGCAAGACATCCTCCTCCACTACCTATCAAACCACATTCAAACACAAGCCATGCACAATTACCTTCTGCATTTGATCCTCTGAAAATGGCCTATCCGGGAGAAACAGCGCCTGCAAATGCTGATTCACAAAAATGTTGCTGTAAGGAGAAAAGCTCCGCCACTACCATTTTACCTTGTTGCTACATCTCATGAAACTGCAGTTGGTCACTACCCAAGCATCGTAGACCCCGGTGTTGTCACAGCCACAAGGCGCAATCTAGAAGCTAGAATCCTTACATTTCCTTAGGCACGGCTTGCGCAAGTGAAGTAAAAGGGCAATTTGTATGTGTATAATAAGCTTAAAGCTCCAATACCAGTTGCATCAAAAATGAATTCATCACTCAAATACATATAACATATACACTAACATCAATGGAAAAAACTAAAACATCGTACTCAATAAATACTCATAATAAATCACATTTATTACATTATAAAATTACAAATTAACTTCATATTAACTAAAACCCCCAAAAATTTTCAATTTTTTTTCAATTTTGAGGTGAAGAAGATTGAGAAGGTGGCCAAACACTAACTTTTTCTTTCTCGTACTTAACGAACAAAGCCCCAACTGCAGCTACAAAATAAATCTGAATAAAGATAATTGCTGGCGTATGATAACTTATCACGCTCTTACCCGTAGCCAATTCCACTAAAACCAAAGCCGTCAACCCGAGAATTGCGATCCGTCCGTTTATTCTCTCGCTATATGGGCTAAACCCGAAATCTACTTTCAACCCATTTGAAATCGCCTCTTTTAAAGGCACTGGAGGAAGGTAGATGGAGGAGGAAGACGACGAAGTGGATACGGATCCCGATTTCTTTGATTTTCGGCGCTCCGCTTTCTTGCCGGCTCCGATTCGGTAACGGAGGCGGACTTGGGAGAGACGGGATTCGAATGGGTCGGAGTCGGCCGAGGTGCCGGAGGAGGGGGAGGAGTCGGTTTCGGTTGATGAGTCAGCGTCGGAGTCAGAGTCGGGAGTGGCACGTGGGATAACGGAAATTTGGGGTTTGCGTAAACCGAAGAAGAGTGTGCGTGGGGATGGGAATGAGGCTGTCGCCGTTAGTTTGAGAGATGAAGCTGGTGGAGGAAGCGCTGCCGACATTTTCGGTGGTTGTTTTTCTCTTCACTTCAATCCACTTCTCCGTGTCAGATAAGAAACCAAATCTGTTTTTTTTTTTTTTGGAAAAATAATTTATATAGGTTGTGGATTTTTCTATTTTTTAAGTGGTGGAATTTTTTTGCCCCAATTTATTTTTAATATTTCTCATTGGATTTTTCTAGTTCTTAGAATAATAAAATATGAATATATTGCACAATTTTATTTCGTTGTAAATATATTATCAACCTTTTCAACATCTAACCTTTCTCTCCATTGGATTGATTCGGTTTTTGCAACTATGGTAAATTTAAAACCGGAAGAAGTTGATTAGCACAGAAGATGATAGAACAACTGCAGGAAAGTAGTTCTTAATAACAACATTTCATAATCTAAAGTCAAGCGGGGAAATACTTGGGAAATTTGCCTTTTAATAGTATCAAAATTCATCGTCTGAGAAATTAACCGCAAGGTCCCAGTAATGGCCCACTCCAGCATCAGCAAAAACCTTTCTTGCAGCTGCTTCAGTGATGCACTCATGAACAGAAAATCTGCTGAAACTTGATTTAGCAACGCTACCTTGCCAGACTAACACACACTTGTTAGGGGGTTTCTCTTCATCTTCGTCTCCATCATCATCATTGTCGTTTACCGCTTCAGCCCAGTTTATTCGCCTAAGCATGAGCTTCCCATACCTCTTGATGGACTTGCTTCCACCTTCCACAACTACAACACTAATACCCTCGGAGATCACAACACAACCGGTTAATCGGTTTTCTTGGGCATTAACATCGACTTTAAAGCGGGTCTTGGGATGTGAGAGGTCATTGATCCTGTAAACTGAAACAATGGTCTCCACCGTGTTTGGGTCATCGAAAAGCTTCCTCTCTTTCTTCTCGCGGCGCTCAACAGGGGTAAGCTTGCGAGCGATGTTTCTATCTACATGAGCCTGTTCCCGCTCAGCAGCGGCACTACGGATTTCCATTTCAAGCTTAGTAGGATCTTGGGTAGCTTCAGATCCTAGAACTTTCATTAAATTGCTCAACTTAACTTTTGGCTTGGGCGGTTCTATTAGGCCTTGTCTAATCATCTCCTGTTTATCCTTTTCCCTTGCCAGCCGTCGCTGAGTGCGAAGTTTCTTCTGCTCCTTTTTTGTTAGCTTCAGGGGCTGAGGTGGAGGAGGAGCTGGCTCGGCAGGAGGCTCAATTGGTTTGGGATGCTCAACATAAATAGTAATCTTCTCCTTCTTCAGCTTATCTTCGGTCATAACACCACCATCAGCCATGTTATTATAAGAACCAGAAACTAGAATAGGCAGATCCCTGAAAAACAACAATAAACATTCCACCAGACATACAAACAATGAGAGAAAATAAAATGACAGTTCTAACTTGTAATGTCCCCTTTAAATTTTTAAATGATGAAATTACATATAAGATTGGAAATAGATGCCAAGGCTTTTCAGCTTTAAAAAAATGATGAAGTTGCATGCCTTGACTCAGTTTGAATATTATCAACAAAATGCACACAGCCTTAACTAACATATGGTATCCAAACAAAATACTCAAAAAGAATGAAAATGCAACACAATATTTACAGCCAGAGCAGCAAGTAAACAACGGCGACTGCTACGAAGAACTGCATTTCAGCATCTTCCTCATAAATAGCACCAGCTGGATGGATTATTTGGGTTTAGTTTGACAACATGTTGAATCAACAAATATCTCCAAGTGATTTAATTAATTAGAGGTATGTGAACTTAAAGGTGCACAATAATGAAAGTATCATCAACTTACCACCACTCTAATTCAGGAATTGGGTCTTTCAATTTCTCCTTTGTTATTCTTTCTGACACCTCAATCAAATTTGGATTTATATCAGCCTTTGCCTTTGCCAACTGTGCTTGCTTTGCCTTTAGCTCTTTTGCTTTTGCTTCACCAAATTGACTCTGTAACGAATAGATAACAATCTCAAAACCAGACAAAAAACTGATGGAAGAATCAGAGAGAGAGAGAAGACAATACCTTCAATTTGATGATCTCAGCATCTTTCGACCATTTCCCTTCCTCTACAAACTGAAAAGTCATCCTTTTTGGCCTAAGAAGCTTATCTTTATTGATTCCCATCCTCGCATCAAAATGTGGATTTGATTCTGGATCCACCTCTAGCTCAGGTTTAAGGATCTGGAATGCATCTTTCTTTTGCTTGTTAATATTGACCTGGAAAAATCAAATGGATCAGATAAAGGCAGGCCCTGAAAGTAGCACACAATTGCACTGGAAGTAAGAACATAAGAAACATTGCTCCAAGACCAGAAAATAAACAAACCTTAAGGGTGCTAAGATTACTTGGTTTGGTCGCATTTATGATGTTACCATGTTCATCAATTTCTCTACCAAGCGCATCGACACGTAGAACAGGTGCCTTGGTGGGTTTCTGAGGAACCAGAATATCTGTTTGCACCTGTCCAGGGAACAAGTTTATTAGAGGAGCAAACTGAGGGTCCTGGCGGAATCCCATCTTAGCAGCCAATTCTTGAGCACGTTTAACAGCTTCTAAGTTTGGTATTGTAGCAAGACCAGGAACAGCAGCCACCCCACCAGCAGGTGGCTTCATAGAAGCTGCTGCTGCAGAGGTAGAAGGAAGCACTGACAAGCTTGATGGTCCACTTGCAATTGCTGTAGTCACTGATGAGACTGGTCCCTGAACTGTTACACTAGTCGCCACTGAACTGGAGCCTGTGCCTTTATTCAACTACATATAACAATACCAATACAACATTAATATTTCAACCTTCAAACCTTCGGGACCAAAAGCAAAAAGATTAAGAACTTACCAAAGGTATCTTCTTCAGTTTCTCTGCTAAATCTTTCTGCATTTGTAAAGCCTTTTTAGCTTTGGCTAAGGCATCAAGAGAGAGATTTCCACCACTTCTCCCAACAGCAGAAGAGCCATCTGTACTAGATCCAGGAACCTCATGAGATCCGGTAATACTATATGCTTTATTTTCAGCAGTAGAAACGGAAGATACCTTGGTAGACGGTGAGTGACCAGTCCTTGGTAATGATGCCAGAGCAGCACCCTGCAGGTATGGGAAAAGTAAATTCACATCAGCATAAACACTTACAAGTTCAGCAACATGCTAGAAAATTTAGCAAAGGGAACAAATTCCTATATAATATATTTCAGATCTCATTCTAACAATTGATGCATTAGCTAATCTCTCAGCTGTCTAGTTATGCTTAAGTAAGCATATAGTAAAATCAACAACTATGAAACATTACATTAACAATAGGGTCAATGGAAGATCCCTAAGTAGAGAAGTTAATCAAATCATGTGACTATGAATTCTACTTTCTACAAGCCTCAAATAAGCTGCAAAAGTAAGAAGGAAACAACTATGCCTCCTCCAACTATATAACCCTCTAAACAAGCAACTCAACGAAAGAAAAAGAAAAGAGAAAATTCAATAAACTTCTTCTAAAATTTATGTACAAAGATCTAAATCACCACAACATGAAACAGAATTATACATATCCACTTAGAATAGTCATTTGAAATACAAGGAAAAGATTTTTACCTGTAACTAATGTATAACATGAAGAGAATTCAAAGTTAAAACAGGCACAAAACCACGTAAGTTCAAAGAAACGAGACTATGTTTTCTACTCAAAACACTACTTATATACAATTCCACATAAATAAAGTTCATAGAAACTTCAAAAAGATACAGATTACTAGGAAACAAAGAAATAAGGTTAATGCTCCATTAAAATAGTTATTTTGCTACTTGGTTTTGCAGTGTTTGCTTCTTATTTCTTAAAATTTACTTCAAATAAAATAAAATGGAGAAAAAAGAAAAATACTAATAATGAAGTTCTAAATTCAACAAGCTTAGTATATATGCAACTATAAACTTCATGCATTTAGAGGTTTTTAATTACTTAAATTTCTTATATGGTTCTGCATTTAAATGGCATTTTATTGCTTTTTCGATTCAGAGAGTAATAAAATAGATATCAAATTAAAGCAAAAATAGAAAGAATTACATTTTGAACTGGATCACCACCACTGGCAGCATTGAAGAACTCAATTTCTTCTTCTTTTGCTTTATCCCCAAATTTTCTTCTCTCTCTTTTTACCTCTCTATTTCCTTCAGTAACTTTGGCCCTCTTCTCTCCTCTCTCCTCACTCCCTTCCCTCTCTTTCCTCTTCTTCTTCGCTTCAGCTTCCTCGTAGGAATCCTCACGACGCTTCCTATCCCTCGAACCCTCCCTCTCGAAAGATCTCTCGCGTTCTTCACGGCGCGATGATGAAGATTTATAATCCGAACGACGATGGGAATCGTGGCCGTGGTGGTGGTCCGAGTCGCGGTGGTGGCTGCGGTGGTGCTTGTCATGGTGATCACGGGACCGTTTGGTTGCGGGTTTCTCTTTGTCCATAAGCAGGGATTAGGGATTTCAGAGAGGGTTTTGGTTGTCCCTCTCTTCGCTATTTTTTTCTATTTCTACCGTTTTCGTTGGGAACTGTTCTAAAATAACAAAATCTGTGCGTGTCATTAATCTTTGAAGCTAAGCGGCGTCGTTTTAGTCAAACTGACTTGCGCGACTCGTTTTGAGCTGGGTTGGTTTAAATTTTTCAGCCAGAATCAATTCGACCCGCTTGTTTTATTATTTAAAATAATATTAAAAAAAATCAGCAATTTAGTCGAGAACAAACTTGAAATTCTTTTTTTGAATTAAGCTTTAATCTTGGCCCAACTCATTAACAATTCTAAAATTGATTTTTTTTAGATTTTCTAGGTATTTTGTACTTAGAGTAATGTTGATACATGGTATTCACAAAGGTGGAGAAGGAAAAAAATAGATAATGTCGAAGAAGGTCAGTTTACCTATTCTAGAATTGAGAGTCAGAAAAATAAGGGGCTCAAATAAAGAAGGATTTGAACTTAATGTGTTAGGGTTTTGTATGTGAAAAGATATTCCCCAACTATGTTGCACCTTGAGATATTTATAGGTAAATGAGAGTTCCCAAGTGATCTCCTCTTTAAGAGATCGTATCCGTTAATAGTGGATAGGTTAACAAAGGGTCTCATCGAGTGGTTAAGGATGGATGATCCCTCCTTGAGGGGTACAAGGCACGCAGGTGATCGGTCATTAAATGGCCATCCGAACAATACAAGGCAAAAGGTTACTTGTAGGTGTCTCTTTGGTAGGTTTTCATGTTGCCACATGTCATCAACGGAGTAGGGGTATAACAATACTCCCCCCAATCGAGAGGTAGATTATAAAGTGACTTTATCTATAAGCCATCCGTAAACGACCCTCCACCTCGTACCATCCAGATGGTCACTTAGTGACTAACTACCTACATGCCTTGTATCCCCACATGTGAGATTGTTTATCCTTAACCACTCAATAGGACCCTCTGTTTAGCCATTTGTTATTAATGAACATGATCTCCTCAAGAGAGGACCACTCAAGAATCCTCACTTACCTACAAATACCCAAGGTATAACATAGTAGTGGAACTCCTCTCCACACACAAACCTTGACACTCTAAGTTTAAACCTTTCTCTATTTGAGCCCTCTACTTTTTCAGCTTTCGACCTTAGAATAGATGAATTGATTTTCCTCAACAACACCCCCTCTCCACCTTCTCCACCTCCGTAAATACCATGTATCAACAGTAGTCACCCAATTGTGGATTTTATTTTTCTTTTTTTGGTCACCTAACTATGAAAAGTTATAAATTGATCACACAACTATTAGTAAATTTCTCTTTTGGTCTCCTAACTATGAAAAGTAACAATAATCATTCAATTATTTTATTTTGTCTTTTTTGGTCACCCAACTATCTAGAATTTTTGGATGTTTCCATTTTTACGTTAGCCAGCTAATTATTAAAAAAGACAAAATTAAATAGTGAAATGATATTTTTATAACTTTTCATAGTTGAATTATCAAAAAAGAAAAAAAATCTATAGTTGAGTGATGGCTAGTATAGTTATCCTTTGTATTTTCTACATTAATGAATTCTTGGAGTATTGTTATAACTATAAACTAGTTTTAAGCTCATGTTATGCACAAATACTTAATTTGATAAAAATAAAATCATGCATATCAAATAAGTACATTTAATTTTTTTTTAATAAAAATAAGAGGAATGATTCAGTTTACACAGTTGTAAAATTAACAATGCTTAGAATTATCCATAGTCCCTCTTCAACATATAAATAGGGGGATAATATGCTTCAGTACACTCGAACCTATATCCATTTTCGTTGACAACAATATTTATACGAATCGAAACTCAATTGACAAGAAATAACACTTTTAAACTAAATGAGTATAAAATATTTGTGAAAAATATAAATTATTGAAAAATGATAATATAAGGAATTGTGATTTAATTGTTTTTACTTGAATACATATTAATTAAAAAAAAACATTTTTGACCAATATCAATATAATATCAACGTGTTTTCATGATTCATAGCTACCAATTCAATATAATTAAATTGTTTTTATATTTGGAGCAATTATTATTAAGTATGGTAACTACATTCATAATTAGCTCTAATAGATTGAGATATTAAGAAAGATATTTAATATTGTTGTTCACATTTTAAGTTTCAAATTTGGACATCCCTTATTATATACAATTAGGGTCTATCACATTTAAATATATCATTTAGATTCATATTTTTTAATATCTTTCGTATTTGTTTTAGAATTTATGTTTGGAGTTTAGGAACTTTTTTCACTAATAAAATTTCCGTTTAATACATATTTGTAACAAATGTGCTATTCTTTTAGGCGTTTCGATTTTTTCTTTACTGTAATTTTGAAATTTATAGGTATCTCTTTTAAAAATGGTTAGAGATTCAGATCAAAAACATAAAAAATCTTCAATGTAAGTAACAAAACCATCATCTTATCCTTTTGTCTTATGTAATTTGTCACATTAAACATATTTAACTTAATCACTTCTTGATTTTAGAAATGAAATTTCACTGTTGAATTACATAAATTATAAAATAAATATCTCATTTATTCTCTTTATAATCAGTATCTGTTAAAAATGTATGATTACTAACATGGCTAACTACTAACACTAAACATAAGGCTTTGGTGGTTAATCCTTCTAATGACATGATGCCATTATATATGAAAATCACAATCAAACAATTTATTACCACTGATCATGCCATATTATAATTGTGCCACCATCATGACATGACGAAACTCACAAAGAAAGCAAATATAACATTTCATGAAAAAATGTAAACAGAATCATAAACAGATTAAAAAGTTGACGAAGAGTCACCTACTTTTCAAGATAAACTATTAGCGGCCAGTGGAGTTTTAACGAACGATAGACACCTTTATCTGTCTATCACAATTTGTAAAAACAATAAAGATACTCATAAAATAATCTACAAACTGAAAAGAAAAAAGACATATGTAATGAATGAGAATAAAAACAAATTAATTGATGGGAGAGGAAAAATACTTTCCACTACTAATTATTAAGGGAGTAACTTTGCATTACTTATGGAATAGTAAACTCCAAAAGAATCTTGCCTTCCGGGGAAAGTAAAACAATTTGTGCACTCTAAATATCTAAATTACATTTCAAGTAATTAAATTCCTTAAAAATGATAATTTTTTATCATACCAAATGCTTAGCCGTTATAACTATATTTGAATACAAACATATAATTCATCATTTTAGATGTACAACGCTTAATTTAATCATCAAGTTGTTCTTAATTTTATCGTTTATTCCAATTACTTAAACATAGTAACACATCATGAAAGACGAATGAACCTAAAAGGTCTCTCTAAGACCTAATCAAATTAGTCTCTAAAATATTAAATTGATTAATTTAGTCCCCGTATTATTAAAAAGAATCAAACAATGCCAATTGTCAAATTGGCATAAAATTAATATTTACTGTTTAAAAAATATCATTTACTCTTTAGCATAGTTAAGATTTTTAAAGTTTTTATAGTTCAGTAAATGAAATATTTCATCTGGAATTGAATTGCAATTGTAAAAAATAATTTTCAAGTCATTTTTATACAATAAATGTTAACTCTGTTATAATTTAGACTTATTTAATTTTTTTAAATAATATAGAGACTAAATTAATCTATTTAATAATGAATAAACTAATTTAATCTAGTCTGATTCTTTAATCTAGAGTTGTCAATGGGTCAGGTTGAACTAAGTAAAAAAAATTAGGTCCGTTTTCTAGGTTAAACCTCGACCTAATCCGAAAAATGGGTCTAAAATATTATCAGCCCAACTCAGATAAAAATACTAAAACTCGATCGTGACCTGACCTGCACGTATTATTTTTTATATTGTTTTTTATATAAAATTAAATTTAAAAAATATAATTCATCAAATACACCAAAAACATTAAAATAAATGTTTCCTAACAAATGTTTAAAAAAAAAATATTTCCCAACAAATAAAAAAATATACTTAGATAACACTAATAAGTGCAATTTAGTAAGCTTACATCTAAAATAGTAGCAAAATTAATAATAAAATAAGAGTTATACAATATCTAAATAATAGTAACAAAACAATAATAATAAAATAACGAAATGATAGCAAAATAATAAAAAAACAGTAAAAAAACAATAGCAACATTTTTTATTTTTACAAAGTCAAAATGAATTTGAGCTTAAAAAGCTTAATCGAGACCTACCCCATTTAAAAACGTACCTTAATTTTTATATAATTTCAGTTTTTAGACTTATATTTTTATCCCAATCTTATTTCAAACGAGCGGATGATAAATCTACTTTAACCCATCTGTAAAATAACAACTTAAATGTCCAATAAAAAATATTATTTTGAACCTTTAATTATTACAAAATTACATAATTAGCTTTAAGATAAAACGAAAAGAAAAAGAAAAAAAAATCTATTGGTCACAGCACGTCGCATCATCCTAGAATTCCACATTTAACGCCGTCGTTTTCTTACAATTATCATTTGAACAAAACGTACAATAACGATCGAAGAACACATTTTTCCCCCATTTCCTGTCTCAGAACTCCAAAACCCTAAAATTTCCTCACAGAAAAAATAGAAAATAAAGAAAGAAAATTACTTAAACCTAATTGCATTGATCGACCGAGCGGTAAAGCTAGAAAATAAACGAAATGTCGTGGCTGAGAACGGCGGTGAACAAAGCGGTGGAGGTTGGGAATAATACTAACATCACGCGAAACATCAAAAACTATGCTGATACCGTTGTTCATCATGCTGGTCAGGCTGTCGCTGAAGGAGCCAAACTCTTTCAAGATCGCATTGTAAATTTTTTTTTTTGCCATTCATTTTTATAAATGTTATTTATTTGCAGTTTGAGGTTTTCATGTTGCAATTTGATGCTGAATGGTTTTTTAGCTTGAGAGGTTTGCAATGTTGATTTTCTTTTTAAAAAATTGGAAATTTAGATTTATTTTCATAAGAAATAATTTGTTATTATGAAATTGCTAGATTATAGTTTTAGCGTTTTCATTTTGGTTTAAAATTGATTGTGTGTTTTGGTCGTTCAATTAAAGATAATGAAATGTATTAATAATCTAAGCAGGTTTTTTTTAATTCTAAATTAACAAAATGCAATTAAAATCTAATTATAATTGGAGAAATGTGTCTCTTTGGCGGAATAAATTATTTTTCTATACACTAGCCACATCTATATACACATTTTAGTGCTTTTTTTTTTGTTTAATTTTAAGTGGATTTGGCAATTTCCCTTTCAAGTAATATTGTTATACTGTTATTTGATCTAATGTTAAATGTGGCTTGTGATGTTGTAAACTGATATTAAGTAAGAGCTTTGTGATCTAGTCAGTTGTCACATCAGAGTCAGCTGTCATTTCTGACTTGATTTAATGCGCTCCTAGATAGTTATTTACCTTGTTTACTTTTAGAAATTCTTTTTCCTGTTGTTGGCATCCTATAATATTGTTATTGGACTTGCTTAAGTTGCTTAGTTTTTCAGGGGTCTCGTAGTATCAGAAGTGTAAGGCAAACTGTGAAAAGATTGGAGGAAGCAGCTTTCGCTTGTAGGGGATTTGAGAGAGCTATCCTGCTGAGAAGATGGTTGGTTGCACTCAAAGAAATTGAGAAGTTATCTGAAGGCAGTCAAAAGAGCCTCGAGCAAGTTCTTGCTGATGAAGCAAAGGACACCCCAAAAAGGCAGTCACTGGTGAGTTATTCCTTTTGTTAACAAACACCAAACTGAATGCACTGAATTAAGTTAAGTGTTACTTATTGAGTTGTAAATTATATGTTTTTGTCAATGTCTGCTCAACAAGGGGATAGGTAGGTTTACTTTGGTTGCGTAGTCTGAGATCAAATTATATTGTGTTTCTTTCATGAGTTAGGTTAAATAGTTTAATATACCTTATTGTCATATCCTTAGATTTCCTTTGAAGTGTATTTGTTGCATTTTGAAACTAATGCTGTTGATTAATTGTTTGTGTGCCTGGAATAGGTTTGATTGCTGAAATAATGCTACATTTCGAATAAGTTTCTTGTGTCATGACTCTATCTTTTGATCATTTTTAATGATCGATAGGTTTTGTATTATGACTCTGATATTGGGGATGGACCGATGAATTTTCAAGAGGTTTTCCTTCAAAGCCAGGCTTTGGAGTGCATAACAATATCTATGGTATGATTTGATATCTTGGTCATTTGTTCCTATTTTCTTTTTAATCAGAATTCATCAAGATAATGTAGAATCTTGAATGTATCATAAACATTTTTAGACATTTATTTCCATGCTTTGCTAGCATAGTTATTTACTAATTTTTAGAGGATTTGGCATTAGATGAAGTTTCGGAAAAGTCAACATTTCAGGTGTGGTCATTCTGGATCTACATCTTTCCCTGAAAAAAAAAAAAAACTAAAATAAACAATCCGGATAGTTCATTTAAATAAAGAAAGATATAAAATATTTTATCATGGGCCTGGTTAAGTTTTTGATATTTTTAATGATAACTGAGTAATGATTTTCCAAACAAAAACAAATGAATGCCTAATTCCTGCACTTCACGAGGGTTATAGCAGCTTTACTGGAAATTGTTCTTAGTCTAGAGTTCCATGCAAGAACTGGAGCTTTAATCTTTAAGTGTTCTCTACGATCATTAAATCCTATCAAACACGGTAAGCTATGAAGCTGCTTCAATACCTGTTATGCCTTATGCTATCAAAATCATAAAAAACAAAAAACTTTAGTGATACATTTACTGAGCTCAATATGGCATTAAGTAGAAATTTTAATGATTGAATCATCTTCAAGGAAAATTATAAGAAAACTCTTAGTTTGTTGTGTTCTATCAATATAAGTACATTTAACTTATTTATAGATATGTTATCTTTTCTGCTGGAGTATCTTAGATGTCTTCATGTAAGATCGTATGTTTGATTTTCTGTAATTTTTATCTAGCCATGTTCAGAATTTGTGAGACCTTTTTGTCATTTATAGCTAACAAGTTAATATCATGAATGAAAGAGCTTACTATTTCCAAAGGCATGAACTTTTCTATTGAACTTTTATGTTTTTGGAATACCTGATCGTTAAGGTTAAAGCAGGTTAAATATTTTCTATGTTTCAGATTATTGAAGCTCCAAATGAGGAAGAGATTTCTCTGCTCCAGGAGATGTTTCGGTATGTCCTCTCACTTTATCTCTATTGATTTATTATAAGCTGGAACGCCAACGTTGAGGTTTTGCCATCACAGAGTTTAAAAGTGACTGTTTCTAACATATGCTGAATGATTTAATTTTCTGCCTCTTCTTGTATGTTTTGTTTGGTTAAGTTGGACAAATAATTTATTATTATGAAAATTTAGCCTGAAACTTAAATAGGATTTCGGTAATTTCCATTAATTGAATAATAATACCTGCAGGCTCTGCCTTACTGGAGGAAAAGAAGTTCACAATGCTGTAGTCAGCAGTATACAGGATCTATCTTGTGCCTTTTCTAGCTACCAAGAAGAAGTGCTGGTAACTTGTTGGAACCCATGCTACATTCTGAATGCAATTTAGAAAGATTCAGAGTTTAATGTATTCCCTTCCTTTTTTCTTCAAACATGGAAATTTATAGGTGAAACGGGAGGAACTGCTTCAGTTTGTGCAAAGTGCCATAACAGGGCTGAAAATCAGTGCAGATCTTTTAAGGTAGTTCAAAACAAAATACTTCCATTTCCTGTCCTTCAGCCCATGTTATAATGCGCACACTTCCCCGTTATGTTTTCTCTACTTTGGCTTTGGGTTCTCAGTTCATGTTTCTGACAATGCCAACATCTTGTATGTTTCTGGACTATGTTACTCTGGCCCTTTGTTTTTCCTAAAATACCCATGTCCAACACCCATATCCAACGAATATCTGGATTTGGGTATGGAGGTAAGATTCTCCAACTATATAATAAAAACTGAAAAAAAGTGAACATACCTGTGATGAATGATAACTGTTTTCAACACTCTTGAGTGGGTGACGTAGCTTTTGACGGTATCTAATTGAAATTTTCTTTAATAATTATAGTGTAATTTTCCTTCTCTTAAAATGAGTTTCAACTTTTAATATCTAGCTAAGATATTTCTGTTAGACATGAATAAAAGTTACTTTTGATCATATTTTCATGTGCCCAGTTTGCATCTATGTTGGTGTAAATATACCTGCTCATCCTATTTTAACAGAGGAATCAATTTCATATTTTTTGGTTCATGTTGTGTAGCTACCATATTTTCCAGAAATTTTAGATATTGAAATTTGAGGTTTTTGATTGCTACACTTACTTAAGCAAGAGTAATTAATATTTTGTATCTTTTAATCTCCAATGACAGATCGGATATTGAAGCTTCTGATTTGAAGAAAAAACTCAATAAGTTAAGCATGCCAAAAGATGGTCATGATAATGAATCAGAAAAGACTGCTAAAGTGACTATTGAGGTGAGCAGTGAGTTTAATTTGAGCTATAGTAAACTTTGCTTATCCATTTTGTGGTAGTTTGGAATCTACAGTGTATTGAGTAGAAAATCTGGTCTAATGTCAGGGAAACGATTTTCAAAATTCCTGTTGGTTTTCGATCTGGACAAATCAAATTGCTAGTTTAACATTATACTGGTTTATTTTGCTTGTTTATCTTGCAGTTGCTTGACGCTAATTATTTCTTTTTGCTTCATTGTTGCTCTTGCATATGGTTCTTTAAAGTGTCACTTGTTGAATAATCTGTTTGCACTCAATAAAGCTGCAAAAGAATTGGTAGAAACACTCGGATTTCATTTTGGAATAAGTGTTATTTGATATTCCTTTGCCACTGAATGGTATGTTCTGGGTGTTTCCCAGACTGCTCTCTCTCTCTCTCACACACACACTCACACAAAAAACCAGCTTAGACTCATAGTTGAGTGATACATGAGCTTTTAAATATTATTTTTTTATTTCAGTAATGTTTATAAATTATTGGCATATTATGGATAGCTAAGATTACAAGATACCGTTAGGGTTTAGATCTAGGGCTAAGATTATTAGTCTCTCACTCTCTCTCTCTCCCTCCCCCTCCCTCTCTAGCATAATAGTGATGTTCTTATCTTGCTTACTGATTTCCCCTGCAAATTGTCTATATATGGATTGCTTTTTATATCATTTGCTCTCATTTTGGTGCATCTTGATAACTCATATATACAAAACAAAAACCCAGCTTAGACTCATAGTTGAGTGACACATGAGCTTTTAAATATTATTATTTTTATTTCAGTAATATTTATAAATTATTGACATATTATGGATAGCTAAGATTATAAGATACCATTAGGGTTTAGATCTAGGGTTTAGATCTAGGGCTAAGATTAGTTAGGGTTTAAATCTGGGGCTATTAGAAATTTATTTCCTAGAAAGCGTATTACGAACAAGTTGTAAAATATTTATTAGCCAGAGTATTATTATTCATATTGTTTTCTTTGAATTAATAGAGAGAAACTAGAGGTTTTCCACGGCCCTACATTTTCTAGAGTTCCATATTCTTTCTTACTCGTTTGTTCAGCCCTAATTCCATTGGTTTACTGTTGTTTCCCCCTAAACCACATCAATTTTGGTATCGGAGCCTAATTAGATCCTAGGGTTTTCTTTTAAGGTGGGTTGGATACACTTGAGGTCAACGAAGAGGAAGTCAATGTCAAGAAACATAATTGAATGCAGTGCAACATGTGATTGAAGAATCGTCATGTGCAATTTATGCTTGGTTGCGACAGGAACAAGTGGGAACCCATATGGAGATTCTGGAAGGTGCCCACATCTAGTTTGACATACCAGAAGGTAGTTTCCTTGATAAATTTGATCTTGTGTG
Source organism: Gossypioides kirkii (assembly GCA_005610355.1). Taxonomy (NCBI): domain Eukaryota; kingdom Viridiplantae; phylum Streptophyta; class Magnoliopsida; order Malvales; family Malvaceae; genus Gossypioides; species Gossypioides kirkii. The sequence continues at coordinate 4,088,454 of CP032252.1, read as the reverse complement.
AGGAAGAAAACCCCATTCATGATTATGGACTGCAAGTTGTGTAGTAGGAGGATCGTTGGAGTGGTTGGTACCTGCCCTTGAATTAAGTGAGGGTGGAATTAAATTTGAAGTTGCTGATATTCTTGGCAAGATGCATCACGAAGATCGAGAGCATGATATGCTAGAACCTAGAGCTCTTTATGATATCTAATTCTACAAGCTCTTGTCAACAGTTTGAAATCAAGTTAACAAGGCCTACTCCTCCCCAAAGAAAAATTAAAAAGTCCTAATTTTTTTTAAGCTACTCATGTTTCTAATTTACCAGCTGATTATACGTATTTAGTGATCTTTACTGTGGCTATGTTTCCACTTAAACAGATATTGAGCTTCCCAATACATTTCCTTGAAAGAAAATATGACATTTGACCACCTTATCTTTGTGGTAGGCTCTGAGAGAAGCACTTGCAGATATACGAAACTGTTCCACATTGGAAAAGATTTTACTGAAAAAGAAGTCTCTAAACAATGGAGACTCTCCTGAGATTCATGCTCAAAAGGTATATATTTCTTGATATTTGGTTGTTTCCTGATTAGGTTATACTATGCATGAATATGTATATGCAACCTGCTTTCTGTTAAAGTCTCTAGCTAAAATATTTAATTTAGGGGTTTATCATCTTTTTGCAAATGCAGCATTTCTTGGGGCGTCTGTTTGTAACTTGCTGCTTTATATTGTTTCTTTGAGCAGGTTGATAAGTTGAAGATCTTATCCGAATCTCTTGCAAGTTCCTGTGCAAAAGCTGAGAAACGCATATCAGATCACAGGTTTGCCAAGGATCTTTTAGAGTTTTTTTGAGTAACTTTTGATTTTATCAATGCTGTTACTTTAGAATAGCAGTTGCGTTTATATGTGATATATTATTTTATGTTAAAGGGTTAGTGAGGCCTGGCTGTTTCTTTTTTTAAAAGTATCTCGTTAGGTACTATAAAAAAATTTGCAGTTATTGATTTTCAGTTTGAAATTGTACAATTTACTTTGACCTTTTTTAGATATCTCCTACTTGAAAACTTCCAAGAAAGTATGAAGATTATTATGAAAACATGGGTTGAAACTTTAACAGTGACCAGAATTTGTGGCTGCTTTAAAAGGATGTCTGCTTAAGTCTTTGGTGTGATTTATATCTCTTATGTCTTATGTATGACCTTTGACCTAAATTTCCTTCTTGATCTTATTATTAATGATGAAAAGGTTAGCCTTGGGCCATGTTAATTGGCAAAAATCGTTTGAATCTCGTCTTTGGTGATTTCTTGGGGGTGCTTGCCTGGAATATTTCTACTTCTGCTTAATATTTGGATTTTGGATGAAATTCTTGAAGACTGAGCACTGAAGCAACATATAAAGCAATCTGAAGCTCTTTATAATTGATTCTGCTTTGAATTATCTAAATATCCTCCTGAAATATGTTATTGTTGCATACTGGTCATTGGTTTTATTATTGCCAGACTTCAGAAGGAGGAGGCCCTGACTGTTCGTGTAGCCAAAGCAAATGAAGCTGAAGGAAAAGAGAAGGTTGTATACTTGCACTGATGTGTTCTCTTTGTCTGCACTGCTAGATAAATAGTAAAATCTTATCATCTTGCAATTTAGGTTAGAGTACAATATTTGATTGCAGGAAGTTGTCTGGAACTTGATAGCTACTAGCTAGTTGTTTGCTTATTGTCTATAATCAAATGTGATGTCAAAATCATGATTAGTTTAGGTAGATCTGCTGCGGAGGATTTTTTACACTTCCTAATCAAAGGCTGATGACATGGGAGGCTTAATATGGAACATGTCAAGTTATTTACTGGATGATATCATCTAAAATTTGCATTCAAAGGATTATTTCCATATTTTCATGATTTCATGCATCATGGTACTGCATAGCAGTGATAATACTGTTATTAGATGCCATTATATGCTGTTCAAGAAGTCTCCTAAGGGACATTGGTCTTGGTTAGAAGATGAGACTCGATTCGTTGGTCTTATTTTTGCATCTTGAGGATGTCGGTTTATGGGATGGGAGAGGGCTAGCTCCATTTGTATAGCTTAAGCATTAATGCCAAATGCATGTCCATATATACAAAAAGAATTATTTATGTTGTAGAAATTAAGAAAGTTCCATTCTTTAAGGTTTATTTGTCTGTTTTTGCCTAGGATTTCATTAGCATCATAAACTATGTAAGCTTTTCACTGAAACAATGAAAACCATGCAGATCTGGGCAAACTGGCTTGTGAGTTTTGACGTATTAACTTGTTTTAGATGAAAAATCTGACATTTTCTTCCAATGAATGATATCCAGGAAATAGTAGCTGAGATTTCAGTGCTTGAGAAACAAAGAGATGAACTTGAAGCAGAGCTGAAAAAGGTTATTCTACTGCATTCTGTTTCTAGTTGTTGCTTACACATTGGAAAATTTATAAAATCTCCTGCAATGTGCTTTTACATGTTTGTTTCTCTTTACCTTCATATATGGTGCATTGTTCCCTCTTTTTACTTTAATAATTTTTTTGTTTCTTTTATTTATACTTATTCATGTTGCTGGAGGTGACTGTATACTTTACTGAAGCAGATCTTTTGTATATTTTTACTCTTTGTGGGTGATTGGCGAAGTTCACAAGTTACTAAAGCTTTGCAAATAGATTGCTATGGCATATATAAGATTGATTTATCCGTACAGTTTATTTCATTATTCTACTTAAATCCATTTTGATTATAATTGGCTCCACTTGATTGGTAATGAGTGGCTATTATTTCCAATTATGTAGTGAAGCTCCCATACAACCATGCAAACCACGCGGATTTGAAAACTTTATGTTTTCTGTGTTCATGCTATAGAAATTTCTGTTTATTTACTTCCTTTAGTGTAAAAAGGTGGATTCTGGGTTCTGGCCTTTATGATTTTGGTGGAATGTGTGTAGGTTAATATATCGTTGGCTGCTGCTAATGCGCGTCTACGTGATGTCCGGGAAGAAAGAGATCAGTTTAACGAAGCTAACAATCAGATTGTTTACCATTTGAAAACAAAGGTGTGCATGCGCGTGTTTTCACGTAATTTCTATATTAATCATGTAAAGCTAAAATTTATATAAATTACTCCATCTTGATAATTTTATGTCCTGTCTTATGGTTCGAAATTCAAATATCTAATATAACTCTTTTTGACATGTTAACAGGAAGATGAATTGTCAAAATCCATTTCTGCTTGTAGAGCAGAAGCTGAAGTTCTCCATACGTGGATTAATTTCTTGGAAGATACTTGGCTTATCCAGTCCACTTATGCAGAAACTAAGAACAAGCAAGTCAAGTATGTAATCCAACACTCTTATTCTGTTAGGACAATATGTTTCTAATTATCCTCCATTGAACCTGTTTTTCGAATTCCTTGCATCGAAGAAAGAGAATATTATGAAGTCTGTTCTTAATTCTATTTATTTAATACTTAATACTGGATTCTTTTAGTTTTTTGGTTGATACTTGTTTGCATTTTCAGTGAGGAATTGGAGCAACATGAGGGTTTCTTTGTGGACTTGGCCTTTAATCTTCTCTCTGATTACAAGGTATTCAATGCATTCTGACTGATGAAACACTTTGTGAACCTAAGTTGTGGTTAATTCCCGCCTTTGCTCCTCTCTTTCTCTCTCATGCATTGTTCTGGGAATCTTTGTACTCTTATGCAGAAAGAGCTGACCCCTTCTATTAGTCGTATTGGTAAATTTGTAGAGAACCTGAAGAAGTTAAATGAGAGGTAATCTCTATCATTTGAGATAAAAATTTCTGGCCTACTTATTTTAACTGCAATTTCTAAATCTTTATCCCCGAAAAGACAGATCAGAGAAGGCTTCTGGTCCAAGTGATGAGGATGCCAAAGAATTAAACCCGAGGAAACATCTTGAGGAGGAATATTTGGATTATGAAGCCAAGGTACACTCGGTCCCTGCTGATGCATATTTTCTCCCTCCCCTTTTTCCTTCTCTCGTTTATTTTCTTTTAGAGGGTTTTTTTGGCAACGATGAAACCACATATTGCTTCATTAATTATTATTATTCACTAGTTTTATTCACTTTTTGTTTAAATCCCTGTTTCTTTTTTCCTCTTACTGTTGTCGAGTTCCTTGTTTCAGATTATAACTACCTTCAGTGTGGTGGATAACATGAAAGATCAGTTTTGTAAGCACGAGACACTTTCAAGGTTAGATATATACATATTGCATACAAACTCATCCTTTCCAATTTCTATGTGTCCTCCTATCCTTGCGTTTTCATGATTCCCTCTAAATGGGGTTTGTGAATCCATTTTCCGGTCTTCTATCCAGGAAAGGTGACCCTAAGGTTAAAGAATTATTCAATGACATTGAAAAGTTAAGAGTGGAGTTCGAAGCTATTGAAAGGCCAACTTTGGAAATTGAGACTCCAAAAATTGATACTCCTAATGAGAATCTGCACATGGTTCCAGAATCGACACAACCTAAACCTGATAATACAAAGGCAAAGACTGAAGCACAACCATTGCTGGATCCTGCAGCAGAATTAGCAAAGCTGGAGTCAGAATTTGGGAAGGGTAGCGAAGACTACTCGACCGAGGAGATAGGTGATTGGGAGTTTGATGAACTTGAAAGGGAACTGAGAGCTGGTGATTGAATAGGTCAGGTAATTTAACCTTGTGGAAACTCGGTCAAAATTATGTTATATATTATAATAGGCAAGCCCTTGTGCTAGTATGACATGTATTGATATATGTATAACCTGCATTCTAGAATCAAGGTTTTCACTGTTACCTCTGTAACATTGGATGAGGTCTCAATTTATTCATTCTTATGTAAATACCTCTAATCCTGGAATTCGTAGAAAACATGAATCTGTATCAGGGTTCATCTCTTCACAGTTTACTGCATGATTTCTCAAGCGTTGAAGAATTTGTAGGTCTGAAAGGGTTGGGTTAGATGTGAAAGGTTCAACTTTCTTTTTGAGTTATTAGGTAAGAGTCTTGGATTTGGCATGCAACTGTACAAGCTTTCTCATATATTTAGAAGCTCATACTCATGCCTGAATCTATCTCGATCACGAATTCTTTTAAGAAAAGCAGCACAGCCACAAAACACAAAACATCGCATTGTTTGAAAGTGTGATATTCGTCACTAGGAAAAGGAAAAGAGGTAAAAAGAAAGATGAATGAACTGAGAGGCTTTGGGTTGGGGGGGGGGGGGAGATTTCCAAACAGTGAAATAGTGAACCCCAATGAAAAAAGGAAAAAAAAAGTAGCTGTAACGAAAAAAAGGGTTTCCTGATATAGAAATTTGGAATTTGTCTTATCTTTAGCATAACACCATCATTTTGCAGGGGGCCTCCATTGCTTTTCAACAGAACCTAGTGGGATGGGAGAGATTGAGAATTTTCCAACCCTACTATTTCTTCCAAAAGGTTCTTTTCTAGCAACAGTGCTGTTTTCTGTTTTTAACTCTGCTTTTTGCTGGTGCTAGTGTTGGCCGGATAACCGGCAAACGATGCCCCTCTTCCGGTCCACTTTGAAGAAAAAAAAGAGGTTAAAAAGTCGAATATATTATCCATATCCAGGAACTCAGATAATAGGATCCGAAATTGTTTTAACTTTTGGTTTATGGTTACTTTATTTAGCTCTAGTGACCCATTGCCTTGTTAAAGACACAAGGTGTTAAACAAGGTAGGGTTTATCATAATTATGCCCCATATCAACTTAGCAATTCCCTTCTTGTTGCTTGTTTTGGACACACATTTTTTCTTTACCCACGTAAGGGGGAAAATGATAGGGGAAAATGGTTTCAATAATAGAGATATATGAAGAAAATGGACAAGGTACAGTTTATCATAATTATGTCCAGTAGCTAAGATTTTACAAAATTCACCAGGACCGGCTTCAGATTTTTGCTATTTCATATCATAATAAAAGATGGTTTCTAATAATTTTATCTAGATTGGATACCTAACTCAACTTAGGTTGGGTTTGAGTATTTAGTTAATGGACGGTATTTAATTATTCTAGGAAATGATACTTGTTTAGAATTAACCTTTGAATCCAAAGGACTAAATCACTTTTTTTTTTATAAAAGGACAAGGACTAAATCAAAAGATTTGGACAGAGTACTATATCCAAAGGTTGGTTTACTTATTCAAAACATATATTTTTTAAATTGTGTTATTTGTCTTTGTACTATGTATGAGTTGTGGATTTAGTTTACTTTAGTTTGATCTTTTCATTAAATTCATTATGTTATTTTCAAGATCTTATGCAACAAGTATACTATTACATGTAATGTTATGCCAGCTTGTTATTTTCGTAGGTTATGAAAAAGCTAGCTAATGGATTTAATTATTTTTGTTTGATTAAGATTGAAGCTTCAAAATTCGAAAAATATCATGACTAAGAATGATCAAATTGAAAAACATGGATTAAATTTACAACTTTGTACATGACTAATAGTTGGATTTAACAAAATGGATTCAACAACTATCGTTAGGGTTAGGATTAAAATTTTAAAAGTTGAAAAGTAAATGGACTAAAATTGATCAATTCAAAAAGTATAAAGATTAAAATTAATCAAATTAAAATATAAGAATTAAATCCACAACAACAAATAATCTGTCTTTTAATATTTTAATGTCATTTAAAATAGTAAAACAGAATTTTTAAAATCGATCTAGATCAGGTTTCAAACATTGAAGAATCCGAGTATAGCTAAAACTAATAGTTGAAATTTCATGAGAAATTATTTAATGGATCCTTTTCATCATATTATTCATGACCTCATTCAATTAAAAAAAGGACACATCATCTTTTTTTAATATCATATGTATATTTGGACTAAACTTCCAAATTAAAAATAATGTGTCTTCTTTTAATTAGATGGAACCATGAAATATGATGGAAAAGATTTATAAAATAATTTCTCGTAAGTTGGATTCTTAATAAATTATAATTTGAAACTACCTTGCTATACCGATACAAAACATTAATACATTGAAGATGAAGTCCAAAAACATCAACACTTAAATCAAAAATCAAGTCATACCCAAGAAAAACGTTTGACCTTAAACACATCACCATTATCAAATTACAAGAACTAAAACATTAGCTAAAAATACCATCATCACAGATACATCGAACATCAACCATCACACAAATTGATACACAAGGACCAAATTAAATAATGAATTAAATGGAGGAAAGGATCCCATTGAACAAACAACATAAATAAGTGGGTTAAAAAAAAAAAAAGTGGGGTGGAAGAGAGTGTATTAAAAGGGAAGACAAAGCTTAAAACCAAAACCAAAAGAAAAGAAATAAAAATAGGAAGGGTCCTCGAATTTCACAGGATACATATTCCCCATCCACCATCCACTGTCGGATCATCTGTTCCTTTCTTTCTTGATGTCAACAACTCATCCAGTACTCTTTCATTGTCTTCCCCCTTCCTTTATATATATATATATTAAATAAAATAGGATTGCAGATATTGAAATTTCGAACTTCGTTTTCCGAAACTCGAGTCGGGAAAACAAACCCTGGAATCCAGTAAAAAGTAGTGTAAACATGTTAATAAAAAGTGGTCGCTTAGCTTTTCTTTTTTTTCTTTTATCACATTATTTTATTTTACTAATAAAAAAAAATTATTTATATTTTTCTTGAACAAGCCATGCAAGTATTTATGGTGATGAATGATGCTGGAAACCTGGTTTTGAAACTTGGGCTGATTTCAATTTAGAACCTTTTTGGCTTGAAGTTCTCACACATTATCTATTTGTTCTTGAATTATGAGTGGGGAGCAGCTATCAAAGCCAATTTAGAAGTTTAATTGTAATTTTTCATACATCAAAATATAAGTTTACTATGTATTAATTAATAATTTCATTATTTTCGAAGGGATTGAATAGAATTTTTTCATTTTTTGGGTGTTAAATATTAATTTATAATTTTTTTATTTATAAGAGGACTGGATTGAAAACTTTTCATGGACAAAATGTAATTTCACTATATATAATAATTTATAGCTTCTCTATTATAAGAGTTCTGCTTGCTCCCTTCATATTCACCTCTGGAAGCCTGGAATTGAATTATAAAATTTTAGAAATCTTTTCATTTTTAAGGGTTATAGTACGATTTCGCCATTGATTTCATCATTCATGAAAGGACTAAAAAGCAAATTTTCATTTTTTTAGAGTCCCATGTCGTTGTCTGCCTCCTTTATTCACCCCTGGGAGCTATGTTATTCAAGTTTGAGCCTTGAATAAACAGGAATATATTCATGTTAAAGTAGACAAAAATTTGAGGAAAATGAAAAAAAATTGGGGTAAGTGAAAAAATTAGGAAAATGTCAAACAAATACTTTGGTCCGTACTCCTCTCATTAAACCATTTCTTTTACATTATCATATTAAAAAGAACAAACATTAGTGTAAGGGTTGGTCCCCCAACTGGATTAACTTCCATAATTATCCCAATTTTTTATATTTGGAACCATATGAAATAGTTTACAAAATAATATAACTATTCGTTACGAGAAATTATTTTTTGAACGCTTCTTACCATATTATTTATGATTTTTTTAATTATTTAATGATATTTTAATAATTTTTTATATTATTAACACAATTTTTTTGTCCTAAACTTCAAATCTAAAATTCTGAATCACAAACTTTGAATTCTAAATTTGAATCAAGTTCGGGTCTAGGGTTAGAATTTTGAGTTTGGAGTTCAAGATTTGAAATTTAAAGTGTAGGATTTAGGGTTTGAGATTCAAAATTATAATAAAAGAATTATCAAAATGATATGTAATGACATAAAAAAATTATTAAAATATTATTAAATAATAAAAAAATATTAAATGATATAATGAAAAAGATTCATAAAATAATTTCTCTATACATATCCTAATTTAATTCTTTTACTGAACACTTGTCGTACCGCGCGGTTATTTTGCTTGCTTATAAAGAGTGGAATGAGCTCTCTTTCTTTCCAAACCCTCAAAAAAACTTAGCATTTAAAAAAAATATATGGCAATGAGCTTCATTGATAATGAAGAAGATGATGAATATATTGACATGGAAATCACTTCATTTTCCAATTATTTCACAAATTCAAGGAATTCAAGGGAATTTGAATTCCAAATGTCTTCAATTTCCATTGAAAAGGAACCGACAAGTTCCCCAGCCGATGAACTTTTTTACAATGGGAAGCTTCTTCCCCTTCATCTTCCTCCACAGCTGCTTCAATTTTCAGGTTCGGGTTCGGGTTACGGTGACTTCAACAATGGTGTGGTTGAAGAATTGTATGGCACACCACTAGCCACTACTGTTACGACACCGACATCAACGAGCACTCCGTTTGAATCCTGCAATATATCGCCTTGTGACTCTTGTTGTGTTAGTAGAGAGCTGAACCCGGATGAGTACTCGTCGACGTCGTTGTTCTACGAGTACTCAACCGAGACGGAAGCTAGTCGATGTTTCGATGAGAACCCGAAGAAGTCTTGGACTAAAAAACTCAAGCTCAGCTCAAAGTTGAAGGCTTCGAGAGCTTACCTCAAAGCCTTGTTCGGAAAATCAGGTTGCACGGATGAATCATCCGCCGCAGCTAAAGACGGCAATCAAACTACGGTTTCGAAACCGAAAAGGCGAAACAATGGGGACAAAGGGAAGTTAGTTGACGATAGCAATGGTAATGGTAATAGTAATCGTCATCGGAGATCGTTCTCGACGGCGGCTACGAAAGGCTATTCTTTGACAAACAAGACTTCGACTTCTTCATCATCATCATCTTCCTCTTCTTCTTCAAACTCGAATGGCTCAAACGGGTTCCCGTACCTGCAGTTTCTTAAACGAAGCAGCAGCGTTAATACTGAAATCGAGAATCCGATTCAAGGAGCCATTGCACATTGCAGACGATCTCAAGCTCAAAAGATGATGGCCTCAACTAAGATTGTAGGTGAAGTTAGGTATTATTCTTTGTCAGCTCCTAACATTCCTGCTTTCGAAGAACAAGACAGGCCAGATCATTGCAGGGGCTAAAAAGTTTGATAATTTATGTTATCCGGGTTCGGATATGTGTTGAACACGAATATTTTTTAAGAAAAATGAAAAATCGGAGTAACGTGAAAGATAAATATGGTAGAATGTAGATTTTAGTTATTATTTTCTTATGCTTAATTATTTTCTATTTTAAGAAGAGGGTATGCTTTTGAAGTAGAACAAGGTTTGATCATAAAGTTTCCATGGAAGTTTCTTTTAAGATGGAGCGAATTTCTTTAAAATGTACCAAAATGATGTTTATTGATACATTGCTTCTTATTGCAGTAAATATTTAAAACCCGATTTTTAAGTTGAATTGAATCTTTAAATGTGAAATAAACTCTTTCAATTCGAACCCAAAATTTTATTTTTAAAATATCGAATCTTTTACTATTCAATTCAATCGACATTCATAATTATATACTCCATATTACGTTAAACTTGAGCAACTATATTTGATTAAAAAGGTTCTAGTAATCCAACTTCTTGAAATTAAGTAAATTTTGTATCGGTACCGTTCGTACTAATACGTTTCGGAACAAGAAACTAACTTATTTGAAACATCATTAAATAAGAATTTGAGAATATTTATGTTACTCGAATTTAAATATAAATTTTTTCCATAAATTTACAAATTCACTGTAGAAAGGAAAAAGAAAAAGAATTGCAGATTTGGGTACAAACTAATCAAAATGATAAAGAGATATTATCTTTTAACAAAACATGGGTCCTTGATTTCAGGGTGTACCTACAAAACTTAATAGTTTGATTTTTATAATTTATAAAATTTTAAATTAATAATGGTAAAATTATATTTTGGTCCTTAAAAATGATAAAAAATTAATTTAATAATTTAAAAATTATAAATATTTAGACTATTAAAATGATAAAATTATATTTTTACTATCATAATAATATACAATTTAATTTCGACCAAAAAAAATTTTTCTGACTCTGTCACGGTTCAATATTTATCTTTTCTATATATTCGAGCATTAGTTGAAATTTATGATCTATATATATATACAAATTGTGAAAAGAAAAATACTCATGTTCCATCCTACAATAATCTAAAATTTGATTTTCAACCATCTATAATCGATTTAATTTGTTTCTACACGTATATTCTTCCCGCAGTAGAAAATTAATTTTTCTACTTTTAATTTTTGAATTTTAACTTTTTTACTTTTTTTATTAGATTATTTGGTATTTTTAAAATAAAAAAAGGTTTTGCTCATATGGCCAGTTTTTTTTCGTGAATAAAACAAAATCTATCAATTATATCAATTCAAAAGAGAATGGCTATGGTCTGAAAACAAATAGCGCACCCCAACACGTCTGTGGGAAGAGAATCTAAAATTTGTAAACTTGACATCCACGAAAGGTCAAGTTTAGCCAATCGATCCGCATCCGCATTATCACCTCTCGCAATGTAAGTTATTCGCCAAAAGCTAGTAGAACGTATGAGTCTTTGCGCTCTTTTAAGAACAGTGATTCTCAAATCATCTATGGTACTCTCGTTTAACACCTTAGCTACTTATAAATTATCAGTGTGTATAATACCTTTTCTGAATCCTCTCTCTAGCACAATTAGAAGTCCATCTAGAATGCTCATGTGGCCAATTTAAAACCGCATGAAAGCCATTTAAGAAAAAAATTTGACTTTCATTCTACTTCTCTAAAATAGTATCGAAAATCTTTACAATCTCATATTCAGGACCGAGAACCTTACAATCACATATTCAACATTTTTCTTTACTTATTTGACTTTTCATGCATGTAATGTTAGCCCGATTGAATATGCTACGTAATTTAATTTAATAGAAGTCCTATGATGGTGTTAACAATTGAAATTCAATTATTAAACCAAAAGAGTAAAAGAAATAAATTTTCAGAATTAAAAATAAAAGGATTAAGTTTTAAGTGTGCGGAGAATTTAAAAATCAAGATCATAATTAGACTCTAAAAAAGTGTAAATAATTAACTGAATCGAACTGTCATTAATCGAATTAATTAAAATTTTAAAATATTTAATCATTAATTAAATTAATTTTTTTTGCGAAAAAAATTAACCAAATTGAACTAACTTCGATTACTAAACCAAAATAATAATGCAAGAGTTTTGTTAATTCTTAGATTTTCTTTTAATATTTTGTATAATATATTTATTATTTATTATTATCAATTTCGATTAAATAATTAATTTAATTAATTAACTAATTAAATTAATTTTAATTTGATTTTAATTGAAATTTACACCCTCTTAATTACAATGATTTCCCTCAAGCTGAAGCATATAAAATATTGCAAAAAGGCAGTCAATAAATTAGGCAAAACTAAGCTAATTTTTAATTCAGTTCCAACCAATCATCAGATAATAAAAGTAACATTGAGTGATTTTAATAATAATTAAAAAGGCTTAAAATGCTGTTTGCCTCTTTAGATTAATTAAGAGACACTTTGTGGGAATTAAATAAATGTTGAAATTACAACATGTTGTTCTTCTAGAGACTTAAAAACTAATATAAAATAATGAAGATTAAAAAATGGAAAGTGAAAAATCTTCTAAGTGCAGACAAAACAGCCTTTCAGGTGGTCTGCTTTTCTGTTTTCTTAGTGGGTTTTATCAAACCTTAAACTAATGTAAAATAAAAAGGCAAATTTTGATGCTGTTAAGCACTAAGGGATGTTTGACAAACATGTAATATAAAACATTTAAAAAATAATAATAATAATTATGTCTTGTTTTCCATATAAAAAATTAATATAGTTGTGTAATGGAGGCGAATGTTCTAAAAAAAATTTAAGTACTTGAAATTGAAAAAAAAATCTAAATAAATTATATCATTATGAGAAAATATGGAATTGAAATGAAAAGTTATCGATAATGATTTTGCTTATAATGTTATTATTAAAATATAATGAACGAAAATGAAGATCTTGAATATAAATTTGTCCAAAGATGTAGAAGTAGAAATAACTGACCAAAATGGTGTAAAGCCGGTGAGGTACAAATTGACAATCTTGCAAAAAGAAAATAAAAAAAATAAAGTTTTAATATATAAATCATGACTTGTAATATAAGAGATTTCGTAAAGTTTTGGCATTGATTATGAAAAGATATAATAATATTTTATGGTTGATGTTACAACTTTTTATATGAATCACTATAGTGAAACTTATATTAAAATCTTTGAAAGCTTTAGAATGCTAGAAACATATAGAAATTCTCACAAAATTGTTCAATATATTTATATGAATATTTATTTGAACATATGCAATTAATTCGACTCGGTGAATAATAGTTGAAAAAAGATTATAAAATGATCTAACATGCTTATATGTATATTTTTATAGAAAGGTCATGATCATAATTTATTACGATTATTACAAAAACTCTTGAAGAGATTACAAAATAATAAATTATTTAAAGAATGATTTGAGATAAAAGATCTTAGAAAAATAAAATTTTATCTTGACTTGTAGATCGAACACTGAACATATAAAATATTCGTATATAAAATTGAAATATACCAAAAAAGATTTAAAGAGATTCTATAAATAAAATACATCCATTAAATACGCCCAATGGTTATAAGATCCGAATAAAAACAATTTATCACATATTCAAGGGAATAATAAAGAAATCTTTGATCCGAAGCACCTTATCTTAGTTGGTCTAAATGTACAATATTGTAGTGCTATGAAGCATCGATATGTATCTTTGTAATAGCATGCATTCTATCAAACATGTGACATTCTTTAGATAAAATGGTCCAATGAAAGTGTACGATGATAATGTTACATGCATAGCTTAATTGAAAAGATGTTATATATTAAAGAAAATTTATCAAAATATATTTCCTCACAATTCTTCTTCAATCATTATTTCTAGAAAAATGATATAAATATTTAACAAATATATTCAAGTGATAGTTTGAAAATCTAGTATTCAATATCGAAATCTATAAACTCTAAGATGTTATGTGATATTATCAGAAGGGAAATAAATACACATCGTATTCTTTTTATCTTAATCGAGGTTTTGTCCCATCGAATTTTCCTAGTAAAGTTTTTAACGAGACAATATGTTGTGTATTAAAGATATGCATATGTTTTTCCTTCATAAGAATTTTTTTCTCATTGACTTTTTTTAATATTAGTAAAGTTTTAACGAGACACATTATCTATCAGTAGACATTCAAAGAATAATATTATAAATATTTTTATTATAAAGTGAATGTTGGCGTAAGAAGTTGGGTAAACTAATTATAAAATAAAAGTTAAAATAAATTAATAAGCACAAATAAATAATAATAATAGCAAAATAAGCATTAATTTTATAAATTATAACAAAATCAAATATTTAAACTAGCTTAAATTAAGATGAATGGTTTTTTACCTAGTTCGACCAATTCTTTATCAATTTAATTGGTTTTTTATTAATTTAATTCTTCTTCTATTTTATATATTAATTGGACTATCAATTTTTAATTCAGTCCAATCAATTTAATTTAGTTTTTACAACCATACCTCTTAAATGTACCTCAACATTTATGAGCAAATCTAGTTGCCATACTTGGTTTCGGTGTCCATAAATCTTTGACAATTTATTAGATTTATGTCTAGTGTGAATTCAATTTATGTTTGTGTCTAATATTATATTGGTACATATTAAAATAAAATAATTTTTTTAAAATAATATTTTAAAAAAAAACTTTATACTAAAAAAAAGTTATTCACAAACATTAAAGATTTGACCCTTTAATTTTACAAAAAATTATTTTAGCTTTCTATTTAATTTTTCCTTTTTTTAACTCTTTAACTTAAATTTTTTGTCAAATTATTTCAAAATAGATGAAAAAATTAAAATTTGTTAACTTTATTGACGTGACATATATGTGGATTGCCATATAGATGACACATCAATATTTAAATAATATTAAAAATATTAAAATATTTTTTTTCGTAATTTTATAATATTTTAATTTTAAAAATAGTTTTTATAATTTTTTGAATTTTTAATTTTAAAAAATTAATTAACTATTAACGTGGCATCCACATGTATGCAAGTCAGTAAAGTTAAAAAATATTAATTTTTTCATTCATTTTGAGGTGGTTTGACAAAAAACGTAAATTTAAATACTAAAAAGATAGAAAAATTAAACGAAAGATTAAAATGATTTTTTTATAACGTTAGAGTATCAAATAAATCATTATACCAATATTAAATTCAAGAGATCAATGAATCAATGTGGTTAGAAGTTAGTGACAAATGGCGCTAATAAAGTTACAAGGTAAAATAGTGAATGTAATAAATGATAAAAGGGGGCCATTGCAGCTAACTCACATAGCCTACATTCAACTCTTAGATTTATCATTTTCTTAAAAATTATATTTAATTAATTTAAAATTTTATAATTTAATTTTGACCCCAAAATTTTACGTTTGAACTAGTTATAAAATCCAAACTAGGGGCGATAACGGTTCATTTTGGATCAATTTTGAATAAGTTATTCTATAATATTTTAGTATTTCAAAAACTTAATCGAATATAAAAAATAACCAAACCAAATTTTATCAATTTGAATAGATTTAGTTTATCGATTTTATTTTTTCGAAAAACAATATTATATAGTATTTCAAACTTTTTTCACTAATTTTATTTTATAAAAATAAAAAATACTAGAAATTAAATAAAAATATAAATCGATTTAGATTATATAATTATGATTTTTTTTAATTTATGATACACAAATCGAATCAAATACATTTAAATTATAACTGAACTAAAATCAAATCGAATGAAATGAAATCGGATCGATACCATTTTTTTTTTCTCGATTTTCTTGCTCGACCCTATTCTGAACCTTAAAAACCCTAATGACTAGATTCATTAACCCAACTATATTTTTCCAAGAAAGAAGTATTGGCAGTACATTTTAAAGGATACCTACCAATACAATCTTCCCACACATTAACATCATCCAAGTTCTTCATTACTTCCCAAACACAGTTATTGCACTTGAAACCAGCTCCAAGGCTTATCATCAATATCCTGTCCCCTTTTTTTAGCCTTTTCTTAGCTTCCATGTAACTCAAAACATACCATAACCCGGCAGCCGATGTGTTTCCGAATCGATGAAGCGCCATTCGAGTCGGTTCGAGGTCGTATTCGTTTAGCCCTAAGCTTCGCCCCATTGCGTCGATCACCGCTCTTCCGCCTGGATGGATACAAAAATGTTCGATTCCGGATTTTAGGTTCAAACAGGATTCCGGACTCGATGTTTTGGACTTATTTCTCCAATAGGTTACCATTGAGTACCGAATGAGTTCCCTTAATGGCAACATTTTAGGTACTAAAACTCGAAGGTTCATTGATACCGCTTTGGCGGCAGCTTTCGGGAGGTTTTTGGTGAGGAAGAAACCGCAGTTGCCTCGATCGTCTTCGATTCGAGTGCAGCTACCGTACGCTTCGTCTATCGAACCGACATGGGTTCGGACCGAGTGGTTCAGTTTCAAAATGGCTCGATGTTTAAGCCCTCTTTTGTTCGTTAAAAGCAAAGAACAACCCCCTATACGAAAAAGAATATTGGGGAGCATCATGGACCTTTCTTTGCCTACATACCAATTAGGGCTTAATGATTCCGAGCTCACAACAATGGCGAATTGGTTCTTATATGTTTGAAACAAATGGTTCACAAGATCAACGGCTATAACACTCGCACTACAACCCATCCCCGACAAATTAAAAACTTTAACATCCTCCCTCATCTTGTACCTATTGATCACTCGAGCTGGTATCGACGGTACCGAAGAAATCATCGAGATTGTAACTACAAGTACATCGATTTCCGACGGCGAAACTCCAGTTTTAGCGAACAGCTTGTCGAGGGTACCGAAGACGATATCGTCGATCTCCGAAAGTGCATCAGAGAGATTCGGGGATTCTTCTCTGCCCGCGATGACATTTCTTGGGCCGTAAGTTTCTTCCCCAATGCCTGCATTCACCATTGCTTGTAGCAGAAACTTGTACTCCCCGACACCCAGATTTTTGTTCCTCAAAACCAAGTTCCCACACGTTTCGGTGTCGAGTTTCATGTCGTCGGGTGCCTTGTAACACTCGTAAGCTACGATATAACAGCTTTGGGTCCTCCATAACAGCTTGTAAATGAAGAAAACGGACATGAAATAAAGAAATACCAGACATATTGTACTGAAAAGCTCCATTGATGAAGATAAAAAAGGGAAGAAAATGAAAGGAGCTCGTTTTCTTTTTTGGGGGGGCTGGTTCATTGTATATGAAAGATTTTACCTGTATTTATAGTTGAAATTTGAATCTGGTTTTTCTGTATAATTAGGTGTGGAAGTTGGAATTTTGAACATATTCAACCACTTGCATGAAAATGGTGTTACAACATTCAGTAGGGTTCAGTAGAGTAGGAGAATGCAGTTGCATTAAGAATTAATAGAGTAGCATGTGGAATATCTCCAACTGGAAAAAAGAAATTGGGTGTTTGGACTTTGGACGGAAATGAAAAACTGAAATTATTTCTAATGCAGTATTTGATTTACGGATTCAGTCTTAGCTCGATTGATATTGATATTATTGTCAGTACAGAAGAAGATGGGGAGGAGCTATAGATAGTTTTAAATATTAAAATCTTTCTAATTGAACCAATATTTTTAATATTTTATTTTTATAATTTTTTTAATAGAACTGGATGACTGATCAAACCGATCGAATTAATTAAATTGCTTGGATCAATATGTTGGTGGCCTAATCAATTCGATCACCAATTCAATTCTAAAAACTTTAATTTTGAAAAAAAAAGGCTTATCCACTTTGTTGTAAACAAAATTGGATAAAATTGATTGGTTGTGTAAATTTTTTAAAGAGTTTTCTTTTTTTTTTAATTACTATTTTTATCTTTTTATAATCTTTTTGGGTTGAAATATTAAAGAAATTTTCAACTTCTTCATTTATACTTTCCCTACACATATGAATCATATAATTCGACTTGTACTTAAATAAGTGGATTTACTCAAGTATAAATTAAAAGTATTAAAATTGTGAAAATTATGATATAAATGAAAATTTTGAATAATTATACTGTATTAAATTAAAATATGGAGTTTCATCACTATTTTTAAAATTGGATTGAATCAAATCGATTTAAGTGGAGACATAAATAAATTTACTTAAATATAAATTAGAAGTCAAGGGTTTAAAATTAAAATTGTCAAATTTATTGTATAAATATTTTTTAAAATACTTATATTATATTTAATTAAATGCATGGAGCTTCGTCATTATTTTTAAATTTAGATCAAACCAGATGAATTCGATTGGTATAAAAAAGATTTGACAACCTAATTGTTTGAAAACAAAAAAAAAATAGCGAACAATTGTTTTTATGTTAGAAATTTTATAAAAAATTCATTAAAATATTGTGTTTTTGTAAGATTTTAAAAACAACCATTTTTACATATTCATTTTTTAAAAAAAATTTTCATTTTAAATTATATCACGTGAAGTTAAGATTTGGCGTGTCATTTAATAGTTAAATTAATTATTTTAGTAATAAAATGACTTAATTAACATAACCTAAATAGTTTTGGGATGTAATTAGAATGATGTGAAGTTTAGGGATTAATTTATAATAAAGATCATAGTTTGGGGATGTTTGGTACAATTAACTCTTATTTAAAATACATATAAAAAATTAATTGATACTTTGGTTATAATGATAAAGTTAAATATTTATTATGCTCGGTGTCTTGGGCTCAAATCTAATTATTGATTAAATTTTTATTAATTTATTATATATAAAAAGATAAAAAAATACCCTAAAAATATAATTTAATTTGTATATGAGAACATATTTTGATAATTTCACAACTAAATTAGTAATTGACGAACTCGTGACACCAACTCAATAAAAGACTTAATATAAGTGTAGATTACTATCTATCATGTTCATAATTATTTTTAAAATGAAATTTAATGGCTAACCCTAGAAATTTCAAAATCTCCATCTACCATTAGTGTTTTCTTCGTAGTTTAATTTTTGGATAAACTATACTAATAATTATTGAATTATTAATAAAAAACAATTATTATTAAGAGAGGTTTAGTATCTATTATAAGATTTTTTTTCAATTAATGTTGTTTTTTTAGCCCATTGATCGATATAAATATGGCACATTGAATTCTCAAATTTCTGGTGACATGTGGTTCGCTATTTATTGGTTTTGGCATAAGAAAAACAATTGAATTTATTTAGTTTGTTAAAGTAATAGATAGTTGTTAAAACTAACATCAATAATAAGAAAAATAAAAATAAAGCATATAGATTTTACGTGAAAAATTCTTTCAGGAAAAAATCACGAATAGAGGAGAAGAAAATTCACTAATGTCGAATTCGAATGATATAATAAGAATTTCAACTACATCTATTTAAATGTTGAAAAAGACATTATTCTAATTAATGTCAAATAGAAGAAGTATAGCTCTATACGGATTCTATTTGTGTAACATATACCGTACAGCGGGGGCCTCCGACCTTAAGCCTCACACAAACCCCTTAATTTTACCACTGTATTTTTCTTTAATAAAGATTTGTGTCACACAATTCTAACAATATTAATATGAGTTTAATTCAATTTTTTTGTAATTACTTTAATGTTAATTGCAAAAGAAGTTTTATATATTGTTGTCATAAAAAAAAAACACAGAGCAATGTTTGGGGATAAATCTCAAAATTATACACAAATTTTGGTTTAATATGCAATTGTAGACATGAACCTTAATTTGATGCAATTATATATGCGAAATTTTGATTATGGTTCAAATGTATGCATAAAACTTTAATTTTGATTCAATCATACATATTTAAAGAAATAAATACTTCAATATATTTTTATATTAGACAAATACAATTATTTATGTATGCAATATATAAACATAAAATGATTTTATATCAATAATTGTGTTAATAATTTGTGAGAATTTGATCAAATCAAAATTTCATACATAAAATTACACAAAATCAAAATTCATATATATGATTGCATATTAAATCAAAATTCATATATATGATTGCATATTAAATCAAAATTCATATATAATTTTGAAATTTATCCATTTTTATCAAATTCAACAAGAAATTAGGTAAGTAGAAATAAATTTTTGGTTGACCACATTGTTTTATTCCAAAATACATTTTACGATTTAAAATACATTAAAATAATTTTTATTTTAGTTTAAATTAATAATTTTATATTTTTATGTTTAAAAAATATTATCCCAATTAATAATTACTGTATATTGAAATTTCACATGAATAAATCCAAATAAAATACAATTTTTATCGACTTTATTTATATGATAAAACTATATTTTATCTCTCCTTAAAATTTAAAATTAATTTAAAAATAATAACATTAAATTATAGTTTAATAATTTATTTTAGTAAAACCGATCCAATTGATTTAATCGATAATTTTAAAATCAAACCCAATTCATATTGTTTTAAAAAGTGAGATATTAACATGGGCAAGTGGGAAAAAGCTATTAATATCCTATAGCAGACATACCATTGATGCTGCATGTGTAGGATGTTGTTGTGGGCCAGTTCACTTTGCAATGTGCTTATTTTTAAAAAAAAAAAAATCATCACACATTAATTGTTATTCAAGTAGCCAACTTCTTGTTATGAATATATATTTTAAAAATGGTAGATATTTTTTACTTTTTTGGAAGGTGGTGTAATAAATTTTTTGTCGTCAATTGAATATTAATTTGATTGATATGAATATCAGTGTGTTGAAACGTATTATTCTCCTATTTATGGGTTGAAGAGGAACTATAATAGTTCTAAATATTGTGTAAAAAAACAGATATTATCAAAATTTATAATGAAATTGTTTCAACACTAAAACCAATGCAAACATTAGCATCAACAATTTTCTAGCTATTTTTCATGGACATTACTCTATGATTACATGTGTGAACTTTTATTTTTGAACCAAACTGGTAAATGGACATTCCACAACAAATGTTCCATTTTTTTTTATTTTGGATCACTCAAAACTTGAAATGATTCAAATTCAAGAAGATATAAACATAAATAATGTAAATGCACATAAAATAATTTATTTAATTTTTAATATTAAATCCAATCCAAATCCAAGTAGATGGAATCATCATTGACGAGTATATGTAATGCCAATTCATTTAACTAAAGTAATAGCATTTATTTATCATACGCTACAAATAGAAAACACAAAGTGATTCCAATAAATGTTTACTTATTTATCTCTTTATTGAGTAAAAAATAGATTATAAAATCACTAAAATATTGGTTTAATGGTAATATTGAAATTGTAAAAATTTTCAGAATGAAATTACTGATGATAAAAATTGAAAGGTAGAAATTTATCGTATCTTATTATCTCAGAATAAAATTATTGATCGCATGACTAAAATTGCTACTACTGGATTCATAAGTTTACAATTATTTGAAGAACTTTCAATATTAATACAGGGTTTATTGTTGACTGATCGTAATCATGCTTTTAAGTTGCTTTAGTTTTATGTTTAATGTTGTTCTCTTCTACCGAAAAACTAGTAATATTGAAATTGTAAAAAATTATAAATAAGTGGATTTTACTTCAAATGGTTAATTAATTAATCATTAAGTTTAATACTTATAATAATTAATTTGGTTAAAATTTTTAATGTAGTTGAAAGTTAAAAGTAAAAAGAAAAAAAAAAGAACAGCTAAAAAATTATTTGAGTAGGGTTTTTCTTTTGCAACTTGATTTGACATTACATTTTAATGTTTAATTATTACTATCATTTATTATTGTACTTAAAAGAACTTTTGTTTAATAATTTTAGGGTAAATCCTAAAAATAATCATCTAATTATTTGCGTGTTTTTATTTTGGCCACTTAGGTGTAAATTTTTTTATTTTAGTCACTAACATTATCAAAGTTTAATATTTTGGTCACTCCTCCGTTAAATAGTTAATGATGGCGTTTTTATTTGCATGATAATAAATTTTGGTCTCCAATATTTATAGATCTTATCAATTTAGTCCTAAATCTAAAAAAATTAATAAATTTAGCCCTCAACTTTACACATTATGTCAATTTAATCTTAATTCTTAAAATTAAAATTTAAAAAAATAAAAAAAATTTAAAATTTTTCGATAAATAATACATAATATTTTATTAAAAAATACATACAAAATTATGACAAATATTTATAAATAAATGAAAAAACTATTTTTCTCATTTTCTATCATGAAATATATTTATAAAATAATAATATTATAAATAAAACAATTTAAGGGAGAAAAATCATGAAGAAAACTTGCGCATATTCAACTTTCTCTTTTTCAACATTAATAATTACCGTGTTCAAGTTGGGTCAAAAATTACATTCTAAGGTCAAAAAGAGTGAGAATCAATATCTTTAAGTATTTACACGTAACGGGTTTGTTGCGTTTGAAGTTGTGCTTGAGTGCAAACATAATTGGAGATATATAAGTGAGCATAAGGTATTGGAAACTAGATGGAAAACCATATTGACAGCTCCACAACCTGTACAAATTCACAGAATGTCCAAAATTTAAGGCTAATGTAACACCTCTTAACCCTAAATCGTCGTCAAAATAAGGTTTCAGGATATTATCAGACATATCAGATAACATACAAATAATAAATAGATAATTAATAAACATACTATAAAATAATCATAAAATTCCTTAATTGAACCCTCGAGGCTCAAAACACATATTATAAGGGAATTGAGACTTGTTCTGGTGCTCCGCAGATTGTTAGTAAATTTTTTTTTCGAACGCTATATAACCCCCTTTATAAACATCTAACCTTCCCTACAATTTCAACCTGTAACCAAAACAATTTATACTCAAATTCACCTAAATCATAATCATTTCATTAACATATTAATTCAATAATTAAACATTTTTGATATTATTCAAAATTTACTAATAACTTTATTCATTTTTCATTCAAACTTAATGCCAAAATTTATAATATACTTTTTACCATTTTACTAAACTAATATAAAAATATAGTGTATATATATATATATATCTATATATCTTTGTAACCAACATTACAAGCATATACATGTAACCTATACAACACCTAGTACATGCCACTTTTACCAAAAGAGTAGAATTACATCACCGAGTTTATACTGAAGTCGGGATCGATCTAGATGCTGAACCAAGACCTTAATTTCTACTAACCTGCGCACGGAAACAACCGTACGCTGAGTATTTCATACTCAGTGGTATTACTATAATTCAAATTATAAATAACCAAATAAATTTCACATAATCAATCATATAATACATGAATAAATATTATCTTAATTTATACACCACTTTCATTCCATATCAATATCAAATCAATATAACCATTTCATTCTAATTTCTCAAGTTCATCATTTCTATTCAATTTTTCTTTTTCACATTGTTTACCCCTATTAACAAGACTTGGACCTTAGCGGATACACGGATCCAACCAAACACACCAGAATGGCACCCATTGCCTCATCGGATAGTTCGAAGCAATAAAGTGACACCCAGTGTCTCATCGGCCTAGCCGAAGTAAAGTGGTACCCAGTACCTCATTGAATCTATCCGAAGTAAAATAATGACACCCAGTTTCTCATCGACTCAAGGTCGAAGTATCGCTGAACTCTTCCAATCCTATGGCATGCCAACTATATCCGACTCAGTCCGACTAGTTAATAGGGACTTTCTATTTACAATTCATAGCACTTTCAATTTCAATTTCACTTATTAAATATAAATATCGAAATAAACATTAAATAATGAATAATTTAAATTATAGTAATACAAACCCGGATTTCGCGATTACTCCTCGATAACTTTCTCCTTTCCTTTTTGTGCCGAGGCTTCGGGTTCTTTGCTAGCTAGAAAAAAAATTACACTATTAATCACAACACTAATTTATAATGATAATTGAATTTCTATCCAATACCTTAATTCCAATTTAATCCTAATTAACTCATTTATTTTTTTCTAACTCAATTCATACTTTATTTTTATTCAATTTCCTTCCATATTCTACTTAACTATCTAATGTTCATAATAAAACCCTAATTTAAAGTTTCTTTCAATTTAATCCCTCTATCACAAAACTTATAGCTTCTTTTACAATTTAATCCCTTTACCAATTCTAACTTGAAATTCATTCAATTAAATCCCTAATTCAATATTTTGTTCAACATGAACTATGTTCAAAAACCTTAAAACTTCCAAGAACTCAACTTAATTTCATCAAAATTTTATTCTAAAGCTTCTAAAATATCTAATTTAAGAGAAAATATCTTAATTGACTTACCACTTAAAGATTAAAGCTTCAAAATCCTAGTTTTCCCTTTTTCTTTTTTCCTTCTCTTTTCTTTCTCCTCTGTTTCGTGAGCCTCTGTTCTGTTCTTCTTTTGTTTCTTTTTTTTTCTTTCTTTATTCTTTTATTTATTATATATATAGATATTAGTTAATAATAATAAAATAATAATAATTAAATAATAATTTATATTATTATATTATAATATTAATTAATAATAGATTAAAATAATGAAAAATCTTTAGATTTTTCTCTGTTTGCGGCCTCAATTTATGCAATAGGCATAATTACTATTTTAGTCCCTCTTTCTTTCTTTTAATCTATAATTAAACTTTCACCTTTTATTCAATTTAGTCCTTTTTATTAATTACTCTAAATTAAATTAAATTCACCTAATCAAAGCTTAATTAAACACACTACTAAACTCATAATTACTCCTAATAATTATTTACGAATACAGTTTACTAAGACGGAGGCCCTATAACTCATTTTTTCGGTGCCCGTGAATTTAGGTCATTACATTTCTCCCTCCTTAATAAATTTTGTCCTCGAAATTTACTTGAAAATAAATGGGGGTACTGTGTAGTCTCATAGTTTCTTCCTGTTCCCAAGTCGCTTCTTCCATATTATGACTTCTCCATAAGACTTTTACTAAGGGAACTCGTTTATTTCTTAATTCCTTTATCTCTCGTGCTAAAATCTGAACCGGCTCTTTCTTGTAAGACAAATCAGGTTGAACTTCAATGTCTTAGTAGAAATAATATGAGAAGGATCTGATCTATATTTTCGTAGCGTAGAAACATGAAAAACATCATGAATTTTCTACAATTCTGGAGGTAAAGCTAACCGATAAGCGACTGGCCCGTTTCTTTGTACAATTTCATATGGCCCAATATAACGAGGACTTAACTTTCCTTTTCGACCAAATCTCAACACTTTTTTCCAAGGAGAGACTTTAAGAAATACTGTCCCCGATTGAATATTCAATGTCCCGACGCTTTAAATGGGCATAAGATTTCTGTCTATCAAAGGCTATTTTTAATCTATCTTTAATCTTCTTAACCGTTTCTTCTGTCTCTTGAATTAATTCTGGCCCAACCACCTTTTTTCATTCAATTCTGTCCAGCACACTGGTGATCTACATCTTCGACCATATAGTGCTTCATACGGGGCCATTTGTATACTAGATTGGAAACTATTATTGTAGACAAACTCAGCTAATGGCAAATAACGTTCCCAACCTGTTTCAAAGTTGATGATACAAGCCCAAAGCATATCTTCTGGTATCTAAATTACTCGTTCGGAATGCCCATCTGTTTGCGGATGAAAAATCGTACTAAAGTTAAGTTTAGTACCCAGAGAATCATGCAATTGCTTCCAAAATCTTGATGTAAATTGAGGATCCCGATCGGAAATTATTGATACCGGAATACCATGTAATCTTACAATTTCTCGGATATAAACCTCAGCAAGCTTCTGCAATAACCAGTCGGTTCTGACTACTATGAAATGCGCTGACTTGGTAAGTCTATCAACTATCACCCAAATGACATTCTTTTTACTTGCTGACAATGGTAATCTTGTAAAAAAATCCATCGTGATGCGATCCCATTTCCACTCAGGAATATTAATAAGCTGAAGTAGTCCAGTAGGAACCTGATGTTCTGCTTTTACCCGTTAACAAGTTAAACATTTACTCACAAACTCAACTATGTCTCTTTTCATTCCTGGCCATCAATATGGTTCTCGTAAATTCCGGTACATCTTCGTACCTCCGGGGTGCAAAGTGAATGGACTGTCGTGAGCTTCTCAAAGAATCGATGTCTTTAACTCAGAATTAGTTGAAACACAAATCCGATTTTGATATCTCAAACATCCATAATCATCAATACTAAAACTCTCTGCTGTACCATTCTGTACCATCTCTTTTTTCTTCAACAATTTGTCGTCTTCCAATTGTGTTGATCTGATCTGATAAAACATTATCGGCTTTACTCTTAACTCAGCCAAAAGACTCCCATCATTATTGATACTGAGCCGTGCAAACATCGCTCTCAATTCAATTGCAGCTTTTCTACTTATTGCATCAGCTACAACACTAGCTTTTCCCGGATGGTAGTCTATAGCAAAATCATAATCCTTTAGGAGCTCTATCTACCGTATTTGTCTCAAGTTCAATTCTTTTTGAGAAAGAAGATATTTTAAACTTTTATGATCGGTATAGATGTAGCATTTCTCACCGTACAAATAATGTCTCCAAATCTTCAGAGCAAAAATCACAGCTGCTAGTTCCAAATCATGAGTTGGATAGTTACGTTCGTGTGGCTTCAATTGACGAGATGCATAGGCTATTACTTTTCCGTCCTGCATTAATACACAACCCAGACCACTCAAAAAAGCATCACTGTACACTACAAAATCTTTTCCCGACTCTGGTAATGTTAGAACTAGTGCCTCTGTCAACATTTGCTTCAATGCTTCAAAACTTCTCTGGCACTAATCATCCCAGATAAAAAGAACATTCTTCTGTAGTAATTTAGTCATCGGCAAAGCTATCTTCGAAAATCCATTCACAAATCTTCTATAATACCCAGCTAAACCAAGAAAACTTCGTACCTCTGATACATTCTTTGGTACTTTCCACTGAACAATTGCTTCAATCTTTTTCGAATCAACTCTGATTCCATCTGCCGATATCACATGTCCTAAAAATACAACTTCTGATAGCCAGAACTCACATTTACTAAGCTTTCCATACAACTACTTCTCCCATAATATCTGTAATACAATTCTGAGATGTTGATCATGTTCTGACTCTGACTTTGAATAAACTAGTATATCATCGATAAAAACCACTACAAACTGGTCTAAATACGACTAAAAGATACGATTCATGAGATCCATAAAAGCAGTTAGGGTATTAGTCAATCCGAATGGTATTACTAAGAACTCATAATGACCATACCTCGTACAAAAAGCTGTCTTCGGAACGTCGTTTTCTTTTACTTTCAACTGGTAGTAGCCTGACCTTAAGTCAATCTTCGAAAATACAGAAGCTCCTCTTAATTAATCAAACAAATTATCAATGCGAGGCAGTGGATACTTATTCTTGATTGTTACCTTATTCAACTGTCGATAGTCAATACATAGTCGCATCGAGCCATCTTTCTTCTTAACAAATAACACTGGAGCTCCCCACGGTGATATGCTAAGTCGAATAAAACTACGATCTAATAAGTCTTGCAACTGTATCTTCAACTCCTTTAACTTTGTAGGTGACATTCGGTACGAGGGTATGGATATTGAAGTTGTACCTAGATAAACCTCTATAGCAAACTCAACCTCTCTGTCTGGTGGCAAACCCGGTAATTCTTCGGGAAATACTTCAGGAAACTCACAAACTGTCCGGACTTTACTGCATTGGCTTCCAACTGAGTCTGGATTAATGACATAGGCCAAATATACTGTACAGCCCTGCTGAAGTAACTTATTAACCTTTATTGTTGAAATAAGACGTGCTGACCCACTAGTACGGATACTATTTACCTCAATCCGACCTCTATCTTATATTTGAATACTGAATTTCTTTTTATAGTAGTCCAAAATCACTCCATATTTAGATAACCAATCTATTCCCAGTATTATATCAAATTCTCCAAATGGCAAGATCAACAAGTCGACAAGAAAAGTTTTATTCTGTATAATCAACGAGCATCTCGGACACACTTGATTTACTAACACTGTTTGCCTCAATGGACTCGACACCTCTATTGACACTCTAGACATCATGGATTTTAATTTCCCCAACTCAGCTAGTTTTAAATTTATATATGAATGTGAAGATTTGGGATCAATTAAAGTATAAACAGGCTCAGAATACAATAAAAATATACCTGTTACTACATCGTGGGTATCGCCTTCTTCCCGTGTTCTAACCACATAAGCTCTGGCAGGTACTTTAGCTTCAGACTGTTGGGTAACAATATCACTGCTTCTTCTAACACCTCCCCCTCAAAAAATCGAACCACCCCTACCAGATCCTCTGCCTCTAGCTGTAGATACTGATCTCTATGATGTTACCGGTGCCGCACTATCAATTTTCGGGCAATCTTTAATGAAATGATATGTAGAACCACATCGGAAGCAACCCTTAGTTAATTTTCAGCATTCTCATCTGTGTTTCTTCCCACAGTGCTGACAATCTGGAATTTCTATTTCCCGAGATGAGCCTCTCACACTACCAATAGATACCATCATCTGTTTACCCTTGCTTCTTCCACTTCTATCCGGTCCAAAATTGGATCTCCATCCACCTTGAGACTCCTTTGATCTTTTTGGCTGAAGATTCAAACTGGTAGTTCTCGTACGCTTCCTAGTTGGTCTAATGTTTTCAGTCTTTTTATCGAGGCCTAAAACTTGCTTCACCATTTTGACCCGTTCAATCAAATCTACAAACTCAGTAATACGGTGAGATACCAACTGTACCTTGATCTCGTCTCGCAAACCCCATAAAAATATTTTGCAACTATCAACTTCTGTTGGTATAAATTCTGAGGCGTATCTGCTAAGTCTCGAGAATTCCCTCTCATAATCTATTACTGACATGTCACCCTGTTGCAACATTAAAAACTCTTGCTTCTTATCTTCGATATACATTTCTCCGATATATTTCTTTTGAAATTCTTTCTGAAATAGGTCTCATGTTATTTAATCCTCCGGTAGATGTCGAACCACTAATTCCCACCATAAATAAGCTTCTCCTTGTTAGCAACGATACAGCACAAATCAAGCATTCCCGAGGGGTACATTCCAATTGCTGTAAAATTCTTTGGTCGACTCCATCCAATTTTCAACTGTGGATGGATCAACTCCTTTCAGACCCATAAATTCAGTGGCACCATATTTTCTCAATTCTTTTATCGGGGCCCGTTTTTGAGTTGGTACTGAAGTCGTAGCAGGAGCAGTCCCCGCTACTCTTTGTAATGCATCGGTAATTACTCTTAGTATATCAGTATCATCTCTATCATTTCTTCTATCTACTCTATGAGGTGGATTTCTTACTGGGTTTACACTAGGTGTTACTGACTCCGTTTTATTTAACCCATACAACTCTTCGTCTCCAGTGTCCATTTCTTGGTCAATATTATCTATTCTTTCATCTGACATCTTCAATCTATAAAACAAAACAAAAAAAATAGGTCAGCATCCAAAGATCCCGACTTAGTTTTAACCCAAAAGTGGCATGTACTTTTAGACTTAATTTTCGAGCTCGATTTAGTCCGAGAATCGACTAAAACAGATAGCTCTGATACTAATAATTGTAACACTCTCTAACCCTAAATCGTCGTCGAAATAGGATTAGAGGGTATTACCAAACATATCGGATAACTTACAAATAATAAATAGATAATTTATGAATATACTATAAAATAATCATAAAATTCCTTAATTGAACCCTCGATGCTCAAAACACATATTATAAGGGAATTGGGACTTGTTCTGGTGCTTCGCAAATTTTTAGTAAAAAGAAATTTTTCGAACGCGATATAACCCCCTTTATAAACATCTAACTTTCGCTGCAATTTCAACTCGCAACCAAAACAATTTATACTCAAATTCACCTAAATCATAATCATTTCATTAATATATTAATTCAATAATTAAACATTCTTGATATTATTCAAAATTTACTAATAATTTTATTCATTTTTCATTCAAACTTAATGCCAAATTTATAATATACTTTTTACCATTTTACTAAACTAATATCAAAATATAGTATGTATATATCTTTGTAACCAACATTACAAACATATACATGTAACCTATATAACACCTAATACATGCCACTTTTACCAAAGGAGGAGAATTACATCACCGAGTTTATACTGAGGTCGGGATCGATCTGGATGTTGAACTAAGACCTTAATTTCTACTAACCTGCGCACGGAAACAACCGTACGCTGAGTATTTCATACTCAGTGGTATTACTATAATTCAAATTATAAATAACCAAATAAATTTCACATAATCAATCATATAATACATGAACAAATATTATCTTAATTTATACACCACTTTCATTCCATATCAATATCAAATCAATATAATCATTTCATTCTAATTTCTTAAATTCATCATTTCTATTCAATTTTTCTTTTTCACATTGTTTACCCCTATTAACAAGACTCGGACCTTAACGGATACACGGATCCAATCAAACACACCAGAATGGCACCCAGTGCCTCATCGGATAGTTCGAAGCAATAAAGTGCACCTAATGTCTCATCGGCCTAGCCGAAGTAAAGTGGTACCCAGTACCTCATTGAATCTATCCGAAGTAAAATAATGACACCCAGTGTCTCATCGACTCAAGGTCGAAGTATCCCTGAACTCTTCCAATCCTATGGCATGCCAACTATATCCGACTCAGTCCGACTAGTTAATAGGGACTTTCTATTTACAATTCATAGCACTTTCAATTTCAATTTCACTTATTAAATATAAATATCGAAATAAACATTAAATAATGAATAATTTAAATTATAGTAATACAAACCCGGATTTCGCGATTACTCCTCGATAACTTTCTCCTTTCCTTTTTGTGCCGAGGCTTCGGATTCTTTGCTAGCTACAAAAATAATAATAATAATTTACACTATTAATTACAACACTAATTTATAATGATAATTGAATTTCTATCCAATTTATACCTTAATTCCAATTTAATCCTAATTAACTCATTTATTTTTTTCTAACTCAATTCATACTTTATTTTTATTCAATTTCCTTCCATATTCTACTTAACTATCTAATGTTCATAATAAAACCCTAATTTAAAATTTCTTTCAATTTAATCCCTCTATCACAAAACTTATAGCTTCTTTTACAATTTAATCCCTTTATCAATTCTAACTTGAAATTCATTCAATAAAATCCCTAATTCACTATTTTGTTCAACATGAACTATGTTCAAAAACCTTAAAACTTCCAAGAACTCAACTTAATTTCATCAAAACTTTGTTCTAGAGCTTCTAAAACATCTAATTTAAGAAAAAAGGGCTTAATTGACTTACCACTTAAAGATTAAAACTTTAAAATCCTAGTTTTCCCGTTTTCCTTTTCCTACTCTTTTCTTTCTCCCCTGTGTCGTGAGCCTCTGTTCTGTTCTTCTTTTGTTTCTTTTTTTTTCTTTCTTTATTCTTTTATTCTATATATATATATATATAGATATTAGTTAATAATAATAAAATAATACTAATTAAATAATAATTTATATTATTATATTATAATATTAATTAATAATAGATTAAATAATGAAAAATCTTTAGATTTTTCACTGTTTTAATAGGCATAATTGCCATTTTAGTCCCTCTTTCTTTCTTTTAATTTATAATTAGACTTTCACCCTTTATTTAATTTAGTCCTTTTTATTAATTACCTTAAATTAAATTAAATTTACCTAATCAAAGCTTATTTAAACACACTACTAAACTCATAATTACTCCTAATAATTATTTATGAACACGGTTTACTAAGACGGAGGCCCTATAACTTTTTTTTTTTCGGTGCCCGTGAATTTAGGTCATTACGCTAAATTGGTTGAATTTTTTAGACTTAAGATTAAATTGATAGAACCTGTAAATATTTGAGAGCAAAATTTGTTATTTTACCAATAAAAAATATCATCGTTAATAATCTAACAGAGGAATGACTGAAATATTAAAATTCAATAACATTAATAACTAAAATAAAAATTTTAAACTTGGTGACCAAAATAGAAACATGCTAATAATTGGATAATTATTTCTATAATTTATCCATAACTCTAACTTAAGAAATTTAAAACAGAATCAAGTTAGATAATAATTATTATCTTAATTCTATTGGGTGCAATATAGACATATTGCACTTTTAAGGAGAGAATACAAATTTAAACCTCAGAGACAATATTGTTGGAGGATCAACAATGAATAGGACATCAATGAACTTTGAACATAGACACTAAAACAAGCATGAAGAATACCAAAAAATATCTTATTTCTTTCATGCTTAAATTTATACTAAATTTTGCCGCACCCATTTGTCATAAAAAAGGCGCTTTCAAGGTCAAGGTGGATCGTAACTTGCTGAATTCGAGTTTTCTTGTCATCTTTATATGTATTTTACTTTTTAATCCTTTTGAAGTTCGTGATTATTCCTTTTAATAATGTCATTTTCAAAGTTTGAATATGAATCTTTCCATTGAAAGTGCAATACGCCTTATGATTGAACTCAATACTTGTTGATCTCTAAATATTTCGGCTTATTATTGGTATAAATATATAAATGAATATAGAACCAAATCAAATATTTTATTTTATTTTATTTGTTTTTATACATGTGTAACAAATCCAAACACGGCCTTATTCAACCCGGCCAAATTCCCCACCAAACGCTCCCTTAAGTAACGGAAAGCAACGACTTCACAAAACATCTCGGACACCAATAAAACGACAGCGTACTAAGCAAAACATCAGCAGCAACAAAAATAACATGGCATCGCTTCCGTACGCCGACGTCGACAGTACCCAAAGAGCAATCGCCGGTCAAGCCGAGGGCTTCGGCCGGTTCGCCGTCGGTGGTCTCCATGGCCCTCTATTCACTGTCACCACTTTATCCGGTCCGTTTCCTCTAAATTCTTCTTTCAACTTAATTTTTTTCCCTTTCAAATTACACTAATTTTTTACATATAATTTCCTTGAAGACGACGGTCCGGGTTCTCTCCGAGACGCTTGCCGGAAACCGGGACCGGGTTGGATCGTGTTCAAAGTGTCGGGAACAATCCGATTATCGACGTACTTAAGCGTGGGCTCTCACAAGACAATTGATGGACGAGGCGAAAGGGTAAAGCTGACGGGGAAAGGGTTGAGATTGAAAGAATGTGAGAATGTGATTATTTGTAACATGGAATTTGAAGGTGGAAGAGGACACGATGTTGATGGGATTCAAGTAAAGCCAAATTCGAAGCATATTTGGATCGATAGGTGTAGTTTTAAAGATTATGATGATGGCTTGATTGATATTACTAGAGGAAGCACTGACATCACTGTTTCTAGGTAAATTTTTCTCTCTTTTTTTAATGATTTTTTGTGTTGATATTTGAAATTATTGTTTGAGATGGTGTTGGTTTATGTGATTATTGTTTAGGTGGTGATTGGATTGAGCTTTGATGGTTTCAATATTTTTCATTTTAACATATTACAAATTAAAATGTATGCTAGAACTTGGTGATGCAAACACTGAAAATGGCATTGAATGTGAGGGTTAAATTCTGGGTTTGTTTTGGTTTCTGCAAATTTTCATCCTAGTAGATTCTTGGGAAGTGTTCTATAAATATGTTTCTCAAACTCAAGTGTAAGTATCTTAGAGGATTGTATCAAATATGTGTCATATACAAAAACTTCAAAGGAAAATGTAAAGTTAAGTAATATAGTTTTGTAATCAGTGAAACAAAGATCGATGGATTTGTGTTTTCTATTTTTTTCATTTTGCCCCTTAAGGATTATCTTATTCTAATAATTAAGCCAATGATGCCTTAGTTTAATGGTAATGTTAAGCTTTGAGATTTTTGAGATTTCGAGTCTTGTGTGTCAGTTCTCTCTAGATTTATTTAGGCTTAAGTCCATTGTGTGTGGCCGTGTCTGGATATATTCTGGTTATCAGTTTGATTATGCATAGTTGTAGTTATTTAGATGTATTGATTGTACTTGTAATTGTATAATGGCTGGATTCAGAGTTGTAGACGGTTTTCTACATCATTTTTGTTTCTTCAACTTAGGCTCCTCTACAATGGATTTTATGAAATAGACTTTTGAATGAACTGGGTAATAATCAGTGAAATGACATTGGATTCTGGGTTTTAATTTGATTTTGATGTTGTTTTTTCTGCCATTTCGGTGCCCCCAGATGTTACTTCACTCAACATGACAAGACAATGCTCATTGGAGCAGATCCTACTCATGTAGGAGATAGGTGCATCCGAGTGACGGTCCACCATTGCTTCTTTGATGGAACTCGGCAAAGGCAACCTCGTCTTAGATTTGGGAAGGTTCATTTGTATAACAATTACACTCGAAACTGGGACATTTATGCTGTTTGTGCAAGTGTAGAAGCCCAGGTAAATGTGTCTTTCCTTTTTTCTTTTTGATGGAAATGGATAATGGTCTTTCATAATTGTGTATGTTTTGTGTTTAATCAGATATATTCTCAACGCAACATATATGAAGCTGGAAAGAAGAAGAAAACTTTTGAGTATTATACTGAGAAGGTGACAATCTTGTACTAAACAAAACCTAACATGATGATATACTTGTGAATTGGACAGATTTGGTTGGTTTTGGATCATGTCAATTCGGTATTCAAAATTTTCAGGTCTTTTCAATTCAATAAGTTTAGGGTTCAGATCAATCTTAGGTTTTGGACATTCAGGTTTGAAAGTCGAATCATTCGAGTCCTAGTCACTTAACATTCGGGTCATTTTAAGTTACTTGTTTGGATCATATTTTGGTTCGAGTCAAGCAAGTATTAGTTATTGATGTTTTATGATCAAATCAGTTTGAGCCAAGTTTAGGTTCAAGATGATTGTCAGGTTCCCCAGTTTAAAAGCTTAGTTCAGATTGTTCAGGTTCTAGTAACTTTAGGTTAAGATCATTTCAAGATACTTGTTTGAATCATTTAAAGTTCAGATCAGTTTCAGGTTTGGATCAATTCGTGTTCAAGATGAACAAGTTTAGGTTCATAAATCAGGTTGGGTTGACTTTGGTTTTGAGTTGATTGGGTAGGGTTTTCAATTCAGGTTGATATCATTTAAACTCGAATTTGTTCTGAATGCCGCTCTTGGCCCGAATACACAGGCAGGGGATAGGGAAGAGGCGAGTTCGGGTGTAATAAAATCGGAAGGAGACTTGTTTCTGAATGGTGCACAATCATGCTTATTAGCAACAAGCATTGGGGAAGAAAGTGTGTTCCACCCAAGTGAATATTATAAAACATGGACAATGGAAGCTCCCTCGGACTCTTTGAAACAAGTTCTTCAAGTATGCACAGGTTGGCAATCTGTTCCTCGGCCTCTTGATCACCATAAGTGATGATTGTATTTAGAGTTTTCTTTATGAATCTAATGTGTTTAAATTAGCTAACGAGAGGTAAAAGGCTATAGAAACCCAATATTAGAAGATAAATTGCATTTTACTTTTCCATATATTAGTTCAAAAAGCATATTGATCCTTGATCTTTTCTGTTAAAAAATTTATGCATTTATATTGTTAAAAATAGACGTGATTAATGATATAAACAGATAATGATACATAGCATGCCGCATATACATCATGCAATCCAACTAATACAAAGTTTCAATAATATTGAATTAAAACTTCCCAAACTAATTGGATTTTAATTTCATTCCTCATCAAGAAATGAAAAAAATCCATAAATTACCATTCAATCAAAAAGACCAGGATCTTGGTTTTTAACAAGGGGCAAAAAAGAGTTTCCAAACATAAAAATCGAAACAAAATCACAACTCAGGTTTTACGAAGATGATGCTAGAAAGTAAAGAGCAAATCGATATGTAAATAGAATGTGAGAGATCCTACCCTACACCTTAATGGCATACTTCCTCATTGGGAAGTACATTTCCTTCTTCTTCTCCCTTTCAGTCTTCAAAGATGCCTGCAAAGCAAAATAACCAGTATTTAATGATTCGAGCAGTTCCTATAGAACCTGATGCTGACAAGAATTAACAGATATACTTGAACCAAAATCAAAATGATGTTTTATACCTGGTGCTTGGTAAGCCTTCTGCGGATGGCTCGAGTCTTCTTGGGACGGAGATCGAGAGGCAAGAACTTCTTCTTCTTGTATGCCTCCCTCAATGCAGACTTCTGCTTCTGTGAGATTACTGTCAGAACTTGAGCAATGGACAGCCTCACCACCTTTCTGCATCCACAACACCGCCAGACTCAAAACAAAGTTCCAAAACCAATGAATCGATAAACAGAACACTGGAAAACCGGAACAGCAAGACCTCAAGTATTCAACTAAGAAACCGTAAACAGAACTTCAAAAAAGCAAAAAAGCTCAACTTGTCAACCAAAGCATTTCAAGTTCATTTTCACAGCATTCTATTTCACTTCTCGCAAAGTCGGTAAACGAGCAAACTCGAGTAAAAACAGAGCATACAGCAGAAATAAACATCAATATAAACATTATTCCTCCATAGAAAAAGTAAAATCATGCAGCTTGCTATGCATGAAAACCAGTTTCTTACATTGTATTCTTGAAAGCCATTAGTACTAAAATTTTACTTATTAAAACAAAATATGCTATTCAAATCAGAAAAAACATTTCTTTCACCCATTTCTTAATACTTTATCAGAAAATTATAAGTACCCATTTCTTCAAATAAACTAAGAAACCAAATCCAATTTATATACCCAATTAAACATAAACTTAAGATCCATAGCTAAAACATAATAAAATAAACAAAAATGAGAGAGAAGAATAGGGATTACATCTTAGAAAGCTTGTTAGGTGCACCACCGGTAACTTTAGCAACGCGAAGAAGAGCAAGTTCAGCTTTGAGATCTTTCAACTGAGCCAAAAGCTCGGTTTTTGATTTCTGTCGCAACTCATGAACCTTGATCCTTGCTGTTTTTATTTATTAATTTAAAAAAAAAAAGTTAAAAATCCATGCTCAGCATTCTTAAAATTAACGATAACATGTAAGAAAAACATAGAGAATTTACAGGCTTTTTTATCAGTTACCCATTGCTTTGCTTCTTTTGCTGTTCTGCTGCTGGGACGACAACGGCGGCCTCTCTCTGTTTTCAGGGATAAATATACGCCGAAACCCTAAATTTAAAGAAGCGAAGGGTTTTTTAAAGTGTGGAGTTTGCTTGGGCCTTACTGGGCTTTATTTCTTTCTTTTTGGTTTCAATAAAATCTGATATTTTTGGGGTAATATTCATTGGAATTATGAAATTTGATGGCATGGCATGCGTAGGCCGCCGTTAAAGACTTAATGATTGACTGATCAAATTGCTAGTTTTTTCTTATTTGGATGATTTAAGTTAAAAGTATTTAAAATTTAAGTGATGAATTAGATAGTTTACACTATAATTTTTTTATATATTTGTGTATGTTAATAATTTTTAAGCATAAGTTTATGTTTTAAATTGTGATTTTCACATGAGTGATAGGATTAGGGATGAACAAAATTTGATTTGATTTGAGAAAATAAAAAAAATTAAATTTCGAGTTAATAGAATTAAGTTATTCAAGTTATTCAATTTTTTTAATAAACATGAATAAGTAATTTGAGTTCGAATTGAGTTAAAGTTTACAATTTGAATAACTCGAATAATTCAAATAACATATTGGT
Source organism: Gossypioides kirkii (assembly GCA_005610355.1). Taxonomy (NCBI): domain Eukaryota; kingdom Viridiplantae; phylum Streptophyta; class Magnoliopsida; order Malvales; family Malvaceae; genus Gossypioides; species Gossypioides kirkii. Next base: position 4,050,557 of record CP032252.1, on the reverse strand, counting down.
GTAAACATCACTTTTTCCCTATCAATTTTGAAAATAAGTTAATTGATTTCTCTCAACAAAAAAAATAGTTTTCAAAAATTCAAAATAGTTTTTAAAATTCAAAATGTTTATAAAAATTCCAAAAACTTATATATTTTTAAAAATTATAAAAAAATTAAAAAATTCTAAAGAATATATTAAAAAATTAGAATTTTAAAAATTTTCTAAAATAATAATTTTGGGACCTAAATAAGTTAATTAACAATTCAAATCATACTAATTTTTTTTTATTTTGCTTTGAAAAATTTTTCAAATATATATGGTTTCAAATTTATGTACGCTAATATGAAATTAGTTATACAATAATAATATTTTAATTTATCATGCTTAATTTTTTAATTTAATTCGAACAATTTCACTCGATTCGATTTGATTCAACTCGACTTGAATTTTATATCACTTGACTCGATTCGAAATATTTTCAAATTGAGTTAAGATGATAAAACAGGACTCGTCAACTCGATTAACTTAATTTTTTTTTACTTCATTCAATCAAATGCTCATCCCTAGATAGGATTTTTTTTTATTAATGATGTTGTTGACTAAGTTAGTGTCACAAATTAACTCGACATCAACTTAATGTTGATGACAAAACAACGATAAACAATTATATTTATTTAGTATTCTTAATCAGATGTGTTTTTATGTTTAAATTTCATTTTAGTTATAGTTTAATTTATTTTTTTCTTTTAATATCGTACATATTTCATGTGTTATTATCGATTAATTAATTAATTTTAAATCATAAATTTCATTATTAATTATATGTTATTTAACACACATCTGAATTCTTAATAATGATTTCAACAAAATGCACATGTGACATGATTTCTAGTAGTATATAATTTTAATATACAATAATCACCTAATATGAGAAAAGTGTATTCAATCTTAAATATAAAAAGTGTGTTTGGACACCATAGATAATGTCACTCTTAATCGAATCCGTCAATTTAATTACGAAATTACAAAAATATCTTTTCTTTTAAATTATAATTAATATTTTTATAATGACACTTTTATTTTTCATACTTTTACACATTTTTTAAATAAAAAGATTAAAAATTATAAATCCAATGTTCAAATATGTTTTCAATAACAACAAAATACAAGTTCGTTATTATTCCACCTATATTCACTACTAAATGAATTTTTAAAAAAATTTTTTTTAATATAAAATATTTTCTTTCATCCACATCTAGTAAATTCCTAAAACACATTTTAATCTCAAAATATAATCACATTTTAATTCATTATATTAAAAAATATAAAATTAAAACAATTAAAAAATTGAAGTATTCTTAATAATGTGAATCATTAATTATAATAATTTTGTAAATATGTGTAATTATAATAATGGATTTTCAAACACTCAAAATTGATCTTCAAAACTAAAAAATTGAATATATTATAAAAAATTATAATCGAATAAAATCTAAAATTATTCCTAATTATCAACAAGTAATTGGGTGCAATGATAAAGCACATTGCATTCCTAAAAGGAGAACGTAGGTTTATTGCACTATTAAATGAAGAACGTAGATTTGAACCTGAAAGACAACATTGTTGTAGAGGGAACCACGAACCCAAAACATGAACCATAAAACAGACAAGCATAATATTAAAAATAAATAAATTTACTCCTAATTATTTAAAAAAAATAATCACTACATTAATGACTTTTATATTTTCCATACAAATCACAATTTTTTCTTGCAAAAAAATAATGAGATTGAAAAACCACAGCCCCTAGCTAACTACTTTTATTATAGAAAGGGACAGAATTATTTGGGATGTCTAAAGTAGCCATCAAAATAATGTCCTAACTAAAATAATGGAAAAGGATAAACTTAAGAAAAGTGGGTTTATCATAAAAAGTCAATATACATCTACTTAATAATAGATTTAGGTTAAAATATATGTCAAGTACTTATATATATATATATAGAATTTATTTTTATTTTTAAAATTTTAATTTTTTTATTTCTTAGATTTCAAAATTCAAGTCTAATTATTAACATCATTATAATTTTTATGTTAAATTCATTGATTTGACATTTTGAAATACAAATACATTCACTTGATAACCATGTAATAAAGAAATGTATATCATAATTAACTTGAATTTAACCAAAAAAACTCAATGATATAAACAATTGGACTTACATTCCAAAAATCAGAGGGATTAAATTACGAATGTATAGAGATTATAAGGACTTTGAGCATATTTAAACCTAATATTTAGTAACTTTTTAGACTAATCGATCAAATTAGAATAGACCTGATCATAGGTTAGGTCACCCATCAGGTTCGAAGGCTCGCTTGAAAAGTGGGAGGCCCAAAAAATGGACTTGGACAAAAAAATAAGGCATGTTTTCTAAATGGGCCGGGCCTCGAGTAGGATTTTTTGACTCAACCCAACCCGAATCAACCTATATTTTCTTTTCTATTGTTGTTTTGTTTCCATTTCACTATTATATTGCTACTATTTTAGAGGCATTTACTTGCTAAGTTGCAACTATCTTAGTGTTATTTAAGTATAAAGACTATTTTAATGTATTTTCAATTTATTGGAAAACATTTATTTTAATGTTTTTAGTGTATTTGATGTATTATATTTTTTAAATTTATTTTTATATAAAACAATTAATACGGGTATACTGGGTTGAGTTCAAGTTTAATAATTTTTAATTTGGGTCAAACTTGGGTAGAATTATAGGCCTATTTTAAGATTGAGACGGGTCGAAACCTAAAAAATAAACTTAAATTTTTGCATCGATCCGATCCGACCGATTTAAATTAAAATCAATAATTATAAACACTAAATTAAAAAACTAACTCAATTCAAACTAATTATTCAGAATAAATCTAAAAAAACCCACGCATTTAAACATTACAAAATTCAAACTTAAAATCTCAAAATTTTTAAAACTTCAACCTTACCTCGATATAAAACTTTGTCGACTAATATTTTATAATTGTTAAGATATTGATATTCCATTAGATTTTGACTAATTATATATATATATATATACATATAGCAAGATGGCAAAAGAAATTGTTTGAAGTGATATTTTCCTTTCAATAATTAGTTGAGTCATTAATTATAATAATTGACTCACACTCTCATTTGACCAAGTTTTCCCTTGCATTTGCCATGTAATTATCGTTAGTCATAGGTGGTGATATTGTGAAAGAAATTATCATAATCAATATAAAACATTATCCTAATAAATATTAAATTTAGAAATTTCAATGATTAAGATATTTATTGCCTTAACTGTAACTTGAGTTTAAGTTGATTACTGTTAAAATTTTGTCCACCCTTTATAATTCACTAACAAATATTAAATTTAACATTTTAATTTTTTTCGTATAAACTAAATTGATAATTCGAGATCATTAGAGACCCTATGAAAGTTTTTGATAAAAATAATTTTCTAAAAAATATCACATGTATTTTATGAAGACAATTAATTAATGTTATAGGACCCAATCACTTTATAACAAATTGGTGCTAAAAGAACTTTCAACATTAGTGTGCATCAACTTTATTTCCATATTTATTGGAAAAAGAAAACTTTATTTCAAAATTTGACTTCTTCTTTTTCCTGCTAGGTTGGGTTTAAAGGATCAAGCTATCTGTTCATATCAAGTTTTGAAAAAAAAATGCATTTTTTCATTCAAACTAGTTGGATTTGAATTATTAACTAATGATTAAAATATGTTATTTTGATTATAACACTTAGGTTACACGAGATTTTGAACAGAATGATAAAAATGATTCACGCCGTATTGGGTGTGAAGAGTCATTAGATTGAAGGAGGCTCACACTCTGGTTGATGCAAAACGTCACTAGACTAAGGGCGATTTATACTATGAATGCTGCAGAAAAACGCTTGGTTTAATTGTTCGAGAGATGCTAAAGCAAAGTTTTGATGCTTTTGTCTTAGCTTATCCCCCTTCTTCTTGAAGGAAGAGGTTTTTTATATGAAAAAATGGCTTGGAGCGAACTTTTATCTCATGATGATCAACTTATAGAGTTCAATTTTAGGCTCAGTTCAAGGGGTAACTTTATTAAATAAGATTAAGAGGTTGAAATCATTAAATAAGATTAAACCTAATGTTTGGTTGTACTTGAGGATGTTGTGACAATGCTATTCGAGTATTTGTAATGTTGAATGTTCCATTTAGGAGATAGATATTTTTGCATAGGGGTATAATAATTTTAATTAAATTTAATAATAAATATTTTTATATTTTATTATTTTAAACAATAAATCAAATTTCAACCATGGTATATGGTGATTGCTCACTTCATCCCTTAATCATGTGATTAGGGGTGTGATTCCTATACATGAGAATGAAGTAAAGGCAAATCCAAAATCTTTTTTAGTGAGGTCGAAATTAAATTATTAATTTTCAAATGGTCAAAATATAATTTTATTATTTATTAAATTATGATTTCATCATTTTTAAGGGTCTAAATAGATTTTTTTTTATTTTAAGGGGTCAAAATATAATTTTACTATATATTAACTTAAATTTTCATTATTTATGAAGGGAGTGAATTACATAATTTTCATTTTCTTTTGGGGTGGGCCAAGGCCCTTGCCTACCCCTTAAATTCGTCTCTAGAATGAAGCACATTTTATGGTCCGTCGTTTACCTCTTTAAAGAACATTTGATGACAAAAAAAATAATCATTATTTTCGATGAAAACCTTCATTACAATAAAAAATAATCACTGTATTTTAATTTTGTAAATTTCAGTCCCTGTACTTTTAAGAATTTGAAAATTTTAGTCCTAACCAAATGATAATTACTATTAAATTCATTAACTTAAGTTTTGTTATTTTTAAAATTTGATGTGTTAAGCATATTATCACATGTATAATGCTATATCAGTTTGTTATTTTCATATATCACTCACAAAAAAATCAGTTAATAGATTTAACGGCTATCGTTTGCATTATAACTAAAATTTTGAAATTAAAAAAATACAACCGCTAAGAATGATCCAATTGATGAACGTGGATTAAATTTATAACTTTACGCATAATACATTACTGATATAATTTAACCAAACATAGTTAACTGTTACTATTGAGTCAGCTAAAATTTCGAAATTCGAAAAGTACAAAAACTAAAATTTTTCAAATTATGGATACTAAATCTAGAACTTACACAAAATACAGGGTGTAATAGCAAAATTAAAAAGAAAAGGGTTTTGTTTTTTCTTGAACACTAATCCACAAAGTCAAAAAGGTGACACCATTGTTGATGGAATAATTCAACACGGATAACACAAAGATTGGTAGAATTAATTTTCCATTAGCCATCTTTATATTATAATAACGGTCCTAATTATTTTATTTATAGTATAAACAACAACGGTCCTACTAATATTCTTTTAGCCATAAAATTGCACCGGCCATGAATTATTATTATTTGGCCCCTCTAATTATAGTATTATAGTCGCTATTATATCAATACTACTATTTAAGATTTTTATTGAGGTGGTGCCATTTTCAGTCGAGTTTCAACTCAATTGTGAATTAATAAAACACTAATTATTTTTATAAAACGATAAATATAAATTTGATGGTATTTTTATCTTTTTATATAAAAAATGGAAAGGATTCCTTCACATAAAATTTAGAAAAATAAATGCAAATGGTGGAATTTGAATCCAATACCTCAAAATTTACTTTACCTCAACCTTATCATTTCAACTAAAGACGCTTTTTATTTTTATATAAATTTTGTATATACTTAATTTCATAACTTTTTTCACCTAGATGGTGTGTGTTGTAAATCTAATTATAATTAAGCTAGATTGCATTTTACCCCCTCTACTCAAGAAATGGGTAAATTAGTCTCTGTACTTAAGATAAAAGAGCAAGTTGATATTTTTTGTTAAAAATTTCATCAATTTGTACTATTAAAATCTGGTGTCACTAATGGAATAATCAAGCAATGACACGTGGCATGTCACGTATACCTCATGCTGATATGAGTCGAGCCGAGGCAAAATTTTAGGTCCATTTTCTAGGCCCAACACAACCCATAAATGGGCCCAAGCTTGGCCCAGATAAAAATGCTAAAACTCGAGCTCGACTCTGCTCACTGTATTAAATTTTTTATATAAAAATTTTAAAAATATAATACATCAAATACACTAAAAAATTAAATGTTTCTCAATAAATTGAAAATAAATTAAAAAAATATACTTAAATAACACTAAGATAGGTTAACTTAGTAAGCAAATGACTCTAAAATATTAACAAAATTAACAATAAAACAAGAATTATACAATAACCAACAATAACAATAAAATAGTAGTAATATAATAGCGAAATGATAACAAAATAGTAACAAAATAATAGAAAAACAACATTTTTTTTGCAAATTTGGGCTGAGCCCGGACCAAAAAAAACTTACCCAATGCCCGACCCGTTTAAAAAATAGGCATTATTTTTTTTGTCCAAACCTATTTTTCGAGTTTATATTTTTGCCTAAACCTTCCTACTTTTTGGACAGGCCTTCGAGTCAGGCCGATGGCCCAACCCATGATAAAATCTAATGTTGATATACAAAAATTAATTTTAACGGTAGAATTGGAAGGAATTTTTAACAGAAGAATTAATTTACTCTTTGATCTGACGTATAAAAATTCATTTATCTATTTTCTAAATAGAAGGAGCAAACCGTAATTTGACTCTTGATACAGTGGCTCATTTACTTTTACCAAATAAGTCTTAAAACCGAGTATGAAAAAGGTAGGCAAAAGAAAAAACCCATAAATGAAATGAGCAAATTGTGAGGGAACTGTTAGCAGCCCATTGAAGAGTTGTGTTAAGAGTGAAAGTGATGCAAGTGAGTGTGGTCAAGGCTGCCGTCCACTGCCATTCTAATGTGAACACTGTTTCTCCCCCGCAAATTGCAATCAAATTGCAAAAAACAGTAAACAAATGGATAGGTTTCAACTTTTCCTTTTGGTCTTTATGGCAACCCAATCCAAGTGGGCATTCTTTTGACCGTTATTTAACATCTTTTATTGTGAATCTAAGGAAAACCCCATTTTCATAGCTGCTTCCTCCTTTTTGGAGACACAAGTTGTTTGAAATAAATTTAAATTAGCATATGGTGAGTTTGGATGGAAAGTGTGTTTATCTGCGGTCAATGTAAAAACAGTGATGACAGTGAAATTAGATACCGTAGCGTGAGACAAAAAATAAGCTAAACACACCATACCACACCCCATAAAAAGTAACTTGACTGGTATGTGTATTTTTGTCAATAAAAGAGAATGTGGGTTCGATTATGTTGAATCACATTATCCTTTTATTTATGGGTTGGGGAGGTTATGAATAGTTCTAGGTATTATATCAAAAAATAACAGATAAAATTTGAATAAAACTATTAAGCGTGAAAAATAAATTAATAAAAAAATAGACTCATTTAAAATATTGTTCGACTTTAGACATTTTTTTCGATTTTATGATATGTTATTATATAATTGATATCATAAAAAATTAAAACTCGTGCCAAGGTTTATTTATATATAAAAAAACATGTTTAGTTAATAAGTTGTTTCTATTTAAAATATTAATAAAATAATATATATATTAAAAGGTTTAAATGTAAAATTAGCCCTTAAACTTTCACTTTTTTAATTTAGGTACTTAAAACTTTTTTTTTGAGGGGTCAAAATTAGTATATAAATGATCAATTTCGTCTCATTTTACATAAAAGCACAATACCAGCCAATAAAAAAATGACATGTGGCACATTATTATTGAACATCTTACTCTTTTTTTAATAAAATGAGACGAAATTGATAATTTTGGTATATATATATTTTTAAAATAGGAATAAGTTAAAAGGTCAATTTTGTAGTTAAGTATTTTAAAAAAAAAATAAAAATTCAACATGGGTAAAGCTTAAATTGGTTAGTTAACCACTTACAAATGACCTTAGCCAAAATTGTAAGTTTGAATTCGACTTGAACCGAATTTAATCAATTGTTAAAGTATTTAAGTTGATACAATGCTTAGAACTATTCATAACACATTTCAACCTTTAAATAAGAGGATAAACAAGCTTCAACACACTCGAATCCATATCCTCATGCACTGGCAACAATGTCAATACCACCGAACTAAGACTCAATCGACTTTAGTTGTGATATTTAATTGAATTAGTTCAATACAATTAATTTTAAGCATCTAACTAATCAAATATTCGAATATTAATGTTTTCAATTTTCTTTAATCAAATGGAAACTTTTTATTAATGAAAGAGAAGTTTACAAGCAAAACGGGTGGAAATTCTTTTCAAGATCCTTTTACAAGCAAATACGTACCATTTTGGGGGATTAGGTAAGAAATGCTCTAAATTTTGTACCAAAAAAACTTGGGGGTTGAGTTTGGTAATTTGTCCAACTATGGAATCGTTGTAGGCATTATGTCAAAAAATAGCAGATAGGATTAAAACTTAAGATTGTTCAAAAAAAATTATCCGTATAAATTTAAAAGTTTGTTCATATTTAAAAGAGTTTGAATAAAAATATTAACCGTGAAAAATAAATTAATAAAAATATAGATTCATTTAAAATATTATTCGACTTTAGGAATTTTTTTTCGATTTTATGATATGTTATTATATAATTGATATCATAAAAAATTAAAACTCGTGCCAAAGTTTATTTATATATATATATAACATGTTTAGTTAATAAGTTGTTTCTATTAAAATATTAATAGAATAATATATATATATATATTAAAAGGTTTAAATGTAAAATTAGCTCTTAAACTTTCACTTTTCTCATATAAGTGCTTAAAAACTTGGGGTTGAGTTTGGAAATTTGCCCAAGTATGGAGTCAATTGGCAAATAAAATGAAATAATAAAGGTAAAAACATCACTTTGGTTCCTCTCAATTTTGATATTGAGCAAATTGGTCCCTTTCAGAAAAATTAGAGCAACTTAAATCCTTGTCAATTTCGAAAGTGAGCAGCTAAGGATAATTCATCATGAAACTTAATTATTTTTTGTCAATTGTACATAATTTTAATTGATATAATTCAAATATATATATATATATATATATATATATATATATATATATATATAAATAGGCAGAATGTGTAAACTTTAAGGGCTAAATTTATTATTATACCAATTAAAATTATGTAAAATTGGCAAAAATATTAATGTTGTGATTAATTATCATTAGATGCTGACTTTTAAAATTAACATAGATCAAATTGCTCCGAAATATTTAAAAAAGATCAATTTACTTAATATCGAATTTGAAAAAGACTAATAAAAAATAAAAATAAAGACTTCATATGGATAAAATTTTGTTGCTTAGATTTCTAAATTTTATATTATGCTTACCGATTCTTCTTCTACTATTTAATTCAGATACATCAGTCCTTTACTTAAATTTAAGTAATAAAAAATATTTAAAGAAACCAATTTTTTTTCAAAGATGATATGCTTTAGACTTTGGATCATTCCTTTCTCGTCTTTAAAGCTACCTTTGATTTTTCTTCAGAGCAAAATTCATCCTCTTTACATAAAACAAAATTACATAATTTATAGATTCCGATGATATAGTCTTTTTTTAACCCATAAATATAAGAATATCGCATTTCAACGCATTCAGATCCACGTTTTTCTACATTAACAACAATACCCATATCAAACGAATTAAGACTCAATCGACTTTTCAATAACAGAAACTTGAATCCCAAGTTAGATTGTAATTCATAGTCAAACTATATATAAAAAACATTATCACATCTTAATTTTAATGGGATGAAATTAAGTTATAAACTTTCAATGGAGACAAAATATAATTCTTAATTTATCACCTTAAAAGGGATATAATATCAAAATTTAAAAAGGACTAAAACGAAATTTTATCTTTTCTGGAGCCCCTGCCTCCCCCCTTCCCTTACGCGGATCCTGATGTGTATATTTATTTAGAACTTTGATCACAAAATCGTCTCAATCTCAAACTTTGGTGAATAACTTTTGGTCAAATTATTTTCCAAAACCCTCTTCTACGCAGAGTAAACAAAATCCATGGTTTGTTCTAATCTTCTTCTTCTTAATCCTCTTCTTTTATTACATGTTTTTTTTTTTTTCTGATCATATTATGTGTGTCTTTTTTTTTTTTTCAGGATCTTGAAAACGGAACTGTTCGATACGAAGATGTTAGTCATTCATGGAGTTCTTTACATAATACAAACACCAGTTTCTGTAATCTGTTGAACTGAAGTGTGTTCTGCTTTCTTCTTTCCAGGAATATATAACCAATTCTGGAGGATTAAAGCTATTTACATGCAGATGGTTACCAGTAAACGAAGAACCCAAAGCTTTAATCTTTATTTGCCATGGTTATGCCATGGAATGCAGTATCACCATGAACAGTAAGTACATACATACATGCATATAGATTATATGTATATATAAAAGGAAACATGATGATATATGGTATAAAATCCAGGTACTGCAATCCGATTGGTGAAAGCAGGGTATGCAGTTTATGGCATAGATTATGAAGGGCATGGCAAGTCTTCAGGGTTGCAGGGCTATATCGCAAGTTTCAGTAATGTTGTTGATGATTGTTCCAATTACTTCACTGATATTTGTGGTAATTATGAAATTTCAATTTCTCTTCATATATTCTATATGTATATAAAAAAGTTATTTACTTTGTTTTTTTTTTTTAATGAAAAAATTGCAGAGAAAAAGGAGAATAAAAAGAAGATGAGGTTTTTGTTAGGGGAATCAATGGGAGGAGCAGTGTTGTTGCTTGTTCATAGGAAGAAGCCTGAATATTGGGATGGGGCTGTCTTGGTTGCCCCTATGTGCAAGGTAAATTTTATTTTCTTTATTTTCTTTTTTTAATTTTAAATTCAGAATTTAAATTTATTTTTTAAAATATGAATATAATATATCCATAGTTTTTTATTTTATTTTTTATTTTTATAAAGAGATAAAATTATGAAATTATGTTAATTAAATATTTAAAGCAAGAGTAGGTAACATCTTTAAATAAAAAAAATGGTTATTTTGTGTCCTTTATCTAATCATGAACTTTTTTTTCTTTTAAAAAAAAAAAAAACCTTTTCTTGAGTTTTTTTATTATTATTTAACTTCTTTATTGTAGGAACCACGATGAACAAAAAAAAAAAAAGGTTTTCCAAAATAAAAAGGAATAACGTGGGAACCACATTTGGTAGCTATAATAATAATAATAATAATAATAATAATAATAATAATAATATACCTTAATGATGTGAACTTTGGTTAAAATTTTGTTAAATAAAAGTTAAATAATTTAGTTAGAATTTTTTACAAAAATATTTATTTAAAGAAAAAGTAGAAAAGGGCGTTGACCCGTAATTTGGCAGTAAAATACGGGAATTAGTTAGAAAAAAAAAAAGAGTTTTTTTAACTTTGAAAAATGTCAATTTTCCATTATTAATTATTACTGTTTGAGTTGTTTTAATTTGAAAAAGAAAATTCGATCCTAAAAGTCAAAAGATCACAGTTTTTATTAAATTCAGCTACTAGTCCTTGTGCCTTGTGAAAGGTATAGATTTAATATTTGTACTTTAATTTGATCATTTTTAATTCTGTGTTTTTTATAATTTAAAAATTTCAGTCATCATTAAACGATAATTGTTAATTTTATTAAATTAAATTTTACTATTTACTAAATTTTATGTGGAAAACATATTACCATACGTGTATTTTCATGTCAGTAAAAATTTATTTTTTACTTTTATAAAAATACAAGAACTAAAAATATTAATTAAAACATAGGGACTAATAGTAAATTTTAATTTTTTTTCTTTTTAATAATTGAATTTTTTATTGTACCTAGGTAACTTAATGGATTCAATTTGAACATGTGTAATTAGTAATAAAAAAAAATATCAATGTCCTTTAATCAACATGAAAGGGGTTTTTATTTTGTCATATACTAGAGTTTGCTTTTGATTTTTAGAATAAGTCCATTCAGAAAATGTCACAGCTTACCTCACATTTGTTTAATAGTAAATTAAAATTTTAAAAGTTTACATTTGAGTCCATGTAAATCATGTGCAAATTTTTTCAAAATTTTTTGTAGATCCTGTCCAAATTGATTTTGGTTTAAGTCCGAATATATTTCAATATAATCGTACTTTGTTACGATTGAATTATTCTTTTAAATTTCCTCTAATTTTAAAATCTGTATCGAGCAATAATTTAAATTTTATTATTTTGGTGTAGTCCGATCTTTGAATAAATTGCTTTGAACAGCTGTTATGGTTGAATAAATTATTCCTTTTTTACTTTGAAAATTGTGATAATTTTGCTTAAAATCTTCCCAATTATCAAGTTGTAAGTTTTTATATATATAATTTAGATCCGATCTAGGAATATTAAAAATAATTATTTTATATTTATTAATTAATTAATTTATATGTATAGATTGCAGATGAAATGAAGCCACATCCATTGGTGATAAGTGTATTGCAAAAGGTGAACAAGTTTATTCCAACGTGGAGAATAGTTCCAGGTCAAGATATCATTGATGCTGCTTTTAGACAGCCTGAAATAAGAGCTCAGGTACCTTTCTTTTTTATTTTCTCAAAGCTCGAGTATTTGAATAAGTGGTGGGTTCGAAATAGTGATATCTAAAAAGGCAAATCATGAGTAATTATATATGGTTTGATTCGAACTCATGTCATATAGCATATAGCGTATTAATAACTTAGAATGTTATCATTTGGGTTATTATGATTTACTTTCTTTAGTATTTTATGAGATGCTCTTACTTTATGAAATTATAACTTGTTCAGCCACTCGAACTTATAGTAAAATCATTTTGTGAATCCATGCGGACTCTCAATAGAGTCGAAAGACAAAATCAAGATAATTGTATTCCTATAAAATTATTAGTTTTTAATATTCAAGAATTAAAATGGAATTACAGGTTAGAGCAAATCCATATTGCTACAAAGGACGGCTTCGTTTGAACACAGCCAATGAACTTCTAAACACCAGCCTGGAAATTGAACAAAGACTTCATGAGGTTTGTTAAATTTTTTCCTTATTTTACCCCTATTCTTTTTGGGTTAATTGCACTAAATGTCCCCAAACTATCTTTCAGATTTTAAATTGGTTTATAAACTTAAAAAAATATTATAATTGAGTCCTTAAAATATCAATATTGTATCAATTAAATCTTTTTGTCATCTTAATCATCAATTTAAGTATTAAATGTCATTTCAAATCTGGTATATTTACAATGTTTGTACTTACTACGTTGACAATTTGGAAATCCATTTCAACGGGTCTTGTCTCGTTAACTTTCAACAGGTTTCATTACCATTTCTAGTTCTACATGGAGGGGATGATAAAGTAACAGACAAAGCAGTGAGCCAACAACTGTACAACGACGCAGCCAGTTCGGACAAGACTTTCAAGTTGTATCCTGGGATGTGGCATGGCCTGTTGTATGGCGAATTACCGGAAAACATCGAGATTGTGTTTGCAAATATTATCGGTTGGCTGAATCAGAGAAGTGAGTTCGGGAACTCGAGGTTGGAGAGAGAATTGAAACTTCAAGATGATGAGATTTTGATCTTGAAACACAAGTGAACTTATCATAATTAAATGTCATAGTGAAAAATTGTATCTGAAAAAGAAAATTGTGTAATATTTAATGGTTTCAATTTTTGAAAAGTATTATATAATATATTATGGGGTGTGTTTCGTATTTTTCGATCAAATCAAAATTACAACAACATTTAAAATAGAGACAAAGTACAGATGGCGTCGTGACGAGAAGCCTGAGATGTCACAACGACGTGACGGTTTCTTAATTCAAAACAGCTACGTTTTAAACTTTCAACAAGGTTACGTAACCCTAAAACACACAGAACAATCACCGTATAAGCTCCAATAAGCACTCAAGAACCACAACATTAGACTCCATTAAGTCACCAAAATCTAATCCAAAGTGTCGACATCAAATCCATATCCCTTAGACGATGAAGTATAATTTATTGTGTGTAAGTTACGTCCATGCTATTCTTTTAATGATATTTCAATAAAAATATTTTAAATTATTTTATATTAATTCTAATTATTAACCCGATCATACATTATAATGATTGTATTAATTAATGACTTGTAACTTCTTTATATATAATGTGTTACTAAAACTACTTTTTGATGAAGAAAACAAATATATAATCTTGATGGTATATAGAAATACAAGTGAGCTACCGGATTATGTGCAATGATAAGGCATATTGCATCATTAAGGAGAGAACGTAGGTTCAAACTTTGAAGACAAGATTATTGAGAGGACCAACAACAAATCCCGAACATAAATCATAAAACAAACGTGCATAATATAAAAAAAATACAAGTGACCTAATAAGTAACAATATGCAAATTTCACCATCTTCTTTAACACTTTCTTTTAAATACTATAAAATTATGTAGTTGATTATCTAAACTTAAATATTAATTTTATAAAGATTAACAAGTAAAATTAAACCCTTACATTTTTTTTTCATTCTATTTTTGTCAAAATTATGTAAATTTAATGTTCAGATTTCAACATTAAAATTCAACTCGACTTTAAATCGAAAGCATCGTTTTATGGTTGACCTTTAATTGAATTAGCATTTTTTTTGTCACCACATATTTCATCCAATTTATTTGTAATTTTAACAAATTTTTAGCCGGAATTTTGGGGTTTTTTTCCTTGTTATATCATCTTATTTTTTTCATATATTTTGAAAAAAAAATTCTTTTAACCATCTCAAAATATAAACTTTTTCATTGTCTTAATGGCATTGGTATGTTTTTTTTTTTGTTCTTAATTTCTTAATTTTCATACAGAGATTGTCTTATTTTTTTTAATATTATTTTCTATCATTTTTTTTTCACAGGAGCATCCACCAGAAAATGTTAAATATGATGAGGTGAATTTTGAAAATAAACCATTTTTTTCTTTTAAATTGGGATTTTATGGCTAAATTTTCATAAATTTTTTTTTACAGGAATTCATTACAAATTCTCGAGGATCAAAGCTTTTCACATGTAAATGGATTCCAATAAAAGATGAACCCAAAGCTTTGATCTGCATGTGCCATGGTTATGCCATGGAATGTAGCATCACCATGAGCAGTATGTGTTTCAATTTTTTTTATATAAAAAATTGTAAAATTAAAGTTTAAAATGAGATATTTATTTATTGGGGGCTGAAATTAATTAGGTACTGCAATTAGGCTTGTTAAAGAAGGATATGCAGTATATGGCATAGATTATCAAGGCCATGGAAAATCATCTGGATTGGATGGCTATGTTGAGAACTTTGATGATATTGTCAATGATTGCAATGATCATTTCTTCAATATTTGTGGTGAGTTTGCCTAATCTATATATTTATCATGAATACGAAATATAGGTAAATTAATTCCTATATGTTCAGTCGATTGAGTCTTAGCTTAATTGGTATAGACATGGTTGTCAATGCAGGATGATATGGGTTCAAATGCGCTGAAACGCATCAAAGAGCAAATTGATCTTTTTTGTTAAGTGTGGCTGATAAAATAACTACGTGTACCTCATACTAATATACATGGATCAATTTTTAACGGTAAAGATTGATGAAATTTTTAAAAGTACCAATTTGCTTTTTAATTTAACATACAAAAACTAATTTACCTATTTATGAGTAGAGAGAACAAAATGTAATTTGACACTTAATATAAAGGTCTCCATGATCATTTCTCTCAAATTTACAAGTTTCACTTTATTTTCCTTATGAGCTAATAACTTAGAATTTTCCATTTTGCCTAAAATACTTAGGTCCAATGTATGTTTAGGGAAGAAACCAGAAATTTATTTTAAGTGGATTAAAATTGAAGTTTAAATTTTTGAGACGATAAAATATAATTTTATTATAGTATCAATCATTTAAAAAAATTAAATTAGGGGTAAAATGCAAATTTTAAGTTACTATTTATAAATAATAAATAATAAAGAATTATTAATATTTATATATGTGGTTTAATCAGAAAAGGAGGAGAATAAAAGGAAGAAGAGGTATTTGCTAGGAGAGTCCATGGGAGGAGCCATCATTCTTCTTCTACATAGAAAGATGCCCGAGTATTGGGACGGCGCCGTTTTGGTTGCCCCAATGTGTAAGGTATGTGTAATGCTGAATTTGATTCGATAAATTGATTTGCATTGATTCTCAATATTTTTATATTAATTTTAAGTTTTGAATTTTTAAAATTTTTTTTAATAAAATGAACTTTGTTTTATGATATTTGAACATTATTAAGTAATTTTTTAATAAATTAATATTAATTTAATAATTAAAATAACAGATTGCAGATGATATGAAGCCACCTGCACCAGTTACAACGCTACTCCAAGGGTTGAGCTGGTTAATCCCGACTTGGAAATCATTACATATAACCCAAGACATTATTGAAATTGGCTTCAAAGAGCCTAGAGTTAGAGAACAGGTAAATATATATATATATATATATCATTAAAGATTATGATCCTATATGTTTTTTTTAATATAATGTCTAGAACTACCTATAATTTCTCTCCAACCCATAAATAAGAGGATAATGCACTTCAACACACATCTTCCTACATTAACAATAATATTTATGTCAATCGAGCTAAAACTTAATCGACAACTATATAATATGAAAAAAAAAAAACACTCAAAAATAGATTTATTTTAAATATATTTTATTGCTTAAAATCCCGTGGACAATAATTACAATATGCACAAAAATCTAATTTATTAGGGAAATAATTATATTTTAGTATAATTGCTATATTTGGGTGTATCTATTGTAATCAGTGAATTGTACTAAATTGGGTGTAACTTGATTAGTTGATCCTATTAAATTAAACAGTAATTTGGGAACTCTGATTAGACTCTTTAATTCTTAAAAAGGGTAAAAGGAGGAAATTACACGAGCTATTAACTATTATGACTTCTATTTTTTTTAAATATCAATAATTATAATTTCTTACTAGATAAATCTCAATCTTAATTTTTTTAATTTAGAGTTAAAATTTTAAGATTTAATATTTTAAGAGTTTCAGATATAAGATTTAGAATTTATATTTCATCAAGAATACGTACATATTTTATTATACTAAGATAAATTTTTAAAATATTAAATTATTTTTTTATTTATATTAATATTAAACTAAGTTGTAACCATTTTAATTTTTTTTAATTCTTAATATAATCTAAGATAAATACACGTTGAGTTTGTAAACAGATTAGGAAGAACGAATACTGCTACAAAGGACCACTACGAATGAGAACGGCCAGTGAGCTTTTGAGGGTTAGCTATGACATTGAGGAAAGGTTAAATGAGGTTTGTACTACTAGTAATTATATTTATTTATAAATTCAATTTAAATAAATATTAATTTTTATAAATAAAAAGACCCAATTCAATCATTATATGATTGCATGAGTGTATTGATGAAAAATTAAATCTAACATTCATTCAAGTATAGGGACTTACTGCATAATTTGACCATAACTAAACTGTAAAAAATTATAGACTATAAAGGTGGTCTTTGACTAATTCTTTGTTAATCGTAATATTATTAGGTTACACTTCCATTCATAGTTCTCCATGGAGAAGATGATAAAGTGACAGACCAACAAGTTAGCGAAGAACTATTCAAGGTAGCTTCAAGCACAGACAAGACCATCAAGCTCTACCCCGGAATGTGGCATGGTTTGCTCTACGGCGAACCCTTGGAAAACATCGAAATCGTGTTTTCCGACATTATCAGATGGTTAGAAGAACGAACTAAACTCGGAAATCCGAGGGCAGAGACGTTAAACAAGGTTCAAGCTGATATTTTGCCATTGAAGAGGAACAATAAACTCTAGTAGAAACTATTGAAAACTCGAAGCTCCAAAACCCGAAAATCTGACTTAGTAGTTAGTACACAATTGCTTACTCGAAAGTGCAATGTTCAAATCATTCATCATTTTTTTCTTAAACATATAATTTCATGATCTTAGTTCTTGCGTTTACCTATTTGCAAAGAAATCCAATCCAGGAACAAGGCAAAAAATCGAAACACGGTCACACATTTCGACACAATTTGTTAGAAAATATAAACCCTAATCGAACAAAACATACGATTCTCTAAAACCTGATAAATCTTAGCAATAACTGAACAAAGTTCTACAATGGTACGATTTAGGGTTTATCAAAAGCAAGTTCGAGCATATAAGGAAGGAAATAGGAAGGGATATACCTATTACTGACTCGAACTTGCAGGGCCGACAAGGACTCCTTGAGCGGAGCCTTCCTTCTTGCTGCTTTCATCTTTCCCGTCATTATCGGACTTTTTGATCCTAATTTTGTATTTTGTCTCGAAGTCAGCAATTTCCTTCTTTTTCTTCTCCAGGGTCTCGTTAAGACGAGCAATTATTTCCTCGAGCCCTTCTTTGTTTCGTTGCACAGCAGGGAGAACCTCTTTGATGGTTCTCTCGACAAGGACACCTCCAATCATCCGGTAACACCGCCTCGACTGGTCAAGTGGCTGAATGGCGTTTATAACTAGCGAATGCTCGCTGACTTCCATCTCCAACTCGGTGATCTTAGAATATATTTGATTTAGTTCAGATCTCATAGCTCCGTACATATTCGCAACCACTTGTTCGTTCACAGGTTCCTTACCCTCGGATTTGCTGGCCATTTTTTCTCTGCAAAGGGAATAATGACAGAAAATAGAGCAATAGGCAATATCTTGAGAGAGACACAACATCAAGGACTCGAGAAAGCAAAGTAAATCTATTAAACATTGCAGGTATGCAAAGCCCTCACACGGCAACATCAACACCCAGAGTAGGATTACTCGAACAAACACCATAATTAAACTCACAGCAATCTTCAAAAACATAGACCATTAAAAACTTCATCCAGATGAACTAAAATCATAGAAAATCTATTTCAAAATGAAATTCAAATGAAAGCTTATTTTCTGAGCGGCCTTACTCAGGGAAAAAATAGTTGATCAAATTTCTTTTGTATAAACCAACCATTTGAACATTATCTCAAAACGAGAAGAAAACCCATCTTGAAAAAAACGATAGTCTTAAACAGGAGAAAACAAAGAAATATCAGAAAATAGACATCAAACATCCGGAGATTAGGAAAAAAAAAATTTCTTTGGAAAGAAATTCTATGTTATAAGAACATAGATATAAATTATGGCGGCGGATGGTTTTCCGATCATGTCACATTCATTGTAGTCGGGAACACAATAGATACTATAGCTATCGATTGCAGGTAAATATCCCAAATCCGAAAATTAGCAGCAGCTACATAAATAAATGGGCATGGGATTTGAAACCCCAAATTTAAATGGTACAATGCAATTCAAGAACTTGTACACAATCATTCTTATAGCATAAATAAGATCAATTAAAATTAAAAAGCAAACAAAACAAAACAAAACCCTAAAATATATCTGCCAAAAATATCAATTAAAAAAAAGAAAGAACATGATCAAACAGATATAGCAAATGCCAAAATAAACTAAAAACTTGCAAATCATTACCACTGAAAAGTTCTACTAGTTACTAAACATCAAAGTTAACGATCAATTTCTAGAACTAGAGATTCAATAAAGACCCATTGAAGAAATTGGAAAAAAAAAAAAGAAAGAAAGGGAAATTAGAAGAAAACAAACCTGGGTCTGGGTATTGGTGAGGTGGAAGAGAAATGGACAGCAAAAAGGTGTGAAAATGGTGGGTTTTCCCGATTCGACTGAGATTGAGATACGATTTGTGTTAAGTGAAAGTCGGCTGCTGAGAAAAAGTTCGGTTCTTGGAGGAGAGAAAACAAATTGGGCGGGGTTTCATTTGACCTTGTTGAGGCCCATGGAATTTTAGTAGTGGATCGGATTGTGCCGATAATATTTGCATAAAGTTAAAATAATTTTTAAAATATTATAATTGAATCCTCGAAGCATCAATTCAATCATCAAATGATAGTTTAAAATATGGGTGAAAGGAAAAAAAATAAGAATATGAAAACGGATTTCAGTCGTGATGTTTGGATGATTTTTCATGGTTAAGCTTAATACTTCATTTGATATTCAAGTTTGATATTTTTTTTAATGTGCTATTAATGATTATTTTTTATCAAATCAATTTTAAAATTCGAATTAAAAACTAAAAAATTAATACAGCTATTTTTGAGTATTGAAATGTATAACTTTTATCAAATATAATATCAAACTCAAGTACTATGCTGTATATTGAGCCATTTGATTAATAAATCAAAATACCATAATTACTTTAATCAACTTCTATTTTTTACTTAATTTATAATTTATTTATTTTTTTAGGGTATAAAAATAAGGGTAAACTCTACCCAATGTCTTTAAATTATTAATAAACTCTACTTCAAATGAAAACTTACAGATAATTCAACTACTATTTTATAATTTTTTTTGAAGTTGAATGATCAAAACATAAATTTACTAATAACTTAATAACTTTAAGTGTAATTTACCCTAAAAATAAATATTTATGTTTAAAATAACAAAGATAACTTAAAAATATTCTTCTTTTTAATTATACATTTTTTCTTTTTCTTTTTAATATTTGTCATTAGTTTTTTTTTCCTTTTTATTTATTTTTAAAATCACAATGTTAAGTCCAAGTTAGAAGAGGGCATTAGAGATCAATCTCCATCTATCAAATTAACAAACATACACAATCTTAAAACTGGCAAATACTCGAATCTGCAGCAACTAATACTGATTTTTTGCCTCTACTAACACAACTAGTTTGCGTCATACCTACT
Organism: Gossypioides kirkii; assembly: GCA_005610355.1. NCBI lineage: Eukaryota > Viridiplantae > Streptophyta > Magnoliopsida > Malvales > Malvaceae > Gossypioides > Gossypioides kirkii. Next base: position 4,029,608 of record CP032252.1, on the reverse strand, counting down.
TATACAATACTACCATTCTTGGTCTCGTGTTCTCGACTTTTGACTCCATCGTCCAATTTCTCCCGCATCTGCCTTGGATTCCAACGTGCTAAAGCCTTCTTAACCGCAATTGGTATCCTGCAATCCAGGTAAAAGAGAACCGTAAAAAAACAACAAACCATTCTTGAGTGGTGATCCAAAAGGCAGAACCTAATCACACTATTCTTAACTAATCTGGTTCAAATGAAAATTATCAGAAACAGGAGAGGTAATGGGAGCTACCTTGACCTTTGATGCTATCTACTATCTAAATGATCTTGTTTCGGACTTCCTCGAGTTTCTTCAGTATCTCCCCAGGAGTACGGTCCAACTCATCTGCAATTTTTCTCTGCAGATCCAAAGGTAGGGTCGGAAACTGCTCACACAAATCCCCATCAATCACATCCTAAAAAATCAATTCAAGGTTTCAAAACCCGAAGCAATAAAATCAACCAATTTAATATATGGCTAACCACAGTTTGATGGTAATTATTTATTCACCTTGACAGGGAAATAAGCAGATCTGTAAGCCATATGATCTCGTCCGCACAAGGGAGGGTGTTCCTGCCTCATATGCATCTCTAGGTGCGAAAAGAAGTCAACATCATCACGGGAAGTGAACGGAAGCAATGCCCCCAAGCTCCCCATTACAGTTCCATAAAGAACACACTCTCCACCACCTGGTATAAGAGATGCCTTCTGCAAACTAGTTACCACATCCCCGACATGGAACTGAACTATCTCCTCTACCTTGTTAGGAGCTCCATTGAGCCTCCCTTGTTCCCATTTTATCTTTCCACCAGTTGGGTCTTCCTCTACTTCATCTGAGACATCTTGTGGTAGCCGCACAAAATAGACATTCCCAAACTTGTCGGCACCAGCCATGGTGTCAAAATCTATATGGTAAGATGCAGTAAGCCATCTCGGAACAACATCATCAGCGAATATATACAGTTGATTTTCATCCCTCCTATACTTGCAAAAATGGAATGACTGCAATAGAGGACCACCTTTATTATCAGTCAAGAATAATTGACAAAGAAAGCAAACAGAGGAATGAATAAAATCAAAGTGGACTACAATTTAAGAACCAAGGGTGCATTAAAAAGACCTTGCAAAAGTTTCTTAATTTCAGCCATACTCTAAATTAAATTAGTTGATAAATTTCACAAAATCCATATACAGGTCAAGCAGCAAAAAGAAAACATGCATACGAGTAATAAAAATAATTCTCAAAGAAACGAGCTAAAGATATGAAAATCCAGGAAAATTCAAAAAACCATACCTCTTGGATGTCCCCAACATATATTCTATCACGATAAGTTTGGATAGAAATAATAGTGTTAGGGAAAAGCTTATTCTCACATTTCCTAAGCAGTCTCCTTTTCCCCAGGTCATATAATCGGAGCACCGATCCTATCCCAGCAAGTAATCTTCCCTGAAATTGGCATAAAGCAAGAGGAACACCTTCCACTTGTGTCTTGTGCAGAAGTTCAAGCGATCTGCCATCTTCTAAAAACCTATAGATATGAATGAATCCCGCAGTTAGGGTTCTTTTGGGCCAAAACTGCAGACCCTTGGCCGTGCCAACAGCCAACAGAGTTCCATACTCTTTATCATGGAAATTCACAGTACACACACTGAAAGCAGCTTCATTGTCCTGAAGCTCCAAAAGACAAGTTGTGGAAGCAGTCCTCGGATCAAGAACTCTAATGCAAGAAACCCACTTGTTTGACTCTGCCTTAGGATAACCATACTGCTCATCAGAGAGGGGATCCTCTTTGTCTTCATCATCACCACCATTTTCCATTTGGTTCATATTGCCGTTGCTGTTTTCTCCCATTCCTGCAGCCTCAAAGCACTCCTTTCTTGCAGCTTCACGCTCTTCTGCAGTATATGATCCTTGGTCACTCTCAATAATTACCAACAATTTCCTCTTTGGATGCAAAACAAACCTCCTAGGAGTATACCTCAAAGGAATAGCGGTCTCATTGAAGGTTTCTCCTAGTCGCTCAATGGTGAAAACTCTCAATGCGTCCCCTGCAACAGCAACGACACCTTCGGCACACTGATCAGATGAAAATGAGGCAGCAAATTCAAGTGTCTCATACGAAAGGGGTGTTAACAGAAAATGTCCTTGGTGAATATAACCAAGCCATGGTCGACTAGACAAGCAAAGCATTGCAGGTCGGCCTCTTACTTTAACAGAGAACAACTTTGGGGCTCTTAGCCCTAAGAAACGTGAACGGGAATCAGAAAGTTGCCCTGTAACCATATCCACTACCGTCCGAAACAAAACTCCATTCTGCAGACCAGCATTAAGGAAAAGATTGGCAGGGTGATCAGCACCATCCTCACCACCTATCGATGCCTTAACTTCTAGGAAAAGGAGAGACTCAGGAGGTGAGGACACACTCTGAACACTCAGAACCTGCATACAATCATCAGGATCCAAAGATAATATACGGATTGTATTATCATAGGAACCAACTGCAAGGAAACGGGACCTCTGTCTTCCTTCAGGAACAGGGGCAATGTCCAGACACGCCACATCTCCAGACATTTCATGCTTCTCAACTTCCATAAGTTGCCCAGTCATATCAACCTCAAAGTATATAAGCTCACCTCCACTCAATGCAATAACTACTTGAAGCCCATTTGAACCAACTTTAACAATCATCCTTTTCCCAGGTGTTCTCCACTCATTAATACGTCCATCTTCCCTTATATGCCTTATACCATTTGGGTGAACTTGCATGAGTGAATCATCACCAATTAAAGAAACAGCAAGAGAGGGAGTAGTATCAAGAAACCCACTATCGCTAACTTCTTCGACTGTTTCACCAATGGAAAGGACAAGAGTTGCATTGGCAAATGACACGACAATGTATGCATCAAAGGCATCATTAACATTTTTCTTTACAGTCCACACAGCACTTGGGACACCAGGAAGCTGTGAAACAGCCATCTCACTGATGGCCAAACCAGGCCTTAGTATCCTCAATGATGAACGAGGACCACGTCCACAAAGTGAAAATATCTGAGGTGTTTCTTCCTCGAAGAGATTAGCAATTTTCATGTCCATTATTGGCATCAGGCTCTCAGCTTGGTCAATCCTAACTAGATTCTTAAGCCCTCTTGGCTGGAAAAACACTGGCTGAAAACCTTCTTCTGTTTCCATCAATGTAGATGACGATGATTCAACATCAGGGTCATCCCCAATAGCCTGAAACTGATACAAAGCATGATTGCCAAACTCTGAAGCTGCAAATAGAAAACCACTTTTCAACACACACATTGAAGACGTAACCGGAATTGTATCAAAATACTTAATCTTCAATTCCGAAACTCCTTCATTTCCATGTTCCAATGTAACCTTAAAAATATCCCCATATTCTGTCTGCAAAAGAAAGAAAAACATCGACTTCTGCTTATGCGTAGCCGCTGAAACAATCAAAACACCACGTTCTTCTGGCAAGTCAGCCCGTCTAGGAATCACTGCTCTAACATCTGGATGCCCCTGATTCTTATAGATAACAAAATTTTCTGCACAAACCAAAACCCACTCGGCCCATCACCACCACCAGGCACTGTGACCAACATATTTGCCCCATTGTCAACCTGTTCCGACCACTTCCGAGACACATGGTTAAGCCCTAAATCAAGTTCATAAAACGTCAAATGCTTCTGTGCTTCACCAGCAGCCACTCCCGTGGAATCCTGATCAGCCTCCGAGTAATCCAACTCGATGGCAGCAAAAATAGGGTTATCGAAACCACAATCAACACCACAAATCGAGTAAACAATCGTATGTGATTTATGGGCTTCTAAAGGTGAAGAAATGGTTAACCTAGCAGCAGTATCTCTATTCAAAACATAAACTAATTTCTGCTTCTCACAAGCACCAATCATTACAGCTCTTCCTTTCGGGTCAATAGCCAAGTATTGACCCGGAACAATCCGGCGACACCCAGATTTCCCAAAAGTTTCTTGGTGAACTTTATCAAAGATGTTCTTCTCTTTATTGTATTCAAGTATAACGATCCGACCCGAATCGGACCCTACGACAATGTAGTCCTTTTGAGCTCCGGTTAGCCGGAACTGAGCTAGGAAACGTATGCAACCGAAAATTTCGACGGAATGAAGCGTTTGGAGCTTACCGAGATCGTCGGGACGGAGAAGGGAAAGGATCTTACCACGGGCGACGACAATTTCTTGGATTTTACCGCCGGAGAAGTTGCCATTTATGGCGGAAACGATGCCGGTGGCTTGTTGAAGAGTTAAATTGTAGAGATACATGGCTGTAGTTAGGGTTTTCAGATTTGGAATGGGGTTTTAGGGTTACTGTTTTAAAAGAGGTTCATTCGAAGCTTTTGTGTGGGTTAGTGAGAGAGTAAATTGAGAAATGAAACAGAGGGAATATTCTTGCGATAAAGGTCAAAAATGAAATGAGAGAGGAACCCTAAATGGTCAAATCGAATGGGACGCCCAAACTTCGATTTGAATTTTAGGGTTTTGGACTTAATTTGGGCCTCGATTCAATTTGTTGAAGAATTCAGTTAAATCCTTTAAAATTAAAAAATACATTAATAATAATTATAAAATTATAATTAAACACGAATTAAGAAAAGTCATATTTTAAAAAATCAATGATAAAAAATATAATAAAAAACCAAATTTTTGTCAAAAATTTAAAAAAAAAGTTATTTAAATTTTTTCTTTTTTATGTTTTTAATCGACTTTTTGGTTTCCAATTATCATTTTTAATGATTTAAAATAGATGCAATTAATTTAGATTATATGTTATCATATAAATATTGAACTAAAGTTTGCAAAATTGGATTGATGGTCGAATATTATCGATTTATTTTATTTTGTTTAATTAAATAAATTATTTAGAATTAAAAAAAAAAAACTTGTTTAGCTGGTTTTGTAATCCAACTCAATCAATTTGTGTCAATTCCCGAATTAACCAATTCGATGTCTATCTTTAGATCAATACTCCATTTGATTTTTAGTCTAATTTGATTCAAACATCGCTTAATTAGATCTTTAATTTTCAATTTACTTAACTAACTAGGTCTAATTATTCGTAATATTGATCAATCTAATCCTTTATTTATTAAAAATATTAATTTTAATCAATAAAAAAATTAAAAAAGAACGTACAACTACTATTTGGACGTGATACATATTTTCAAATCTCAATAATTTAAAATTTATATGTCAAATAAGGTCATACATATATATATATATATATATATATATATGGATGTAAATTGGAATGCTTTTATTAATAAAAAAATGACAACCATAAAAAGTAAAGACAATACATGTTCTCGTGCAAATTTAGAAAAACAAAAATTAAAAAAATCAGATTCTTTCCTCTGTTCTACCCTAGGGACCTCTCCATATACGAAATCTCATATCACCAATTAAAATTATGATCTGGTTAAAATGATAACTTATTTGAAAATTTGTATGCTCTCTGTAGCATTTCTTTTTATGCTCTCTGGTAGTATTTCCTGTCCGTTGACTTTTGTGTAGGCCTTTTGGTTTGCTCGATGGAGACGGCATTGGCTGATTTACGTCTGGATGATGAAGAGGAAAGTGGAGAAGGTGTGAGTTGGGAGATAGAACAAGATCTAGAGACGGCGGAGGAGGATTTTGAAAACTACCTTGTTGGTTGTTTTCTCACGGCCACGACCATCAATTTCCAGTTAATGAAGTCTGTCTTTGCTAATCTTTGGCACCCTCTTGGTGGTGTCACTATTACAGATATTAGAGAGAAACGATATCTATTTCGATTTTATTGTGAAGCTGATAAAACAAGGATTGTTAATGGTTCTCCATGGACTTTTAACAATCATTTGTTTGTTTTTGCTGCATTATCAAATGGAATGGATCCATTGGAAGTTCCACTACTGAAGGTGGGATTTTGGGTTCAAATTCACAATCTCCCTAGTGGAATGTATACGAAATAAATGGCAAAACAGTTTGGGGACTTTATTGGTGATTTTGTGGATTAGGATGCTAAGTCAGTTGCAGTGGGTCTTAGAACTTTTATGTGAATTCGTGTTATGTTGGATATTCGTACTCCGCTCAAACGTAAAAAGAAACTAATCATTGGAAAAACAAGAGAGTTTTTCGCTACCTTTCGATATGAGAAATTGACGACATTTTGTTTTTTTGTGTGGGAGACTCGATCACGGGGAAAGTTTCTATCCCATACGTCTTATTCAAGGAAGTAAGGAATTGCCACTTGGTTGGGACCTTTCGTTGAAGGCGATAATGAGGCAGTCGGTGATTGGTGGGAGTATCTAGTTACATGAACCGGGGGAATCTTGGGGATTCAAATTTGGATAAAGGTAAATCTGCTTTGAATATTAATTCTGCTAATTTGATACGATTTGCTGGGAGGAATTTGGGGATTAATCTTAGTGGCAGGTCAAAGATTCCTTCTATGGATGAGGATATTGTGGACGTCATTAATGATGGGGATTTGCATGAGGATCGGCCCATGCCACCATACCCAGACTAGTTGCAGAAGGAGCTGGTTCGGTTCATTTTGATGGGATTATTGTGAAGGGGAGGGACCATGAGGAAGAGTTGGCTTTCTCGATGCAGAACCTGCGGGGCAGATCAGCCGAACATTATGAAAATTATTTGCTGGAACGTTCTTGGATTGGGGAATCCATGAGTTGTTCGTAGAATTTAGCACTTGCTGAAAAAATATCGTCCCCATATTATTTTTCTTATAGAAACTAAGTTGGATGCTAGGAAGATGGAATGATTAAGAAGACGTTTTGGTTTTGTCAATGGTATTGATGTCCCGGCTGATGGGACTAGAGGTGGATTATGCCTTAGGTGGCGTGAGGGGGTCGAGGTTGAATTAAGAGGCTATTGTGCTAGCTGTATTGATGTGCTTATTACGGATGCAGAAGTGGCTGGTAGTTGGCGATTTTCTGGTTTTTATGGAGCTCCGGAGGGTAATCGAAGATCGGAATCGTGGGAGTTATTGAAGAGTCTTGGTCGATCGTATAATGGCCCTTGGGTTGTGATGGGCGATTTTAATGAGATAATTTCCAACCAAGAGAAAATGAGTGGTCGACTTAGGGTAGATCGACCAATGAGGGATTTCCGTGATGCTTTGGAGCAGTGTGGCCTTTCTGACATGGGTTACAGAGGAAGGTGGTTCACGTGGGAGCGTGAGAATTTTGCTTTTAATAATATACGTGAACGATTAGATAGGGGGTTGTTTCTAATGAATTGTTTCATTTATTTCCTCACTATGTGCTCTCTCATTTAAATAGTTCCATATCTGACCATTGTCCTTTACTATTGGACACTATGGCTTTCAAGCGTAATATTCATGTGTTGCATTCGACTTCTTCTTTTAAGTTTGAAATGGCGTGGTTCTTAGAGGAATCTTTTGAAACTGTTATTATCGATTTATGGAGAGAGTCGTGTGTGCTTGAACTTCATGCTCGTCTTTTGTTTCTGGGTAATGGGTTGAAAAAATGAGCTGAGAAGCGTAGGCGGGATAATGCAATCTGTATGAACAGTATTAAATTGCATCTTGATGAGCTTTATAATGAAGATGCTACTGATGAAGTTTTAGGGGAGATTGTTGACTCCAAGATGCCCCTGAATTTAGAGATTGATAAGGAGGAACTTCGGTGGCAGCAAGGCTCTAGAGCCAATTGGATCAAGTACGGTGACCGTAATACTCATTACTTTCATTCTTTTGCTAATTATAGATGTAAATTAAATGCGATAAGAATTTTACGTGATAATGATGAATCCATTAAAGAAGAAGAGGTGGATAAGATGGGTATTGCTGTTCGTTATTTTAAAGATATTTTTGCGAGTTCTAGCAGTAATGATGTGGAGAAAATTTATGATGATGTTGTGCCTCGTGTAACTTCAGAATTGAATCAATTCTTAACTGCTGATTTTATGAAGGATGAAATTTATTTGGCTGTTAAGGAGTTGGGATCGACAAAAGTGCAAGGTTATGATGGTTTTCCAGCGATTTTTTATCAACGGTTATGGCATTTGATCGAGGATGGTGTGTCGAGCTATTGTCTTAAAGCTTTGAATCAAGAAATTTTGCTGAATGAGGTTAATTTTACCAGGATTATTTTGATTCCTAAACATAGTGCGGCAGATTCTATGAAGGCTTTTCGACCAATAAGCTTGTTCTCGATCCTTTATAAAATTATCTCGAAGGTGCTTGCGAATCAAATGAAGATGGTCTTAAAGGTCTTTATTGATGAAGCACAGGGTGCTTTTGTATCGGGTCGGTTAATTACAGATAACGTCCTGGTTGCTTATGAGTTAATGCACTCTTTGAAAAAGAAGAGATTTGGGAAACGAGGGTCGTTTTCTTTAAAGCTCGATATGAGCAAAGCTTACGATAGGGTTGAATGGACTTTTCTTGAAGGAATGATGCTTCAACTGGGCTTTGCGGCTAGTTGGGTTCGAATGGTGATGCACTGTGTTACTTCCGTGTCGTATGCAGTTAAAGTGAATAATGTTATGAGTGAGACCCTCTTGCTTGCCCGAGGTCTACGCCAAGGAGATCCGATTAGTCCCTATCTATTTTTGCTGTGCACGGAAGGGTTCTCAACTTTGTTGTGAAAGGCTAAAAGGGCAGGGAATTTGTGAGGTGTTAATGTTTATCGTGGAAGCCCTTCGGTTACTCATCTCTTGTTTGCAGACGATAACATTGTCTTTGGCGAGGTGACTGATCGAGGTTGTGATGTGGTAAAAGATATCTTGAGTTGTTATGAGAAGGCTTCGGGTCAGCAGGTTAATTTCGATAAGTCAGTTATCTTCTTTAGTTCTGATGTGGAGGATGCTGTCGCTTATCAAGTTGTTCATCGACTTGGGGTAAGAAGATCGAATAGTGTGGAGAGGTATTTGGGGTTACCTTTTTTGGTGGGGAGAAATAAAAGAGTGGCTTTTGCACATCTTAGTGATAGGATGCGTTGGAGAGTTAATGGTTGGGCAAACAGATTCCTCTCTCAAGGTTGTAAGGAGGTATACATCAAATCCGTTCTACAAGCGTTACCTACTTACTCGATGTCGTGTTTTCTGTTTCCTAAAGCATTATGTCACGAGCTTGAAGGGATTATGAGTAGGTTCTGGTGGCAGAAAAGTGCTAATCGCAAAGGCATGCATTGGTGTAGCTGGTCAACTTTGAGTCTACCTAAAGATTCTAGAGGTATGAGGTTTCATGATATGTGTAAGTTTAATCTTGAATTGCTAGCGAAACAGGGATGGCGATTTCTTGTTAAGCCTGAGTCATTAGTAGCTCGTATTTTTAAAGCCAAGTATTTCTCGGATGGTAACTTTTGGGGGGCTCGATTGGGATCTAGTGCTTCGTATGTTTGGCGAAGTATATTTGCTGCTCGTAAGGTGTTGGAGGATGGTATGGGTTGGATTGTGGGGTTCGGTACTCAAATTTCAATTTGGAGGGATCGTTGGTTGCCTAATTGGGCAGGTGGTGCAATTAGTAACACCAATATTGATAATTCAGTGTCTATAGTTGTGGAGTTAATTAATCACGACTTGAAATGCTGGAAAGAAGATGTTGTTGATAGAATTTTTACCTCTGAGGAAGCTGTGGCCATCAAGTGCATTCCTTTGTCCCGTTCGGTGCAGAAGGATGTACGGGTGTGGAAGGGAGACAACTCTGGGGAGTACTCTGTCTACAGTGGCTACAGATCCCTTCTTGACCAACAAATTACAAACAATACTCTCCAACAACAAAATAATTTTTACAAAAAAGTATGACTCCTAGACATCCCTTCTAAGATAAAAATATCTATCTGGAGACTACTTAGTAATTGGGCGCCTACTCTCTCTGTGTTGTATAATCGACGTATGGTGACATCCTTGATGTGCCTGAGATGTGGTATAGTTCCAGAAACAGTGTTGCATGTTTTACTTCATTGTGGGCCTGTAAATGAAGTTTGGAATCAATTAGAGCTCCAATGGGTGACTCAACCGATGGGTGATAATTTGAGGGATTGGTTACATTACATTCTTTGGAATAAAGATGTCCATTTTTGTAAAAAAAATCCTGTTAGTTATGTGGTCTTTGTGGCTCTCTCGCAATCGTGGTGTGATGAAGGGGAAACATCAAACAGCCTATGAGATTAGAGCCAAGGTGGAAAGTTTATTGAAGGAGTTGGGGGTTTTTAATGAAAGATTACCTGTAATTCGATGTGTGGTTCCATCGGTGTGGTTGCCCCCTGCAAAAAACAGAATTAAAGTAAATTTTGACGCATCATTCAAATAGAGCCAACGAATATCTTTCTCAGGTTTTATTATTCGTAATCACTTGGGTATGGTTATGAGTAGTGGGATTAAACGAAACGAAAATGTGGCTTGTCCTTTTTTTACAGAGGCCATTGCATATTATCAAGTTTTAATTTTTGCTTGAGATATGGGCTTTTCACAGGTCGAGGTGGAAGGAGATTCTAGAACGATTATAATGAAAGCGATGAGAAGGGAGTTAGACAGATCTACAATAGGAGTGGTTATGGCAGACATTAGATTTTTGGCTCAATCTTTTATCTCTATCCTTTTTCATTATGTTAAACGTGAAGCTAATATGGTTGTTCATGTTATTGCTAGAAAAGGTTTCGATTTAGAACCTGAAAACTTCTAGGTTGAAGAGGTACCTCCGGAGGTTGTTTTCATGGTGGAGCGGGAGCGACGGTCGGTGCATGCTTAGATGATTTCTGCATGAAGATCAAGTATGGATGTCTTGTGAGGAAAATGACCGGAACTGTTGTTGGGTTTTCTTTCTAGAGAATGTCGTTCTATGTTCTCTGCTGGTGGTTTCATCTTCGCATTAAATCGAGGTGTTTTTCCTATGTGCTTTATTTTATTGGTTGCTCTTTATTATTATGGTTGACTTTTATTATTGGTTTGTTGTACCAACATCTTTTATTGGGGTGTTTGTTTTCTTTTGATTAATAATAATTTTGCCTCGGTATTCTTCAAAAAAATTATAATCTGGTTCAAGTATGAGATAATCATTCCTTTGTTAGAAAATAAATAAGATTTTCTAGCTCTTCAAGACATCTGCTTCGTGATACTCAATTGGAAAGATGAATATTCTGCCTCTCCGACTTCACAATCTCTTAAATTACTGTCGAAGCCTCTTCGATAAACTAGACATCCCATTTTTGCTAAAATCCTTCATTGATCAGCAGGTTAGCTACTCGATTTAAAGTAAAAGCACTTCATTAAAATAAAATCGAAACAAAACAAACCAAAGAGAAAATAAATAATTTAAAGTCAAGTCGAGAGGCTTACGTTCTTAAATTTGTCACCTTCATTTTGATATAATACATATTTATTTAAATCATTGCATGTATTTGAATTATATACTGTATTCAGGAGATTAAAAGAACATTATAAGAAAAAATTCATATAAAAAGAATAATTTTTCTAGATAGAACAAAGCAACATTTTAGTCCTAAATCCTTGAATTTTTTTACCCACATTAGTCTTTAGGCTAGTCTACTTTTCTTAGTTTTAATCCATATGATGATGTGACACTGATGTTGTAACACGCCATCACCTAAAAAATTAGATAAGGATGTATCATAATCTTAAAGTGTTATGTCATCGAAGGAGCCAAAGTTGAGAAAAATTGTCAAGTTTGGGAACTTATATGGACAAAAAAAGTAAGGATCAAACTAGAAAAGGTTTTCAATTTTAGGGACAAAATGTTGTTCGATGCCAATTTTATTTTTGGGTAAAATATGTCATAAGTTCATGCACTCTTCATAAATTTAGAATTTAGACCCTATACTTTTATTTCTAGTAATTTAATCTCTTCACTTTCCAGATTTCAAAATTTAAACTATTAGCATTATTAAATTTATTTCATTAAATCCAGGTTAACTACAACATCATTTTTTTTTAGTTGCACAACCACCATAGTTACGTAGCCACAACGTGAGGTTTGTTTTATTCCAAAACACCAACAAATTTAACAATATTAGTAATTGGATCTGAATTTTGAAATCTAAAAAGTAAAGTGATTAAATTTTTAAAAATAAATACAATGACTAAATTCTAAATTTGTAAAGAGTATAAGGACTTATAGCATATTTCAACCTTTTATTTTTTTAATTTAAGAGGAAACATGTATCCTGTGGGCTACTATCAAATCCTACCCGTATTATATCAACTACTCCAAACTAAACCAAAAACTAAAGCAATATGAAATATCCAACTCCTCCTCTTAAGTGCCCCATTAATCTATCAATTTCAAGCAATGGCCAACCTGTCATGCTTCTTGACCTTAATTTTCTCCCTTTTGTTCATCATCAAGAACACATCCTCAGCCAGAAATCTTGAAAACCCATCATCAGATCACCACCATCACCATGATCATCACCACAAGATCTCATTTTCCATGCCAGATTTACTCAACATTTCCCACCCTACAACTCCAACACTCAACACTCACATCCCATTTTCAAAGCCTATAGGCTTTTTCCCACCTCATAAAGGCATCCCTATCCAAGAACCCGTCCCTAAAGTCCCCGGCTCGGACTCGTCGGTTCAAACCCTCGGTGTTTCAAACCTCGGGATGTTTTTCCCAGCAAGGGCTACTGTCCAAGAGCTGGAGTTTGGTGCAGTGATCACCATAGATGAGAACCTGTTTGATGGTGGTATTGGTGCCAATGGTTCACCACTTGGGAAAGCACAAGGGGTGTATGTTGCGAGTTCGGAAGGCGAAACGAGTCACATGATGGCGATGACGACGGTTTTTGCTGATGGTGGGTTTAAGGACGGGTTGAGGTTTTTCGGGTTGCACCGGAGGGATGTGTCGGAGTCTCATATTGCTGTGATTGGTGGCATGGGGAAGCATGTTGGTGCTAATGGTTACGCAACAGTTAAAGTTGTGGAATTAAGGCCTAATTCTGCAATGGCAATGAAACAAGGGGTTAACAAGTTGCTGCTGTTCAATGTTTATCTTAGTTAATTTATAGCTTGATTGATGAACTATATGTTTACTATAAGGTCATTTAATTCCTAATAAATTGGACTTACTTTGTAGTTTACAAAATATAGGATAATGTATTTTTAGTTTAATATATATCTTTGAACCCGAAATTTATTTTAGTTGGTGCATCCAATGCAATTATTCGTAAGACATGAAAAGTTTTTTAGATTCGGAATTTGAATCCTAAATTTGTAACTCTTTTTATTATTTTGATACTTTTGTAAGAAAAAAAATTATGAGTGAATTTCATTAAACTTAATAGAAGAAAGTTCGAATTTTGTAATGGGAACGAAATAAAATTAATAAAATTAGAGATCTGAAGCTAAAAATTTTATACTAAAATGGCTTGAATTATTTTTTTAAAAAGTTTTGAGAAAAGCTAAAAATGCAATTTTTGCATCTAACAAACAGGTTAAAAGGACTAAATTGGATTATTAAGATTTAGTAAGGACTAAAGTTACAATTTTGTTATTTAACTAAGGGACCAAAGCCAAAGAGTATGCCAGTCCCTAAAATCAAAGTTTAGTTTAGTTCATACTGTTGACTTGGAGTTTGAATCTCCCATCTGCAATCATTTCTCTTATCTCGAGATATTTGTAAGAGAAAAACTAAAACATTTCTGAATAAACTTCATTAAACTCGATAGAAGGAAGTCTAAAATTCTATAGTGAAACCGAGATAAAATTAAATTTTTAATTTTCGAGAAGGGTTAAAATTGCTTTTTTTTTTAACAAAGAGACCGAAAGGAATCTAATTGAATCATTAAAATTAAAAGGGACTAAAACTGCAATTGTATTATTTAATTAAGAGGTGGACCGAAGCCCCTAACTACTCTTAAAACCCAAGTTTAGAGTTTAAATTAGTTCGTGCATACGATCTTCCTTAAGAAATGTGATATTCTCTAAACTCGGAGTTTAAACCCTGAATTTACAACACCTCCTCTTATCTCAAAATATGTATAGTGGACTTTTGATTTATTTATTTTTTGACACACACTCCAAATAAAAATTCCAAGATATGTATGTAAGATATAATTTTAAGGAATAATTTACATTTCTCGAATTTAAATAAAAATATAGAATAAAATTAAAAATATTTAAAAATTAATCGAACATGTTCATTTTTAATACACGCAATACTCGTATTTAAATCCAAATAGAAACCAATAAAATTATCTACTTAGCAAGAATCTAATAATTTATAAAATTTACCCCAATTTTATTTACCATCAATCTCTTTTTAACTTACCTTTTGTAAATCCAATATATATATATATATATATAATATTGTAAAGAATCCAACCATACCATAAAGTCTTTGTAACCAATATTCCTTTAATCATTTCATTTGAATTAGGTTTTTTTTCCAACCAAAGCACTTCTTTAAAAAATTGGGTTTTTTTTTAACTACTTCATATCATCAAATCCACTTTCTCATCACATATATGTGAATATATATGTATATATATACATATACCCTTTAAACTATATATATAGGCAAGTGAAACACTTACATTCAATCCATCAAATAGTATACATCTTAGCTAAAGACAATCTTAAACAATGGCAAAAGCGCCCATGCTCACTTCCAAAACATTCAAGGCAATCACCTATCTTTTGTTGGTGGCTATCACCTTCACTTGTGCCAATTCAGCTAGGATCCTTGATGAGGTTGAACCACAACCCCAAGTTGTCAACGACAATCCGAGCGGCCAAGTGGTCCCTGCCGCCACTCCAAGTGGCCCGGAGGACGATCCTCCGCTTCCTGCTGTGGCAGCCCCAGCTAGTGAGGATGAGGCACCAGTAGCTACCCCTGCAGCACCAGAAGCCCCCGCTGATGATGATGAGGCACCAGTAGCCACTCCTGCAGCACCCGTTGCAGGTGGTGCCGCAACGGGAGCAGGAGCGGCGGCTGCCACAGGGGCTAATCCGGGCTCGCACGAACCTGCATTGTCCTTTTTCATGCATGACATCTTAGGTGGAACAAACCCATCAGCCAGGGTAGTGACTGGTGTGATTGCCAACCAAGAAATCAATGGCATACCATTCTCAAAAACGAACAACAACATTTTCCCAGTGGAAGGAGCTGCTCCACTTCTAACAGGCAACAGCATTAACAGCCTTAAAAACATCAACAACCTTATTAACCCAAACAATGTCCCTTTCCTAACAGGTCTAACAGGTGCACAAACCAGTGCTGTCATCGAAAACTCCCACAACAGCGACAGCATTATCAATTCCAACAACAATCCTTTCGTCACCGCAGGCCAACTCCCACCCGGCTCTCTTCAACGTCTCATGTTCGGTACCATAACCGTCATCGACGATCAACTATCCGAAGCCCACGAGTTAGATTCAGCTATCCTAGGCAAAGCACAAGGGTTCTATTTGGCAAGCTCATTAGATGGTTCTAGCCAAACCATTGCATTGACAGTTTTATTACATGGAGGTGAACATGGTCACGAAATCGAAGACACCATTAGTTTCTTTGGCGTTCATAGGACCGTGTCACCTGAATCACAGATCGCGGTGATTGGTGGGACCGGGAAGTACGAGAACGCGAGAGGGTACGCCACGGTTGAGACACTTCTCAAACAGGAGAATCAACATATAACTGATGGTGTGGATACAATCCTGCATTTCAATGTGTACCTCACTGAGTGATATTAGCAGCTTGGGGGCTGGTGGTCATTAATGGTGGTTCATGGTTTCAACTATTTTTAGCAAATTATATACTGTGTGATAGCTAAAACTTAAGTGTGGATTTCATATTGTGTTTGGTATTGGCAATTTAGTGATGAATATGTGTTAACGTATATTGGTTTATGTTCTCAAATCCAATGTATTATAAATTTATAAATTTATAAATTTACATTTGAAAAACAAATGTAGAACTTTAGTATGCAAAAATCTATTATTAAATGAATAATTTAGTATGTTTACTATTAAAAAGAATCAAATAAAGTTAAATTGTAACTGAATTAACATTTACTATATAAAAAATATTTTGAAAATGATTTTTTTCTATCTCAATTAAATTCAATTCCAAACAAAAGATTACATCTACTAAACCATAAAACATTTGAAAATAATAACTCTTTTAAACAATAAATGTTAAATTTATTCTAATTTGACCTTATCTAATTTTTTTTATTAGTAGGGACTATTTAACCCATTTAATAATAGAGGGACTAATGTGATACAATCCATATAATACAGGGATCTTTTAGGTACTTTCGCCCAAATCTTAAAAGGAACAAAAACAGCTAAAGTAAAAACATGGGGCATTCCGAGAATTGAACTCGGGACCTCTCGCACCCTAAGCGAGAATCATACCACTAGACCAAATGCCCGACTTTGATAAGCAAATTCTATAAATCATAGATATAGTATACTTTTTTTCTTTTTAACGCGATTGTATTTTTTTTGGTATAATGAATTTTGTGGTCTTCTAGCTTTAAAAAAAAATTAGTTCTCTATTTATTTATTTATTTTTGCCTCTTTTAGCCAAGATTCATTAAATTTAATTTGATTATATTTTATACAATTTGAATTGTTTTTTAATTAATAACTTTGTTATTTGATTTTTTTAATTAGAATAAAAAATAAAATGTAAAAAAAAATTGTTTTTAATATTAAAACTAAAAAAACAATTAACGCTTTAACATTAAATTGAAAATTAACGATTAATTCAATAATTTTAATAATTAAAACCATAATTGTTTTTATCTATTATTAGTATACACGTCCAAATTAAATCAAACTCTAATATCAATTACTTATATCTTTCTTTGAAATTTTTTTTTTGAATATTATATATTTTTAATGATTTTTAGTAATGATTACTTAAACTAAGTATAGGAAATAAAATTTTTATTAAATAATAAAATATAAACACGTATATTCATGTGCACTACACGTGTTATCGGATACTAGTATATTTAAATGAATAGTAATAATGTTTCATGTTTTATAATATGTATGGTTTTAATTTTATCTCAACAAATTTTAAAATTTTTATTTCTTTTATTCACAAGATAAATATCATAAGTTAATTGTAGTTTAAAAAAATAACCTAATAAATAAAGGATTACATTAAAAAAAAAAACAGTATATTTTGTTCAAAATAATATGAAGGTTTAAAATAATTTTTAAATATTTTTCTTGCCCGTATTTGATTAACTTCCGACATTACTTTTTTTTTTATACATATTTGAAATTATTTATAATTTCTCTCAAACCCATAAATAAGAGAACACTCGAATCCACGTCTTCTTGCATTATCAATAATATCGATACCAATTAAGCTAAGACTCAATCAGCCCGACATAAAAAACTATTCTCTCTTTTTGTCATATATATCAAAGAAAATCTCCCATTCATAGTAGTATATTTCTTACCAATTATTTATTGATTAAATATAGCCAGGATAATGAAAGCTATAGATTTGAACATTTATGAAATGACTGGAACACCCAGTCTTCATCTAGTTTTCACAGCCTCTACACACTTTCATAGTTCATATGCTCTAGAAAGAGTTTGAAAATCCTAAAGCTTTTGAAGTAAAATTCATGCATTGACCTTCGGTGCCCATCCGGCGATCACATGTTCCTTGGCAGCCTTAGTTTTCACGAAAGATTCCCGACCGAAAATCGACTGCAAATGCAAGAAGATACAGGAAATATGTCAGTCACGACATTCATAGATATATCATCGGTTAAAATGCATGTTGATGCTTTGACTCTTTAAGTACCCGTGTCCAGCACATAGCCGGACATGGCTAAAATAAGACCAACCCCGAAAATGAAGGGCCGGCCTTCATTGGTTTAGTTATACCTCTAACTACAATAGGCAGTACTAAGCTGAGTTGCTCATGTTTGACATCAATGTTCAACACACATATATATTTATGTACGAGAATATAATTACCCAAGGGCTCCAAATACACCGAAGAGCTTGAAAATTTTAACATATTCATACCAATACGAGTAGACACTAAGGTTCTCCCCTTATATTGATTCATCGGGATGATCGAAAAATACATAGTCAATCCAGTACGATCATGCCCCATTATAGCGTAGGCCACGTTTCCCGTATTTGAGTGCCACTTTCAGATATGGTATATTAAATTTTTCTAACTTTTTTTTTCATGTGTTTGAAGGGTTATATCTTTGTAAGAATGTACCAGATACGAGTGTTAGGCACAAGTTCTTTAAGAAAAAAGGAAGAGTCAGAGCTACACATAGGTACTTATAATATACCATTACTCCTAATTATGCATGTTATAATACAAAAAATACTTCAAATAAGTATAATAAACAAAGTTCACTTGTTAAACTGCTAAATCACTATATATATATATATAATAGCAGTACAGCAGCATACCTTCATGTAATTGTGGACATAAGTCAAGCTTTCAGGAACAGTCCACTTCTTAAAATGGCCAAGTGTGATCTCGAGATGGTACAGCTTTGGTCCCAAACCTAAATCAACAGCCGTAATCTTTTCCCCAGCAATGAACGGCCCCTGATTCATAGTCCCATAAATTAGGATAAGCTCGCATGACAACCGATACGAAATAAGGTCACGAGCCTACAGACAGAGGCACATCAACTTTATCATCACTTACATGCTCCTTAAGATGTTCATCCAATGCTTTCAGTTCATTAACCAAAGCCTGCTCTGATCCATCTTTTGCATCCTTGCTCTTCAAAAATGTGATAAAAGTACCAAATATTTTCGATCCACTGCATCAAAAAAGTGATTAAAGATTAATAATCAGTCAAGAGATTTCGAGAACAAAATGGTTTCAGAACTTTTCTAAGAAAAACAAATGAATCCTATACGAGCAAAAAGATCACAAAGAGAATCAGCTCTATTTGTATACTTCCAAGCTATGTTACTCACACTCGTGCATGAGTATCCAACACAGGTATGGTTAAGTTTTTCTAAATTTTTCCGTATATTTAGAGGATCCTTGAGAGGTCACATCCACGTGTCAAACATAAGTACGAGCAACATAGCTTTCAAGGTAATTATCCATATGGAATCAACCAAAAGGGGTAAAAGTACCATGGAAGCTCTTATGATTAGAAGTTACATTGAATTTTGCCCCCTATACTCAAAAATTGGGCAAATTAGTTTTTGTATTTTAGATCAAAGAGCAAACTGATCCTTCTGTTAGAAGTTCTGTTCATTTCTACTGGTTCTTGTACGTCAGAATGAGGTATATGTGGTTTTGTCAACCATGCCAATTTTTAATAGTAGAAATGGATGAATTTTTTTAACAGGAAGGGCCAGTTTGTTATTTGATCTAACATATAAGGGCCAATTAGTCCATTTTTTGAGTAAAGAGGGTAAAATGCAATCTGACTCCTAGTATAGAGGCCTTCATGGTACTTTTACGAAACAATACTCCCAACATTTCAGAAGTCAAGTGACAACCGAAACTATCAAATGTCTTCAGACATAGCCTATGCTACTCAGACTCAGGTGTAAGTGTCGGATACTGATATGTCTACAACATGGTTTCTCCTAAGGTTTTTCATATATTTTGAGTCCTAGAGGATCATATTCTCATCCTCAGTCCAACATTTGTAGGATATGGATATCAAAGAAAATTATTCAACAACAAAAAAATGAAGAAACGGAGCAACATAAGACTACTTAACTCGGATAGTACAAGTAGAAACATGTAATAATGTTAAAAAGAGTGCACAAAGTGAGTGACAAATGAAATGAAAGAAAATAGAAGCATACACATGGGCAAATTCAGGTGGTGTTTTCAAAGAAGGCTCAGGAAACTTGTCTTCAATAATCCCAACAATCACATCAGAATCAGCCACCCATTTGTCATCAAACTTCACCACTGGTACCTTTCCTTCTGGACTTATCTCCAAGAACCTATCAAATGAACAAATAAAAAAACATAAATTTCAATACCCAGTTTTGCTTAAAATTCTAACCTCCCAAACTTCACAAATTTACAGCTACCCATTTGAATAAACACAATAAACAACACATCACCACCAACAAAGAAATATTAACAGTTTACATTTTTTTTAAAATAAATTATGAAGTATTACCATTGGGGTTTGTCACTGAGATTAACAAGGTTCAACTTGTAAGGAACCTTCTTTTCCTCCAAAGTAAGAAGAACCCTTTCGCAGAATGGACCTGGAAAACAATTTTACAAAAAAAAAAAAAAAGAAGCGGGCAAAATAACATTGAATTCAAACTAAAAAATCCAAAAACATGTTATGTTTTTTTTAAGAGCGAAAGAGAGCTTACAGTCTCCAAGAATATCAGGGGCACCAGCAGCAGCTTTCACACAGATCTCTAAAGCCATTTTTTCCTTGAGAGAAAAAATTGAGAATCAAGAAATGATCTTTTCTGTTTTGAAGAGCAGATATGGCAATGGTAAAACAAATGGCAAATTGTAATAAATTCCAAAATCACAAGGTTTTGGGCAATGTGGACATAATAAATAAAATATCAGTTGTCAGCACTTGATGGTCCATGTTAATTTCATTGGATCAATACCCAACAACGGTATTTTCTAGCATCCTTGAAGCTTTTTTCTAAACATGGGTTAGATGAGATGTTAAATACTGTCTCTTTATCTTTGTTTTATGTATATAGCAGTTCTAAAAATTATGATCAATTTTTATTTTTTAAATAAAATTATAGAATGCAAAGGAGTAATCATTTGGCTCACTCTAATGAATAATTTGGGAATTCAAAAAAGTTTTTTTTATTCCATAAAATTATTTTTTGAACATTAATTTCATTATAGGTTTTTATCATATTTTTTATACAATACTTAAAATTATCTATAACTCATCCCAAATACTTAAATAAGAGAATAATAAATTTCAGTGCCCTCGAACCCATGTCCTCCTATATCAATAATAATATCGATGTCAATCGAGTTAAGATTCGATCGCTGGTAAAAAAAGTTTTTATCTTTTCCATCACCTCAAATTTTACCATTTGTGTTGGTAAAAGGTTAAAAGTATAGGGAGAAATCCCTATATAATAAGGATTAGATTAAATCAATATCTCTATTATTAAATAGATTAATTTAATCTTTATATTGTTAAAAAATTAAATAAGTCAAATTATAATATAATTAATATTTTCTGTATAAAATTATTTTTAAAATTTATTTTTTTCAATTGTAGTTTAATTTTAAAAAAAAAATCATTTACAGAATGATAATTCGATTTGGGTGTAATTTCAAACAATAAATTATTTATTTTTAAAATAGTAAGGTAGTATTTAAAAAATCACCTGATAATTCGATTTGAGTGTATTTTCTTGCAATTACTCAAGGGTGGAGTGTTTAGATAGCCATTGTAATTAATAGAACCCACTAAATTGGGTGTAATTAGAGCATTTTAATTACTTTTCAATTCTTAGAAAAGGTGAGAATTGAAGTAATTAACTAATTATATCCAAATCTAATTTTTAAAAAAATATTATTATAACAGTTATAAAATTTATATTATAAACATAAAAATATATTTTTTATATTTAAAATCAAATTAATAAAATATATAAATATTAAAATGTTAAATTAATAGAACATGACTATTCAAAATACAACAATAACAATTACTTTATTCTATGTATTTTATCTTCTTCTTTTTTTGTGAATTACAAAGGAAAAATAAAATCCTAACAACAACGCAATTGACACAATTCAAATCCAAATCACATTTAAAATAATGAACATCTTTAACTTTCATACCAATACATAAAATTCATTTTATCCAATATTTTTAATAGGCTAAATTTCCTTCATGTATTTTTTCCCCAATAATGAACATGGTCATGATTTTAGCCAAGTTCAAAGTAAACGTGGCTTGCTCAATAAAGATATATATTTGTCAAAAGGCATTGATTGATTATGTACTATTTTCTTATCGATTTACTTGGGAAAATATTTGAAACAAAATTTTAAAGTCATTTCTCATAAATCTTTCTTCGATATTGATAGATATGATCAAATCATATGATAATTTAATGATTAAAAGTATTTATTATTTTAAATATGAATTAAATTTAAATCGTATTAATTGAATTTATTATTTGAGATTTATTTTATTATTATAATTAAAATAAATAAATAAGATTTATGATATTAAAACACATAAAATATTCATATCTCGTGATGTAAATGCTTATGAAAAAATTTATTTTGTACAAAGAAAAAATTCCCAGTAACATCACATCATAATTTAAAGTGCGTTTGTCATCCTCTATTGATAATTCTTACTACCACGTGTTTTCTCTACAATCGCAAGTTTCATCACTTTACAATTGCATCCAATGTTATACCAAATGCACTTAAAAAAAAAATCAATTATTTGCATCTTTTCATACTTTTTAATAATATTATTATAAATTTTTGATCATATCTTTTCTATTCCATATAATATCTAAAATTATTTATAATTTTTTTCTTAATCTATAAATAAAAAAATAATATATTTTAGCGCACTTAAACTTACATCTTACTACATAAATTATGTACACTTCTAAGGCTTACATTAGCTTCTCGTGATCTTATGTTCTTGTTTCCTGAAAATGTACCCCCAAAAAGTAAACCCCAACACTTAAAACTCAACCAATTCATTAGAAAGATCGTGACTCGATTTTTTCAAAAATAATATAAGATCTTCTTCAATGTCATTCAATATTACTTAAGAATAATTAATTGGAACTTATTATGGGTCGGGCCAAGTCAATGAGAAAAATTAGGCTCATTTTTTAAGTTTGGGTTCGGCCCGACTCAAAAAATGGGTTTAAAATTTTGTCCAAGCTCGATCCGGATTAAAAATGCTAAATTCAAGCTCGACCTGACCCTCCTGTATTAATTTTTCTAGATTTTTTATATAAAAAATTAAAAATAAAACACATCAAATACACTAAAAACATTAAAATAAATGTTTCTCAACAAATTGAAAGTACATGTAAAAAAATCTTTATACTTAAACAACACTAACAGAGTTATAACTTAACAAGCAAATTTCTTTAAAATAATAGTAAAATTAACAATAAAATAAGAATTATGTAATATCCAAATAATAATAATAAAATAATAGTAATATAATAGTGAAATAGTAGCAAAACAACAACATAATAGTAGTAGTTTTTTTTCAAATTTGAGTCGGGTCGAGCCCTGAGCAAAAAACTCTTACTCAAGGCATTACTTATTTTCTATACGGGCATTCTTTTTATTAAAGTTCATTTTTTGAGCCTATATTTTTACTTAAACTCATCCACTTTTCAAACGAATCTTGAAGTTGGATGGATAACCCGACTCATAATCAAATCTAGTATTGATCCATTTTTTTAATTATGTTTCTTATTCCAAATTTTCTTTTGTCTGTACTTGTTTTTCGTCATGAGCCTACATATTATAAACAGGCAGTGTTAGTGGACCACTAGAAGTGGGCTATTAGAAAAGAAATGAAAGTTGTTGAGTAGAATCATACATGGACAACGTTTCCCCTACATAAAAGTCATTGGAGCAGTTTTAAAATTCGTGGTTAGCATTCATCTTTTTAATGGATTTATAGAATACAAAGGGTTAATTATTGGGCTTAATCCGATAGATATCTTGAAAAATCAAAAAGAAAAGCCATTAGACATAAATAGGTTTACAAGATAAAATACAAATATGGAGGAACAAAATATCAAATATTGATAATGTTAATAGCTAAAATAGAATTCTTGAATATGGATGATCAAAATAGAAATAATGTAATAGTTGGGTGACTACTAATTCAGTTTACCCATGATTTTATTCATGGTGATATGCATGAAGAAGTTTATATGCAACCCCTACATGTCCATTTGTTTGTCGGAGACAATTTGATATGTCAATTTAGTGGATTAAATCAAAATTCATGCATGGTTAGTGAATTCTTTTATTGCTATTTTACATTTTGGTTTTACACAATCCAAAGAAGACACTTCATTATTTGTCAATCGATGAGGCTTTTCTTTTGTCGTTATACTTTATATCTAGACGTTATTGTTTCCATTAATAATGCTTCCAAATTAAAGTTTTGCTTGGTAGAATAGAAAAAAATTCGGAAGGATGAAAATTTGAAGGATGAAAAATATAATTTTTCTTTTCATAAGTGTATTTGGAGTGAAAAGAAAATTATTTATTCTTTCCACCCATTGCTTGATGGAGGTGAAAAATGAAAGGAAATAAAATAAAATATTAAAAAATGTATAATTTTGAATTAATATACATATTTCTTTAAAATTTTTAAATTCTCTTCATTCTAAATTGGAAAGATTGATTTTTATGCATTAAGATAAAAAAATTGATCAAACCAATTGAATCAAAAATCAACTAGGGTATCAGTCTAAAGAATGACTTTGAACTAGTTAGACAGGAGTTGATGAGAGCCGATTAAAAAATCGACTGAACCATTCTTTTTTATTTTTTATTTATTTTTTATTGATTTTTAATTGAATTAATTAGATCGATAAACTGATGGTTTGAATAAGAATTTGAGTTTCTTTAAAAATTTCCTATTACAATATGCATCAATTTAACAATGATAAGGGGTGTGCAAATTTTGGGTAAATCGAATTAATTCATTAACCGATTGAATTCGGTTAATCGATCGATTAATCGAATTAATTCGATCGGGGGTCAGTTAATAATTTTTTGAAAGTGCAGTTAACAGTTAATTCTGATCGAAATCGGTCGATTAATCGAATTAGTCGAACTTAATAAATAATATTATAATATATAAGTATTAATTAGCCGATTAATTTGGTTAATTCAGTTAATTTTTTATATGTTTTATATTTATTTTAATCAAAAATAAAAAACATTTAAATTTCGGTTAATTTGATTAACCGACTGAATTAACCGAAAAAATTCGATTTGTTTAAATTTTTTTTTAAAAATTCGGTTCGATTAACTATTAAAGATTTTAAAGGGTTGATTAATTTAATTAATGGTAATTTGGGTCGGTTAACTGATTGAACACCCCTAACAATATTGAATTTATGAGAATTTTGAATTAGACTCTTTGAGGCACTATTTAATTATTTAATTAAAGTAGTTTTACATAATTTCGTAATTATTTATATGATTAATATTTTAACTATTCAACCATTATATTTTATGTAGATCATACATATATAATTTGATGTAAATTTAAAACTTTTAACTATTTTTTTTATGTAAAAAAATTTCAATCATTGAATATATATTAATATGATAAAGGTATCAGATCAGTTCGAAAATTTATATGTTTAACAAGTATAATTTTATTGATAAATTCAACGATTGAATTGTTAAAACATTGATAATATAAATAATTACAAAAAATATGTAAAATTATTTTAATTTTTACATAGATCCTTAATTAATTAATTATTTGATTCGCAAAATCAAGAACGTGGGGAGTTTGGGAAATGAGCTCAAAATTCAGTATCCATGTGATTAAATTTAATAGGTGATTGTTTATATTTTTTAATTTCCAATTACTTCTCTCAGATTTAAGGAAGTTCGGCTTAGACTAAGACTACGATCCAATCTTATCTCAAATTATTATACGATTTAATCTGATATTTGTTTATTATATGAATGTTAAATAAATAATATATTTCATTGTTTTATATTTTTTATTATTATTTTATACAGAGAAATTCTTTTTTTTCTTTTAAGTTGATACTGCGAAAATATTTAATTATCATATTTGAATTTATCTTTTAATTTTCGTTTAAATATATTTTTGTTTCAAATAAAAATTTAATTTATATTAAGAATATTATTTAAATATATTCATGATGGAAAAAAATTATATAGTAAATATATTTATTTAAAATTTACATAAAAACTTGATTGATGTTTTGATTAGATAATTGTTTATTATGGATGACGTTTCAAGTTCAAATTTTATTATGATAAAATTTATATTGATATTATATAAAAAAATACAAAAAACTCTTTTATTAAAAAAGGGTAAATTTACTATTAGTCGTTAAATTATGGGTAAGTTTTTGTTTTAATCATTTAATTAAAAAAGTTATAATTTGGCCACTAAACTATTTAAAAATTTCATTTATGTCGTTGGATTGTTAAAATCGATATTATATGATTTTCTTTGTTTGTACTGTTGCACCAATCGGAAGTTTTTTTTCCCTTTCTTTTCTATAATTCAACTTTTTTTTTTCAAGAAATAGTTTTGAACGTCACGAATCTACGAATCAAAATTTAAACAAATTTTTTTCTATGATTTCCGGTATTGACCGTTAAATCGACTTAGATCTAAGGTATGTTTTTCTACTCGTTGATGAGTACTGATCCACCATACCAATAAACGAATTATCGGAGCTCATTGGTGGAGCCTTTTGAAAAAAACCTTTAACAACCTATTGGCTTAATAAAAAATTTTGAATAGTTTAATGAGTTAAACGAGAACTTTCGAAAAGTTTAATGATCAAATTGTAACTTTTTTTAATTAAGTGACCAAAACGAAACTTACCTTTACTTTAACAATTAATAGTGTAATTTATCCTAAAAATTTTACTATTTTATAACTGAATTGGTATAAATAAATTAAAAGTTAATGAGGTATCTAAAAACTTATCCACTTGCAGACCTAAAATTAAGGACATACTTAAATATAATAAAAATATTAGGGTTTTTTATGATTTAAAAAAAATAAAAGAAAAGACCGTTTCTTTGGTGGCGGGAAACACGCAAGAAACGACAGTTCAAGTTCTCGCGAAGAATCGAAACGACAAAAACAACGCGAAAAACATGTCCCTACAAAATACCCACCTTTTCTTTTTCCCTTCTTTTTCTTCCTCAAATAATCAAAATTATTATCTTCATTGTTGTATTATTCCAAATCTAAAGTTTCAATCTTCGATTCAATCCCCAAAAACCCATTTCCCAGATTTTTGTTTTGTGTTTTTTTTAAAAACCGCCCATTTGATTTTTTAAAAAAAGTACATGCACAATTTGATTTTTTTTAATATATAAATAAGGTGTTTGACCTACCTACTTGCTCTATATGTCGGCTTGTCTTTTTGTTTCGTGAATTATAAGCAAGACAAAATTATTTGATCCCTTATGTTATCTTATTCTTTTAATCATACCCAATAATCAATCCTTTGAAAAAAAAAACACTAAGAAATGAAGTGATTTTGATGGTATTTTTGTTCAGCATCCAAAACCCTAATCTCAATTCCAACATTCCAAATAAGGTCAGATCTTTCTTCCGATTTTCTTTCCCCTTTTTTATTTCTGGGTTTTCTTTTCTCTTTCTTGGGTTTTTGTTTTTCTGGGTTTTTCTTTTTACTATTTTGTTAAATCTTTTTATGTTTGCTTTTGTTAAAGTTTGATTCTCTTGTTAAAGAAAAAAAAGGGTTTTCTTTTATTTGTTTCAATGTATTTTTTGATGGGGTTGAACTTTAGACTTTGTTTTCATGCTAGGGTTCTAATTATTACTTTTGACAAGAAAGTGAATTTTAATGATTTTGTTTCTTACATATTTATTGCTCTTAGCTTTATTTTTTTTTATTTGCATTTATGAGTCTTCTATGAACTTTTTTTACCTCCCTATATTCTTGGCTTTATCATATATGCTCATATGACTGCTTTAATCATCTTCTTTTTTAAGTTTATTTTTTTTTATTTGACAAAAAATGATGTTTATGGTAAGTAAATCATATGTTCTTCTTTGTGGAGATTGAAATTTGTTAATTGTTGCTTTAATTTAGTTAGTTTTTAGTACTAAATTTGTTAATTGTTCCTTTTGTAGCAGATTGTATATGCATTTTGCCAATTTGAGGATGCAATTGAATTAAGGGAGTGATTGTTTCGAGTAGACGAAATGTCAAAAAACACGGCTACACCGAGCGTGATTGCAAGATTAATGGGTCTTGATGAACTGCAATCTCAGCAAGCTGTCAATAAGCAGAGGAGGCAACAAAGAGTGCTCTCGGAGAATTATCTGCGTAAAGTTGCTTCAATAGGTGCTTGGGAGAAACGGTTGTTTGATGAACGGCGTTCCTTTCCATTTAGCATTGAAGAGCAGAAGGAGTTCAAGGTTGCATTTGAAGTAATAGAGTCATTGGACTTAAGATCATCTCGGGAACGAATGCATATCAAAGGACCAGGACTAAATCTTTTCGAGAAACCGGATTATATGATTACCGATCAAGAAGGTGTCCCTTCTCAAGAAAATCCTAAGCTGTTTCAAGAACTCAAGAATGGCTTCGTGAATGATTCCCGAAGGGAATATGGACATGATGGTACTTCTATGGTTTCTAGATTTCATCTGGAACCGAGCAACGAAAGATGGCCTTCCTCTAGAAAAATTGTCATTTTGAAACCAAAGTCCGGAGAGGCTGAGACTGATAAGAACAAAAAAGGGTTCCTTGGTCGAGGAAAAGGAAATTTGCAGACTCAAGTTAAGGAGAGGAAGAACTTTCCCGATGATGTGAAATCCACAGGGTGTAGATCTATCCATTCCTCTGAAACAGAAGTTTCTTTTGAGCCACCGAGGCTAGGATTCAGTGATGCTCAAGGTCTTACAAA
Organism: Gossypioides kirkii; assembly: GCA_005610355.1. Taxonomy (NCBI): domain Eukaryota; kingdom Viridiplantae; phylum Streptophyta; class Magnoliopsida; order Malvales; family Malvaceae; genus Gossypioides; species Gossypioides kirkii. The sequence continues at coordinate 4,000,963 of CP032252.1, read as the reverse complement.
CGAGCCAGAGCTCATGAGGGTTTCTTCCCGAAGTAACTCTGATGTGAACAACTGGTACAAGCCCTTATGTCACAACTTAGATGGATCATATGTGGCACAGGCAGCAAAGAAGCAAATCTCGGAAAGATGGAGGATGAATAAAGAGTTTCGGGAAAATGGACTCACTTTTGGGGGTAGAGGCAGAAGCAGAACTCTTGGTGAAATGCTCGCATTGTCTGACGATGCTAAACGTGCGAGCTTTCGTGGTCCTTTAGGTATTAGCAGTAGAGATGGCTGGAAAAACGGGGGCAATGGAGACTTAATAAAGTCGAGATCTCAATTGTATTCTACATCTGTTAGAAGTCCTATAATCAGGGCTACTCCGAAAGCTTTCCATGTTGATTCGTATATGACAATGAGGCCGGTGTTTCCATGGTCAAGAAGAAAGTGGGTTAAGCAAGGTTCCAACGGGAAAGATTGTCCGAAACAAAGAAACTCAGGATCCAAATGCAAGCAGTATACATGTAGTCCAGACCGAGAATCAGAAAAGAATCACTTGCTCGAAGACAAGCCTGTTATTGATAATACATTCGAGGAGAACAACCTCAAGAAGCAGGATCCTGAGTCATTGAAGCGTGGTATCGTTCACTCTAGTTCTGAAAATGAAATTATCCCAATCGATCAATGGAACAGCATCAAAGGTAGGAAAATGTCTACTGAGGATTATCCCGAGTCATCGAAGTACTCGCCTGCATCTCGAACCATTGTCCCTGATGTGGTGGTTGTAGAAGAAACTGCAGATGCTGGCAAGTCTACCCAAAATCATAATGAGCAGTGGTTCGAACCAATGGACTGTACTATCTCCGATAGAGATCACGATTCCTCTTTTGGTATCCCTGACACTTGGAATCAACAGGTTCGATGTTCCTTTCCTTTTTAGGCATCCAATTATTATGGTAGGATTAATAAATACTAGTACTGTGCTTTGCACAAAACGTGGATGTACAATACGGTCGATGTGCACGTTACATGCGGACTATATTTTGTGCTCGATACATCTAGCTTTTAATAACTTTCTTTGGATGTTTTCGTTATTCTAATTTTCCGCCTTTAATTTTGAGCTACTTATTGTCTTTGAAACATGGATATCCTTGAACTTTTGCACTATAATCTTGCAGGAAGATATATCGATGAAGATATCCGAACAGTACAGCACCGACCCTGACTTTCTCGTGAACTTGGAAGCAGCTAATCAGCCCAGTCCAGTTTCGGTTTTGGAAACACCATTCATGGAAGGGAATTTATTGAGCTCTAAATGCTTTCTGAGTGTCACTGCTAGCTTAAATGGTTAGTAAAACTGAAGATTCCTTGACCACTTGATTCTTTGCCTCATTTGTATAAATCCATTTAAATTTTTTCATGTTCTTGTTTTGTAACAGATGTGAAGCGGCAACTCGAATTTCTAAAATCAGAGTCAATCGAAGACTACTCAGAAGGACCGGGAATGGTTGTTTCAAGTGATGACGAAACTGATCCAACAGAAGACTCTTTAAAGGAATGTGATGTAAATGAATACTCGACAAAGTCGTTCAGAATAGCAGAGAGCAGGGATTTCTCCTATTTAGTCGATGTCTTGACTGAGGCAGGTTTTCATACTAGAAACCCAGATATACTCAACGGATGGAACTTTTCCGAAACCCCAATAAGCCTCTCGGTTTTCAAGACATTAGAGAAGAAGTATGGTGAACAAATATCTTGGAAAAGGTCAGCAAGGAGGCTACTATTCGACCGCATAAATTTGGGTTTAATCGAAATCCTCCAGCCATGCTTAGGAGACCCTATGTGGACAAAACCTGTTGCAAGAAGACTTATTAACTACGGACAGAACTTAAAAGAAATTGAGGAAGAGCTGTACATGTTATTGGTTAGCCAAGAAAATGAAGCGAAAACAAACTCATCTGAGAAAGTATTCGGAAAAGACGATGGATGGTTATCCTTAGGATATTATATTGAAGCAATTGGTAGAGAAATAGAGAATTCATTGATTGATGAGCTAGCAGCAGAGATTGTTAGCATGTAGAGTTCCTTTATTTTTTTTTTCTCATGGTTTTGGCGGATATATTTACATGCATGCATCATCAAAACCAAAAGTGAATCCTTTTTTTTTCTTTCATTTTTTTTTGGATTTTTTTCGCATTCAAATGTTGCATTAGCATGAGAAAGTGAGTGAGTGAGTGAGTGAGTGAGTGAGTGAGAGATATATGTAGGGAAAATTTTTGATCAATGTCAGCCATGTTAATGTATTGAAAAAGATACATATATGCATACATAACATGGTTCATTCTTTGCATTGGTGTGAAAACTATGGATGCATATGTTGGGATGATGGCATATACTATGATGCCTTATTATTGTCTGTTTTGTTTCAAAAAGAAATGAAATGAAAAAAGAAAGCCGATTCTATGTATTTTTTCTTTCTTTCTTTCTCCTTGTGGTGATTAGTTTATGAAGTTAAACAATTTGCTGTAAGTTTTTGGGATTGCCATTGATGATCTCTGCAAGAACTATATTTCTGCCATTTGATCCAATATTATATGCTCTGTGAAGAACTTGGTGGTTTAGTTTGATTCTTATTTTGTTGCAGTTGAAAGCCTTTCTGGTGAGCAAAACCATATGTAAGTCACTATTCCAAATAGGGTTACTGTCACAGTTGGCCCCCGAACTTTCATCTAATTTGCAATATGGTACTTGTATAAAGTATTATCCTATCAACGAATAAAGTTTGTTTTAAAAATAAAAATAAATGGAGAATATCAATTAATTAACTAACCTGTCAAATCATATTCAAAATCCAAAACTAATCATAAAAGGGCACTTGGCATTAATTTATTTGTTGTTGCTAAGTCCGCGTGTAAATTAAAGGATGTTGAAGCTTTGGGGTAAATTGATATATGACAGAATAGTACAAGCACCAAATTAGATATTTTCTTTGTATAGGTACCACATTGCACGTTAGATGAAAGTTTAGGGACCAATTGTGACATTAACCCTTCCAAATATTCTTTCTAATCCACTTTCTATATTCAAAGGTGGGGTTGCTATGAACTGATAAAAATATTTAATTATTTAAATATAATTATAAGAATATTTTATTACATACTACTCCACTTTCTAAATGTTTTTGTTGAGATCATATAATATAAACACTAGACTATAGAAAAGACTTTAACAACTCCATTTTTGTGCTCCCTATGAAACTCAACCTATATATACACATACATACCTACACTCACATCATCCAATTCAGTAAGAAAAAATAGTAAAGCAAATCTTCTTCAACATTTTAGCTATGGAAACCTACAAACTCATTTCTATCCTTCTTTCCTTCGCAATTATTGCATTCTCCACTTCTGCAAGAATGCTTGATGAGCAACCCTCGGATCCGGTCTTGCCACCTGTCGCTACGGCCACCCCAATAGTCCCACAGCCTAATCCTACTGGAGCCACTGTTGGCAACCCTGGTGTGGGTGCAGGTGCAGCCACTGGTCCCATTCCCACAGGAACCGCTGTTGGGAACCCTGGTGTAGGTGCTGCAGCCACTGGTCCCATTCCCACAGGACCCAATGTTGCCAACCCTGGTGCTGGTGCAGCCACTGCTGTCCACCCCTTGATCTTCTTCATGCATGATATCCTAGGTGGGTCAAACCCCACTGCTATAGCAGTCACTGGTGTGGTCAACAACCCTGCAGTCAATGGTCAACTTGCATTCCCCAAACCAAATGGTGCTAACCTCCCTGTCAACAATGGGGTGGACGAAAACAGTGGCAACAGTGGTTTCTTAAACAACAACAACATCCCATTGCTGTCCGGTCTCGGGGGCAACACGCAAGCAATGCTGCAAAACGGTAACAACAACGGTGGCGGATTCCCGGCCTTAGTCAGTGGCCAAGTTCCGGCAGGCTCCACTCTCCAAAAGCTCATGTTCGGAACCATGACCGTCATCGATGACGAGTTGACAATAGGACATGAGCTAACTTCTGGGTTCATTGGTAAGGCACAAGGATTCTACGTGGCTAGTTCGATAGATGGAACTAGCCATACAATGGCGTTTACAGCCATGTTCGAGAGTGGACACTACGCCGACACGCTTAGCTTCTTCGGGGTTCATCGAACCGGGGCATCGGAGTCGCATTTGGCCATCATGGGGGGACAGGAAAATATGTGAATGCAAAAGGGTTTGCAATTGTGAGGATTGTACCAGCAAGTAATCAAACAGGGGAGACTGATGGGTTTCAAACCGTGCTAGAGTTCAATGTTTATTTGACCTATTAGATGAAGGGTGCCTAGATAGTTTGGTGTGTGATATTTAAGTGAAGGTGTGATTTACATATTTGGTATGTTGTACTCCTACATATGAATATTATCTAAAGTTGTAATCTTATGAATATGAAAAACAATGAAATTTATAATCCAAAAAATGAACTTATTTATGTATATGCCAAAGAAAAAATATCGGATGTTGAGATTAAATATAACTCTTTTTGACACAATATTTAGAAATACGTATAATCTTTCTTTAACCCATAAATAGAAAGATAATACGCTTCAACGCATTCGAACGTACGTCCCCCTATATTCACAACAATGCCCATATTAATTTTAACCGCTCATACCCTTTCATCAATGTATATGCTTTATTCAGAGTAACGATGGTCTTGATTCTGTTGCTCCTTAAGTTGGTATGAGCTCTTTTTTTACTAGTGACTTTCCTCCACTGCCATTTCGACCTGCTCATCCGCCCCCCTGCTGCTCTCCTTTAGCTTTTCAACATTCCTACGGTGATCCTGACGGTGACGGCGCCGAGGATGGGGCTCTGGCCTATTTTAAAGCCTTTTCAGCTTCTTGTTTCTTTTAGGGCTTTTTGTGGGCTTTTTCTTTGATTATATCAATTCTTTTCTTTACAGAAATCTTAAGTAAAAAAATGTGGGGTAATTTACTAAAAAAAGCTTTTTTTAAAATTTATTTATGGAAATGGACCAAATTATAAATTATTGACTAGAATTGGTTGATTTTGTAAAAACGTTTTCACGTGGAAATTATGTCAAGGGAAAAATCAGAAAAACGATTCCTCGTGGAAGCACTTTTCCTTGTGTGCACCAAAAACGCCTCCACGTGAAAGCATTTTTCAAAAGAGTACCCACGTGGATGCGTTTTTCAGTATGTTTTTAGGAGGGGATTAAGCAAAAGCGCTTCCATGTGTACGCTCTTTTCGACAAAAGCGCTTTCACGTTAGCGTTATTTTGAGTAAAACGCTCCTATGTGGATGCGTTTTTGGTGCACACAAGGAAATGTGCTTCCACATGGAAGCACTTTTCTGGTTTTCCCCCCTGACATAGCTTCCACGTGGAAGCGTTTTTACAAAATCGACCTATTTCAGTCAATAATTTACAATTTAATCTATTTTTGTAAATAAATTTGAAAAAGGGAATTTTTTTAAGTAAATAATCCAAAATGTGTTCATATGCGTTATCCATACAAAAATTAAATGAAATTAATCAAAGTTTGTACTTTATTTGTTCTCCAATTTTTTAAGATGCATTATTTTTAGGTAATATGCATTTGGAAATATATTGCTCTGTATATTAAAAAAAAATATTGTTATCATATATTTATATATTACATGCTTGATTGGTAAGGTAAAAGTCTTGGGTATTAAGTATTTAGGTTTGAGATTTATTATGTTTAATTTTATATGTAGGTTTTCGAATCCTCTCATGTGCAACTTTCATGAGTGAGTTTTAGTTCAGTTGGTTCCAGTTAATTTTTTAGTTTTAGTCAAGATGTAGTTTGTTTGTGATGTAATGATTTAATTTTGCTTTGTGATTTAATAAGTTTGTTGATTTTAGTTTGGATTGTATCAGTTCTTAGTCTATATCTAATGTAATGGTTTTATTTTGCATTGTAATTACTTAGGTTGTTCGTTTGTAATAGTTTAATACTTATGGTTACTCGGACTTGTAATTGTACTTGTCACACTTCAAAATATATATATAATGATTTATTCAGCCTTCTAACTTATAAAAAAATCATTTTAATCCTTCATTTATTTTTTGTCTCTTTTAACTCTTAAGCTTACGTCTTCTTGTCAAATCACCTTAAAATAGAGGAAAAAGTTAAAGTTTTTTAACTTTGTTAATGTGATATACACATGAATTGTCATATGAATGATACATCATCATTTAATTAATTTTTAAATTTTTAAAAATTAAAAAATTGTAAACATTATTTTTAAAAATCAAAAGTCTTTAAAATAATTAAAAAGTATAAAATTTATAATTTTTAAATATGTTTTAAATTTTAAAAAATTAATTAACTTTTCTATCCATTTTGAAGAGATTTGATAAAATATACAAGTTTAAGGGCTCAAAATCAACTTATCTAATTAGGATACGATGATAATATATCTTCCAATTTTATAATAATTTATTTTTTAAATTGAAATTACTATTGAGATTGAATCCTTTAATTGTATTATAACAAAATAATATAAAATAAATTATAGAAAAATCAGAAAGCATTAAATTCTTAAAAATAATTAAAAATAAAAATATATTTATAAATATTAAAAAAAAAAACTTCCTAAAAATTAATATAAATCTAATTTATATATAAATACTAAAATATTTCAAGTATATTTAATATTTCTGTTCATTCCCCTCATTATCTTCGATCATGGTTGTTTTTAGACAAATCTAACTTATCAATGTTAATAAATTTTTTATGAGGAGCTATAATAAATTACTAATAATAATTAAATTCAATTAAATCACAAGACATGTCATTTATGGTGTAAATTAAATTACTAATAATTGTGAAATTTGACTTTTACACATGCACCAAACAAATAACAGAAAAATAAAAAAAAACAAACCCAACTAGTAGTTCAGTGGTAAAGAGGATATTGTTTATTCTAAAATAACCCAGGTTCGAGTATTTGCGTGTGTTTTTTCAAAGGGTTAAAAAATATGAACAAATACTATTACCATCATCTTCGATCACTCTTTGATACCATTATTATTCGAATATTATCTAATATTGAAAAACATAACTTTAATTCTTCATTTTTTATATTTATTTATTAATACTAAAATTTTCCATTTTAACTTTCAATTACTTAATGCTATTTATAACTCTACTATTTGATTATTTGACAATTAAGATATTCAAGTAAAAATTTTATTTTACATCAACAAACACAACTTTTAAAAAAATAGAACTTTGCGTTAATTTTCTAATAATTATAAATTAGACTAAAATTATAACAATTGTTTTCCATGCTAAATCTATTTTTATATAAATTATAAATAAACCTTCCATATCAATTGTTTTCTATGCTAAATCTATGTTTATATAAATTATAAATAAACCTTCCATATCATTCATTTAAATATATAATTTAAAATTATACTTTACACTTAAGAGTATATTTGGTAAAAGATGATATAAGATTTTCGAATAGGTCTTGGGGGTTGGGGACCAAAAATTTGGGAGGCCCGCACAAGTGAGTTCTGCGCAAAGTAAGCGCAGCGTCAACACTTGGCCAGCCTATTACCCCTCCACAAATTCGTGCGCACCTTATAGGTTTGAGCGCGGCGAGCAGCTCCCACCGCTCGCTTTGTTTTCCTTACTCATTAGTTTAAGGCAAGTTTTTCACGTTGCATGCTAGCTTCAATTTATAAGCCCAACATAGTATACCTTGACTATTCTCCAGCGATGTGGGATACAAATTGCTTTCTGCCACCTTTTTTGAACTGTATTCTTTTTGGGCATCTCTTTTAGTGCAACAAACTGATTTAGCATAATAAAATTTCAACTCCTTGGTATGAAAAAAATCATTCATAATAATCAAACCAACTTTTTCTTTTATTACGAAAGAGGTTTTCACGAATAAGAGAAGAGTTACGAAAGCTTGAATTCAATATCCCAACTTACCGTATACAACCTCATAAAAGTGATCATATAATCCGACTAGGCTAAGCTTTAGCTTCGTGATAATTAAACTGACTGATAAAAGTTATACGAAACTAGATTTAAGCTTTAGCCATAGATTAACGATTTTTCCGTCCTTACCGAGCAGAACAAAAGTCTCGTAAGTTATCCGGTTGTCGATTTTTGGCAAGTTAAGGCAGCATTTAACTGGAATACTGGACAATGATAAAGAAATGAAATGGGTAGATTGAATTTTAAATTTGTACAAGAAGCAGCTTTATACAGCTACTAAATAAGTTAAACAACTACTAGCAGTACAATAATATGTTCCAAACAATACATACAAGAATCAGAGTTCTCGGTCCTAATCTTTTAACTAAATTGTAAGCAATCGAACAACATATTCGATATCGGAAACACCTTGTTAAAAAACGGCATTATCCAAAATGTTTGCTTCGGATGCAAGCAAGTTTCAAGACCTTCGAGATAACAATGGCTCCAATTGAGGGTCATCCTGTGTTGAATCCGAACGCATTTGAGTATTACCTGATTCTAGCTCAGAAACTGACAAATCCTCCCTTCGCTGTTTCATTATTCTCTGAAAGAAACTTGAACTTTCATGTGAAGGATCTGATGCTTTGGGAGACATGGTCTGAACATGCTGGAGGCAAACTTGGACTGCATCATGCACTCTTACAAAGTACCATTCCTTACCAATCATCTCAACGATACCAGCTTTCGATAAGGTCAACAGGACCTCCTGGTTTGGGTTTGAGATGGCTATCTGAAAAAGGATTTGAATCTTTAAAAACTCTGAACTAAAAGCTCATAATCTGTTTAAAACATTCGGGATTTAATCAATTACAACTGCTCAACCTGGATGTCCCGTGATTTGTATTCCTGGTGCAAGTCTTTCAGAGCTTGGACAGCACTCGCGTCTATGTATGTAACAGCTGCAGTAGAATCAAAATATTATAGCTAGATATACTGATGCTGCCAAAGCATAAGCAAAGTCTTTCCGACATTTGGCACAACATGTGATCTTACGAGTACGAGTATATTTCATGGTATGACTAACACTTACGTGCCAACTCCAAAATTACAAAATAAACTCGTTCAACTTCTGGTCCACGTTTGGTCGATGTATCACACACAACTTCGTATTCTCGTAGCCTGACAAGGGAACCAACAATTTGTGAATTTCAATTCTCAAATTGGGAAATCAAAAGTACAATCCAGTAAAAGGAAATTTGCAAAGGAAATTCACAGATACAACAAGGTACCAAAGCCAGTTTATGTAATGAGGAAAGCATGAACATTCACCTGTCTTTGATGTAACTTATGTTCGCAAAGTAGATAGGAGCATCGATACGAACAATCACAATTCCATTGTAAGTATATGCTTCTGGATACTGCTGAATGTTCCTATAAACAGTGGTGCCAGGAAGACGCCCCAAGACAGCTGCAATGCCAGTAATGGGATAAGATTAGAATTTTACAATGGATTATATAATTGTGCAGAGCGGAGATGATAAGAGGATTGATCCTGATAGATAATGTTAAGGCACTGAGTTTGTTAGAGATGATGGAAGTAAGTTATTGTCATAAATTACGAGGACAAGAGAGTACAGTAATCATATTGGATCTAGTCCAGAAAAAGTGGGAATTGAAAGGATAGGAAAAAGTGCAAGACATGACAATTTATTAGAGACATGGTATAGGTGATGTTCGATTCACTCACCAATATGCGGATTCGCTGATTCGTGAATGACGAAGGCAAGTGAGACGCCTACCTGAAATGTCAAAAAACAATAAAATTATACCAGATATGAGACTAAGATCATGGGGCAAAATTCAACCTTTGGGCTTCAGAGTTGATGGATGAATTGTTTCCAGAAAATATATTAGAAACAAGTAAAGCTGACTAGTTTTACGGGGTAAAATATTTTAGCAGAACCGTGTTTATAATTATAGATTCATAATAGTAACATGTAAATGAAAAATACTGAAAAATATAATGTTGATTGGCACAAAGAAAATCAACATATGTAAGGCAGATAGTTTTAAAAGTACTTACCCCAACAAGGACACCAATCTCAATTCCAAGAAACAGTGTTGTAGTAGTTGTAATAGTCCAAAGAAGAAAATCTTTCTTATCTACACGCCATAAGAATATTGCCTCTTCATAATCCACCTGAAATCGTTAACATGAAGAAGAAACAAATTTTAACCAAAGTTACAATTAAACAATCAATAACTTTGCAGGATATTGATTACTCTTTACACCAGTTGATTTAATACATATTGCAAACTGCAAATTGTATGGTCCAACATCAACTAAAGCGTAGAATGCGGCATAATCTAGCTTGAAAAATGATTCAACAAAGGCATGTGTCTTTTCTTACCAGGGTTATAACAGCAGAGATTACTATAGCAGCCAAGGCACACTGCAGAGAAGATGAAGTGTAGGCACCCATGGTTAGCATTCACAGTAAACCTCACTAATTGCCAAAATTAAATCGAGCTGTACAAAGGCATAATGGCAGGTGCAACATAAATGGTCATAATACCAACATATAAATCGTACGAACTTCAGAACTTACCTGTGGTATGTATTCAAATAATGGAGTCAAGAACAAAAGAGCACAACACATTATGGTTCCTGTTATTATTCCAGATAAACCAGTTTTTGCGCCACTCTCATGATTCACAGCTGACCTGGAGAAGGAACCTACAAAATACAAACAAAAAGTTAAATTAACTAGAGTTTGCAACAAAAATTTCAGTAAACAAATTCTAAGAATTAGAGTAGAACACTAGCAATAGAAACAGTTGAACACTGCATCAAGAGTTAATATTTCGGTACATAGGGTCAGGGGGAACTTTCACCTGTTGTGGGGTATGCTGAAAAGAATGACCCAAAGATATTGGCAACACCAAGACCAAACAACTGTTGACAGAGAAGAAAATTTCATTACAGCCTTCCTTTGAAGGAAATTTGGCAACCACTATACGTTACTACTAGCTTCCCTAAATGTAAACAAAACTAAAACTAAGCTATGCAATTGAGACATCATATTCCTTTTAGGAAACCTGTTGAATTTGCAGTCCTCACAAACGGTAAAATATAGCAGTATATCATCCATCGTGTATACTGACCAGTATATCCATTAAGTAACTAGTTCCAATTAAAAATGATCTTTTTAACCTAGTGATCTACAGCAAGGAACACATTTAAATTTGAATGTTGACAGAAAGCATATATACCAGGAGATTGAGAGGGAAGATTTTAGATATTGCTACTGGCATTCCGTTAGTTCTAAATGTGAAAATCAGGTACTGTTAAAAAAAGCCCTAGATTGAACACTAGCTTATAGTAGTATAGACCTGGACGGTCTGACCTTGTGCAGGGTACACCTGGCATGTGGGGGAATGTTAACATGCAAGAGTGATTTCATACGGGAAAGAAAAGCAGAGAAAAGGTTAATTATTATAGAAGCAACTATAGAGGGAGTTGTGCTACATTTTCACAATATATACCTCTTGATTTGAATCCAGCTCATACCCATTTTTCGCTGCTAATGCTTTGGCAATCCCAACAGATTCCTAAGATTAATAAGTGACATATAACCATTAGAAGTCACAAACTCAAACTCTATCTGGAAGTATGTATTCTTTATTGAATGATCCATAGGATTCCTTACCAAGATGGCAACACCAGTAATGAGAACTGCCGTGGAAATTAAAGACTTTGCATACTGAAAACTTTTAGGAATGGAAAAGCTGGGAAGGCCCTGAGGTATATCTCCAACCTAAAAATCAACAGTACAGCATTCTTTATCACCTTTTCCACGAGAATGTCTTTTTTCATATAAATATAAGCACCAATTATCATTTGACTGAACTAAGCTATAGTGTTCTTGTGACTATGTGCCTGATTAATATCCAATAATTTGAATTTACTTTATATTTTTCTCACCAAAGTTATAGATGATGGATGATATATCTTGACAAAAGTTGTACCCAGAACAACTGCTGTCAGGGGACCCATTGCTCGCAAGAACCTCAAGGGCTTCCTTGATTTTCCCTACGAATGAGATATCAAAGGTATAACCAAAAAAAGAACACATTTTAAGAGAAAGAAGGGAAAGTTGGGTTAGGGCTAAGAGGGCAGAGAGAAGGAAAGAGTTCTGGTACCAGAAACTTCATAGCCTGAATTATAGCAAGAATTGTAGATCCCATTACAAAAGGGGGCCACGAGAACTACAAAAGGAAAACACCACCTGAGGTTAAACAAAGGAATGAATGAGTTGCAACAGAAAGCATAACACACTTACCAAAGTTGAAAGAAAATATGTAGATGCTTCTCCAATTACAATTTACAATAAGCAATGCAACCAAATAAAGAGCAAAGGACAATTAACACACAATTGACCAAAAAAGCAAGGTCAAAGCCAAAACCCTTCGCAGTTAAAATTCTTATAGGTTATGATCTATCAAAGAAAAAAAATTTGTGATTATGTCACCCATGGTTGGACCAACAACTGTAGCTATTCAAATTGAAAGAGAAACAGTCATGCCCAACATGTGAACACAGTTAACAGGAGGTCAAAACTCTTTCAACTGCAAGACAAAACCTGGAAGTATACAAAATTTTCTTAAATGATGAGAATGTATGACAACTTTTGAAGTTGGAATGAATTTGCGAATTATACACTTAGAAGTTTAGATGACTGTATATGCCAGTCACAAGGATAATGCCTTCTTTAATCAATGCATCAACATGAACATATAGTATTGTAAGTTAAATACCACTTGGGCCTTTAAAGGCTACCTCATCTGATCCAGCTATTATGCTCTTGATTATTGGCACAATCTCGCTGCTTCGATCAATGTCATACCCCAAAAAGTATTTTGCTTGAGATAAAGCAATCACAACAGCTGAAGCAGTAGTGAAGCCAGAAATCACAGAATGACTAATGAAACGAATGAGCCATCCAAGCCTGGAAAAGGGGGCAAAAGTAGATAAAAACTTTCTGGTTTATAGGCAAGGGAAATGGAAGAGATGATGGTAACATAATGTAGAAAGACATTCTAGATAATAGTTGTCCATTTATCCTTTTTTTTTTAATGTAGAATAACCTCATTAAAGTCAAGAAAAAAAGTACGATTTTCAACAATAATGCTTAAGCCCCCCATTCCCTAGTTCAGTCAACCAATATTAAAAAGATTAAGCTTAATATGAAATAGTTAGTTAAAACATGGTAATTTATCTAAAACTTGTCCATATAGGAACAAAGTTAATACCCACTTGGCATGATTCGCTGATGAATCTAATTTTACGCTCAATTAATGTTTGAAAACTGTAAAACAGTCCAATTAAGACTCAAATTGCAACCTCTTGACATTTGGTGATGGTTTTTTAAGAAGATCAAACCCAGTCCAAATATCCAAACAGATGATAACTATATAAGATGGCAGGAAAGAGAACATGCGAAAGCAAAAGCAAATTTTAGATGACAAAAGAGATCAGCACTACCTCAATAACCCCATTATGCATTCCAGGATCCCAACCATCAGTGCCAACAATATAGCAAGTTCTGTGTATAATGAATCTGATGACTCAGCAATTCCACTTAACACGTTGGAGACCAGGAGAGAAACCAATGCAACTGGACCAATTGCCAGCTGCCGAGATGACCCAAATATGGCATAGATAAATATTGGCACGAATCCAGAGTCTGCCTTGCCAAAACCACATAGTCACATAACAAAAAAAGAAAACAAAACTTCCTAAACAAAAGTATATATTAAACAATACCAACAGTGAAGTTTTCAATAAAAGAATATATCATTATATACTAAAGGTGCATTTCTCTGCTTGAGTACCATGTGTAGCTGACATCCTAACATAGAAAACTAATAGTGTGATGTAGTGTTCTGAATTCTTAGTCCCATTTTCTACTTTTCACCAAGAAATATATGCAACAATGTGTAAATCTGAGTAGCAAAACCACTCCATTATTTCATAACAAACTTCTATAGTATAAACAGAATCCAGAAGAATTTGACTTGGTAGAAACTTACAGAGCCCATATATTGGTTCAAGCCCAGCTAATTTTGCATATGACATTGCCTATTGACAAATTCAAGAAACAATCAAAAACCCCATGTCATAAATCCATATACCACTTGATAACTTCAACAAATAGATAGAGTCCTAAAATACATAAATAAGCATTAAAAAAGGCCATCTTTTGTACCACAAAAACAGATATCCATTCAATTCCAGGAACTTGCCAAAGCCATGCATTTAGAATCTAATGCTTCTGGCACTACCCAAAGCAAAGAGAAGAGGCAAATCCAGCTAAAGCAAAATCTGATCCTTTTACTTTGATTATTTAGTAATTTAAAGAAAATGTCAATTGAAGCTTTTGAAATAGTGATTGAAGTAAATTTTGTTTCTCTTTTTACTGTGATGTGACCTGGCAACAACCTTGAATATAGATATCAAATTAGATCACTGATCCAGTCAAATTATTCAACCAATTAGAAGCAGAAAATCAGTGATGAGTAGATATCAGATTAGTCCAAAGATCCAATCAAATTACTCAACCAATCAGGAAATTCTGAATCTATGCTCTATTGTGATTTGAACACAGGATAAAGGATTAAAATCTAAAAGCCACACGCGTATGAGTTAAGCACAGTTGAAATAAAAAATTACGCAATTGAAAACAGAGGAACAGTCCTTTCGCTGGACTAGAAATCGACGGAAACCACCTAAAAATCTGTTTGGTTGCCAAGAAAATACAGGGAAAAAAAAGAACTTAACAAAGAATTAAAGATCCTTCACGTTCGGTTTAATTGAACTTAATTACAAAAGCTTTAAGGCTTAAGCTTCACAGTTTTTGAAGAAAACGAACCAATTTCAATATATAATATTATACTGTATAAACAACAGTTGTTTTTTACTACTTTCTTTTTCCCTTATTTTCTCAGCAAAAAAGAATCACCTGAGGAACAAGCATGATACCAACGGTAGTACCCGCCATGAGATCAACCTGAAAATACTCCCGCCATTTGTACGTCCGAATCCAACGGCAACAAGGGAGGAACATCTCGATCCAATCAATAAACGTCATCCTTTTGATCTTCCCCCGGAACCGAGAAAACCAGGAATTAGACCACGACGAAGACGAAGAAGAATTGTTACCGAAGCCACTGGGGCTGCCGTACGACGACGTGTCGGGATGCTGTAGAGGGATGATTTTAATGGTCCGAGGAGCCGGCATAGTGGATCCGGAAGCGGCGGTGGAAGAGCGGAATAAGTCGCTGGCACTCGGGGATGCGTAGGTTATCTCCATTCCCGCACTATCGGAGCATCGTATGATTGAGACACCGCGGGGTTATTTTAACCAGCAGTTTTAGTGGACGTTGGCGTAGGTGCGGTTGCGTTTCGTGGAGCAAGTTGAGGATGGGGAAGCTCGTAAATATTATGAGGTGAAAATGAAAATCGAAACAGGTGCCCAGGGCCCCGCCAGCGTGACGTTTTCAGAATAAAAATTAAAAGAAATGATTAGAGGCGTGAACGTATAGAATTGCGGGCGCGGCGTTTACCGCTTTATATGGTTTTCTTGAGTTCGATTCTCCAATTCAACCGGTTTAATTAAATTGATTTGGTTAATAAATTATTAAAAATTTATAAAGATAAAAATTAAATTACTTTGTTTTTAGTTCAATTCAACTAATATCTGATATTTGATCCAACTAACTGGTCGGATCTAATTAAGCATTGCTAAGTATAAGCTGTCTTGTAAGAATGAAAATGGTAGTTAAATCAATAAGATAATAAATTTTTAATTTAAACATTTATTCAACAAAAAGTTATAAAAAATTTAAAAAAATTTACTGAATCGTCACTTATTTATCTCGGTTGATTTTTTTTTATTTGTTTCATATCATTTTTTATTATATATATCACCATTGAATCGTTTGGATTATCAATTTTTAAATGAAATAATTAAATTCATTTGAAATCAAATATTAGGTTTAAAGTAATTTTTTATTAGGTAATGAATACTTGACCCCTCAAAAATGATAAATATTTCATTTAATTCATCTAAAATTTTTAAATATATAAATTAATATAATTATAAAATTACACTTTTAACATTTTTAAAATTTATAATTCAATTTCGATACCTCTAATATAATTTTTTTATTCCTCTTTTAGATTGAATATTTTGATCTTTATTTTAAATCAAACCTGAATTTTAAAAATAAAATTTTATAAAAATTTAACATCAACTTGAGTAACTCGTCAAATTGCTATCAATGATCTAATAATATAGAACTTGTACGTCAAAATCAAGGATTATTTTTAAATTCAGTTGAAATCTAAAGATATTTGAAAATGAAGGATTGGATGTATTTTTATTTTATTGGAAACCCATTTTAAATTAACAAAAAATTGAGTGGTCATTCTAGTTAGCATATCAACCAACCAAAAGTGTATTGATTTAAAAGAAGCAAATGGTCCACACCTTTATTTTATGAATGCTATATATTATAACACAAACAAATAAATAAATAAATTATATAATTAGCCGTTTCGTTTGAAAAATATTTCACCATATCGACGCAGCATTTTATCATTGGACCACTTATAATTATGTTTTAATACAATAAAAGTTCCTTTCACCTTTCATTAAGAGATGACTAATGTTGGATCTGATTAATGTTGGTTACTTTATTTTGATAATTTGTTTATTTGTTATAATATTCAATACATTATTTTTATGATAATTTCTCATTAAAAAATAGAATCACTCATATTTTCTTTTTTAGTTTTTTTATTAAAAAATTGTAAATTAATTCCTATCTATTATATAAAGAATAAAATAGTCTCTTCCTTAAATTTATACTTTTTTTGAGCTATATTGTTAAATACGTGTTTGGCATTTTATATATAATGCACAATTATAGATTTAATCATTGATGTTTACATATTTATTCAATTTATTTTTATTTTTTTTATTTGGAACAAATTGAACTTAACTTTTAATTTGTAATATCACACTATTTTATCTTGCATACATGTCGACACAATGTAAAAATCATTTCAGAAATTTTTTTATTTTTTTTAATTTAAAGAGCTTCTTTTTCATAATATTGGAATTATAAGTTTTATTTGTACTTTGAAAAAAGTTGAATTAATTTACGAATT
Organism: Gossypioides kirkii; assembly: GCA_005610355.1. Lineage (NCBI taxonomy): Eukaryota > Viridiplantae > Streptophyta > Magnoliopsida > Malvales > Malvaceae > Gossypioides > Gossypioides kirkii. The sequence goes on along the minus strand of CP032252.1, from coordinate 3,983,766 downwards.
TGCTCCTTTCAACGTGTATTAAAGTACAATTAAATGTAAATCTCATGTGATTGCTTGATGGTCAAGGATGTTAATTGTCTCAAGTGTGACTTAAGTTTAAGTCGCCCTAATTGCGTTTTTTGTTCAAGCTTTACACTGTTATTGTAATTCACAAAAAAAAAGTACAATTAAATATTGGATCTGATTAATTATGTAAGATATATGTTATGAATTAGAACATAATATAAAAAATATTTTTTTCTAAATTTAATCATAATAATAAATTATAAAAAAAATGGCGTAAATTATGCAAAATTTACATAAAACACCATATAAATATAAATGTTATAATACTATAGATATAGAATTATAATGTATAGAAAAGTATAATAGAAAATTATAAAATTTAAATATACAAAAACATAAATAAAATATTGAATAAAAATAACTCCAACAAAAAGTAACATAAACATAAACACGAAGGTGTAAAAAACACAATAAACGAATAACTAATATTTAAAGTTTATATAAATTAAAATTTATAACCCTCGTCAAAGAAAATATTTTGTATTAAAAATATATATTTATAAAAATATATTAATAAATTATTATTAGTGGAGTGATAATAATTTTTATATAGATTTGCTAGTTTTGTATTCAATACTCAACTAATGATTTTCAATTGTTTTATTGACAATTATATAAAAGTATGAAAAGATGAAAATATTTTTATAATAATATTAATTATCCTTTAAATAAGGGCATTGTGACATCAATTCAATCAATCACTTTACATATAGTATAGGTATTTACTGCACACAAAAATGCTGAGAGTGTTGTTTGAATTGGATCGGTTGTCAAATTAATTGAATCGAAAATCGATTGGGATATTGATTTTAAAGGTGACTTTAAATTGATTAGACTGAAAACTGATATAATATATACTAAAACTGATCCAGAAATATAATTATGCATTATAAATCTTAAATCTATATATTCAAAACCCAATATTTACCTTTGTGAATAGTACCAAGAAGATACACATATTTTTATCTTATAGCTAAATATTTTAATTAATTTTCAAAAACCATGATGAAAGTGATTTATTTTAATGTTATGCCTTAACTACTTATCTAATTAAATTTGTTGGCCTTAATTAGGTGTCATCAATTAATTAAGCAAATTCCATGTGGTGAGTAATAGATTGCTTTTATAGTAGGTAAATAGATTTGTTTATTGATTTTTTTAAAATAATAATTATGTCTTATATGATGAGTAATAATACATAGTATATACATACAATCTCAGTAATTAAATGGGAAGTATTAGAAATGATTTTATTTATTTATTAATAATTTTATTATAAATTTTGATCTATATATTTTTTTATATAATGCTTAAAACTATTCCTAATCACTCTCAACAATATATAAAAGGATAATGAGTTTTAACGTACTCGAATTCACGTCCTCCTGCATTAACAATAATTTTTTAAAATAATTATATATTAAAATAAATTAATTAAAAAAATGATATTTTTAAGGATATCTTAATGGGTAATTTTTTTTCAAACCAAATTACGTATTGATAAAGAATGCTACAATGAAAATTTGACTTTCTTGTAATTTCATTACCGTAACAAATGACATTAAAATTGTTTATCTGGTATTTTTTTTAAAAAAATTATTTTTTATCCTCAATATATAATTTAAAATTATTAAATTACCTTTATATCCTATTTTATTTATATGCTATAATTTTAAGATATTTTTTTACATCTTTAATTGAATTAAGGAATAATATTTGATATACTGTCAATAAAATTATTAGACTCTACAAATAGAATCATGAGAATAACAAGTACCCTATAAAAATATAATATAATATTAAAAAAGTAAATATTTTTAAAAAAAGTGAAAAATTTTAAAACTATCAGTGTACCAAATATTAACTCTTAAATTAATATCTAATTAGCTCGTAATACCAATTTAATCACAGCTTTAATATTAATATAAATATATAAGAAGGGAAAATTACTTCCAATAATTTTGTTAAACAAGTAGATTTGAAATTCAATTTAGAGAAAAGTAATGGTTGATATATTTATTTTATTAGTTAAAAATTAAAATTCCATATTTTTCATTAGTATATTACATGCACTAAATTTAATAAATAAATAGCACAATCTATTTTTGTTCAATTAAGGATGGATCAGTATATCATTCTGAACAAAGAAATTGAATTCTTACTTAAATTTGATAAAAGAATTAAAATCCAGATAAAATACCGACAGTTAAACCGGTTAATTTTTTTTTATAATTTTATTAATTTTATAATATTTATTATTATTAGAATCAGTTTGATCGGATCTGACTATAAGCCCATTTTTGTAACATTCAACAAAACGTTCCACAGAGATTTTCCAACCTGGCAACCGAACAAAAGAAGATTAGGCAACAGGAAACCCCACATCATAAATTATTCCAATTTTTTGGACATGAATTTAGTCTAAACTAGAGTAAGATACAATAAAATGAACATAGACATGATTCTTGGCAAGATTCAAAGCAAAAACAAAGTAGAACATTGAATTATTGATAATTATGTGGTCCCATGATTCCAATTTAAGTGACTTTAAGTTCTTCCCTTCTTTGGAATTTGAGAATAATAGAAAGTACCAAATTGCATTCCTTAATAATTGCATACGCATGTTATCATTGTGAATAGAAGGAAGCAATAGGATCTTTTCTCCGCTAATGCATGGATGTTATGCCTCTGATTTTGTGTTTTTTACTGTTTCGACCTTTCAATTCATCCAGTTTACCGAGATATTTTTTTTGTTTATGGTATTTATTTGTACGTCCAATTTCCTCTTGTTTCGCTGAGTACTATTGTTATTACTTTATTAAATGTTCTGTTTTAGTTTTGTTTATTAATAAATAATATCTTGATTTTTTTTTTAAAAAAAAGCAAATTTAGAAAAAAAAATTGAAGCAAATTTGTAGAGAGAGAGAGACATCATGTTTAATCACCATTAATAATTTTATTTAATATTACTGGATGAAAAATAATAATAAATTGGATCTTAATCCGACATCACAATTTGAAATTATTATTTTTATAAACACAATTAAACGATATTATTAATTTTATTTATAATGACTTATTTAGGTGAAATTATGTTATAAATTTCTGTATTATGTGTAAATCATGAATTTAGTTTTTATATTTTAATTTGATCAATTTTCAATCATCGTATTTTTGAATAGATTAATTTGAGTTCTTATACTTTTTGAATTTTAAAATTTCAATATTGATCCAAAAGATAACAATTAATTCTATTTAGTTAAATTCCGCTATTAATATTGTATTATGTATACAGTTATAGGTTTAGTCTATGTTCTATCATTCTTAGTCACTATATTTTGGAGTTTCAAAATTTCGATATTGACACAACTGTAGAGATGTAAATGAGCACGGCTCAAACGAGCAAGTCTATATTCGTATTCGTTTTTTTATTTTTCAAGTTACCTATGTTCAGTTCATGTTCATTTAAAATTTTGTTTATTAATAAGTATGTTCGGGTTTAGTTTGGGTCCAGTTCTCCCTAAAGAGGAAAATCTGATTAAAATTTATATGTAATTTTGTAACTTTAAATATCATTACATAAAATAATTTTTTGAAAAAAAAAACTATGTTGTCTTTTAAAAATTTTGTAATAGTTTTAGTACACTTTTGTAATATTTAATAAATAAAGTATTTTTATTATATATGTACCTTAAAAGCCCAATTTTAAATAATGGTATTGGGACCCAAATTTTATTTAAGATAGCAGATTTATTTTTAAAATTAGGCAGTCCAAAATCCTATGATCCAAGATTTGTCCAAGTAAGGCCTAATTGAATAAAAATCCAAAATTATTTGGATCAATATATTGGGCTTTAAATATTTGTAATTTAAAAATTAAAAATTAAAAATTAAAAAATTTAACCCGAACAAAAATCGGTGTTTATAGTACCTAAAATTAAGGATAACATTCGATTAAACGGTATTGTTTTTTAAATCGGACGTGTTAATTACCTTGTTCTCCACGTGTAATCTAACAAAATTATAGTAAAAATGCTATTATAATACATAATTTATAACATAAGAATAAAACATTGGTTAAATAACATAACTTTTATAATACCAAAATGTAATTATTTTTTAAGCTTTGTAATATAATATTTAATAGGTTAATTTGTTAAAAAAATTAGATTGAATTTTTTATTAATATATTAATTAATATTTAAATTTCAATTTATATGCTTGTTAAAAAATTTATTAAAGAAATTATATATTAAATATAACTTTAAATAATTAACATTATTATAATATAATTTGAATAAAACCTAAATCTTATATATTTATTTTAAAATAATTCACGTGTAGCCAATGAAATCTACGTTGACTCAATTGGTAAAGGCAAAAGTTTTATATTCAGAGTATTCAAATTCGAGACCTATCATACACGATTATATGCATAGTGTATGAGAGTTTTAGTTCAATAAATCTACATTGAATATGTTACATTTCAAAATAAATAATAATTAAAAGTTTTAACATTTATATTTTAAATCATTGAGATAAAAAATTTAAAACAGAGAAGTATTATATATCTTATTAATATTAAATTTTAACTTTTATATATTTATTTCTATTTAAAATTCTATAGTAATAATATATGTATCTATAACTGTATCATTTCCTAGTTCGTTTCTGTTGTATTGGTCAAACCTATATTATATTTGTTACATTTCAAAAAATTAATAATTATTATGCAATACAAAAAAAGTATTATTAAATTTATATAAGAAAATTAAAATAGAGAAGTAATATATATCCTATTAATATTAAGTTTTAACTTTTATATATTTATTTTTATTTAAAATTTTATAGTAACAATATAAATTTAAAATGAGTCGAGTTGGGTCGAGCCGGATTCGGGCATTGAATAAGTCCGATCTATATTTTAAATGGGCTTAATTTTTTTTGTTTAAGCCCATTTTCAAATCTAATATTTTTGCTCGAACTCTCTTGAATTTTGAGTGAACTTTCGGGCTTGAACGGGTAGTCTGACCTATGAACAAGTATAGATTGAACCCACATTAACTATAATAGTCAAACTTTAACTTTCCATTAAACTAAAACTTTGTTTTAATTTTATTATACATGTTTTATTACCTCCATTAATTTTATATATCAATAATGTTATCATGGAAACTCTATCACAAAATTAACTCAACAACAATTTAAGATTAATGACAACCATGATAAATAATTATATTCATTTGATATTCTTAATTTGATGTCTTCATATGTTTAAACTTCACTAATTTAATTTTTTATTTTAATATTATATATATTTCATGTGCTGCTATTAATATGTAAATTTAACTCATATTTTTTATTACTTATTGTATGCAATTTAAACACATAATTTTCATACATTTACACATATGATAAAATTTGAAAAAACTTCTAATATTGATAAAAACCTTAGTTTTATATTTTAATAAATTTATCTGAATATATTTTTAGGGAATATTTTCAATCATACATCAATTTAATTTTTCTGAATTAGCATCACTTGTATTTACAAATGTCTCCCAAAAAGTTTAAATTGCTTTTATATGGCTCAATTCACCCAGCATACATACTTCATAGAATTTGATGGTAAAAAAAAAAAAGGGGGTGGGGGGTGAAAGGATCATAGACATAGCCTTTTAAGACATCCTAGGTTATTTATTTGTCTACAAAGCATGTGCTTGTGCATGTTCAGGTTTGTGACTGAATTCGTAATCCAGATGAACAAAGGCACGCTCTATCTCTGGCAGTGACTCCAGCTTTTCTTGCAATGATTCCCCAATGTCATGAGCTTCTTCCAATGCCATGTTTGCTGGGAGTACAATGTCGACTTCCACAAAGTAGTGAGACCCAAAGGTGTAGGCTCGGACGGTATCGATATGTCTTATGGCCTTGTGGTGGTTCCAACACAGGTATGTTAGTTTCTGAAGGTATTCTGGAGCTGCTGATTTTCCAACTAATGAATTCACGTTCTCTAGTACCGTCATAGACCATGTCCGGATAGTGTATAGAGCCAGCTGCATTGTTCAAGTTTCATCTTGATGAGCCATACATGCTAAATGTTAGCGAATTTGGGAGAAAATATTTTACTTACAATGATAGCTCCAACAGGGTCCATCCAATCATCAATGTAATTTGCAAGCAGCACAGCAATGAGGCCAATGATGTTTGTGATAACATCGAAGAAATGATCTTGGGCATAAGCTTTGACAATTTCGTTCGTAAATGTGCGGCAATAAAACACGAGGAAAAGCTTTACCAGGGTCACTCCAAGCATAATGCCAACAACCCACCGTTCTTGTTCTTTCGTCAGGTTGAATTCATCATCCTGACCAAAACGAAGAGATATGCCATTGTCATTCGAACCGAATAAGCAGTCATCCAAAAATATAGTAAAAGATTTACAGAACAGAGATGAGAACTTTAATGCGTAATCAAAGTGGACTTACATCTGATACCATGGTTCGTACAGACTCCAAGATTATCTGCAGGCCAAGGGTTGCCATGACAGAGGCAAATACAAGGATACCCTGCACAAAATTTACCAGTTTTACTTATCTTTATAGCACTTCAAAACTTTATTTCCTGAAAACAGAAACAACCAATACTCATATTTCTATGGCTATGCACCTGCAGAAGATGCATATTGAGATGCACAAATACAAACACGAACACAACAATGCATATACCTAAGGTTAACACGCGTACATATTTTCCAGCTTCCTAATTAATCACTAGCCTTGTCCACGCTATATTAGAATATCCTCAAGAGGCAAGGTTTCCTGTCTCCAAACAGTGTTAAGTAACATGAACAACTACAATTGAGAAATGATTATAAGTTGAGATCCTTGCATGCTTCCAGAAACAAACTGCATCCCATGTTATGGTACAAAACCGGCTTAAATATGTTACAAGGCAGTCAATGCGGTCACACTCAGATCAAATGCTGCTTCAGAACAAGCACATGCGATACCTCTTGTAAGAGTAGTCTATGTTTCTAAACACATGTTTGAAACAACTGATATACAAGGTGACTCGACATAGGTAACCAAATTGATAAATGAGTCTGTTATTAATAGAAAAAAGAACTCCAAAATATAGAACTAGCCTTACTCCTTAGAACCCACAGTTTGCTAATTTATCTTACAGTGTTTTCCAATATTGCAGCCATTCCTTGCCAAACACTAGCGCTTAGTTTGTGAGTGTCATGCACAGGGTATGGTATATGTTCATCACAGGTATGTTCAATTGTTTTTAAGATTTCAATGTATTTGAAGGATCCTCAGAGGATCACATCCTGAAACCAACGTCCAGAAATCATCGGACAAAGGTTGTTCAAGAAAAAGATTACAACAAGGTGTAGTAAGCATACTGACCAATGGCTGCATTCTTTTCTTTCCAATAGGATACTGATACGGATTTGGCGTTGACATAGAGAATGCAGTAAACCAGAGGATAAAGCCAGACAGAAGATCGAGAAGCGAGTCCAACGTGGATGCAATTATAGCTAATGAGCCACTCTGGACAGAAGCATAAACTTTAGCAGCAAAAAGAACCATGTTTGCAACATTGGAAATTCTAATGGCTAACGTCTCACTTCTAGCCAACTTTTCCCTTTCTTCCTGCCAATCACAGCAACAAAGTTCAGTCTAATACTTCTTCAAACACAGTAATCTCATTATCTATAGAGAATAATTTGAACCTTCGACATTCCAGGAATAAAACCACGTTCAGCTAAGGCATCCATTTCATTAAAACCCTCGAGCATTTCCACCTGCTGCTGATAGTATTCAGCCACGTTGTCTTCTGGACCTGAAACCATCAAAGGGAACCATTTAGATGCATTATTATAACTCATTTCGTTCATCTGCAAGTGGTGTGTTGCACATTCACCAAATCACATTGTTTAAAAATGCTTAGACTATAAACTAAGATGCATAAAATCTTCGATTCCGACTAAAGGATTTCTCCACTCCTCGGTTTTCCACTTACAGCAAAATTATCAATATACAAAAAGGTAAAGTATATGTTAGTTTACTAGAACATACCTATAGTATAAGAAGACGCAAAATGACCAAAGAACACAGAAAGAAACACGAAATGAACCTCATGTACATGCTTAATTCGAAAGAGCTAAAGTCTCTTAATTCTTTCCAAAGTAGAGCTAAAACAAACAAGGTCCTAAAGTTAAACATATACACTTTAAACTAAGTGAACACGCATGTGCACACACGCACACATGTGGTTCTTTTAAATAACTCAACCGACAAACTTCACTTTCACTTAAATTCAAGAAAAGTAGCTATCTGTTTACCCTTGCAAAGCCTCAAACTCAAAACTCTGAGCAAGAGAAAATAACATAAAGAAGACAAATTACCATAACATCAACCTCAAAAAGGTGCAAATTCAATTGTCAAGTTTCGTTTGATCAAGAAAATAAGAAAGAATTTCATCATAATTTCCTTATGAAACATCAAACTGTAAAGCACACACCCTATGAAAACAGCATTAAAAAGAAAGGGAAAAAAACCCCAATATTTCAGATACCTCCTTGAACCAAGAAAAACACCCACCAAGGTTTAATAAATCTTTGCATTCATATAAAACCATGTTAGAGCTCACATTTAAAGACCAAAAAGCAACAATCTTTTTCACTCACAAAAAAGGAAAAAAAAACCATTCTCTTGTTAAATTTATTGAAGTGTTAAAGCTCAAACACATTGAAAATTAGCTCAAAACTCATATTAGCAATTAACAGGGAATAAACAGAAAGGTAAATTCATAACAAAGTCCGACAAAGAATCGAATGTTGCTAATTTAAACCTAAACAAATAAAATCCTAGATACCCCCCAAAAAAGAAAAGTTTTGAACTTTAATATACCCATTTGAGTAAATTGACAACCAGCTTGATAATTAAACTAAATACTCAAAATCCAATATACCCAACAAAAACTAAGAACATTACTATATTGATAATAAATTAAAACTATATTGTTAAAAACTTTAATAAGAAAAAAAACCTTGAAATTACCTAAAACCCCAAGGCAATCATGGAGGCTCCGAGGAGGCTTTTTAACATCTTTGTGTTCAGGCGATAACTGGAAACCATCGAAGTTCAACCGCCATGACCGGTCACCATTGTTCTGATGTGGTAACAACGCTAGCTCTTCGTCGCTTTCACGCGCCACCGTCTCTACCATTGTCCCGTTTCACTCCCTTCCAAAATGAGGAAAAAAAAAACGAGCTTGTGATTTTGCCTTTTCCGTTTTCCGTTTTTATTCTATTTTAGTAGAGAAGGGTGTAGATTGGAAATTAGATGAAAAGAGGAGGGTATTTTGGGGATATGAAAAAAATCCGACGGCTAAGTTAGCGCTAACTCAGTGCCGGGAAAGTTGGGTGAGTGAGTAAAGGGGATGGTTTTATAAAGAGGTTCGGTTTACATGTGGGGGATACGAAGGACACGTAAACGGTCAAGATAATATCAGGGAACGTGAATCATTTGATATTTTGTTAGGCAAGTGAATATTAGGGGAAGAACTATCTGAGCCACTTGACTCCTAGGCATCTTGTCATGAAGTCTCATCTGTGGGCCCACGGGATTTTATCCACTGAAATGATATTATACGGTCAGGTACACTGAATATCTGTGATATCATGAGGTTTTAAATTTGTGACCCAATAAGAAAGTGAAACGTGGATAAAAGAAACATTCGGAGGTGCCACACAAAAATATTAAATAAATTGGGACCAAAGGAATCTATTCAGTCAAGTTAACTATTTTCATCTTAGTCATAAATATGAATATTATTGTCAATATAATAAGGTGTAAATTCGAGTACGCTGAAATATATTATCCTCTTGTTTATAAGTTGGAATATATTATGTGTAGTTTTAAACATTGTGTCAAATAAAACAGATATGATGAAAATCTATAATGAAATTGTTATAACAAAAAAAAACTATTTTGATCTTTTTAGTATGATTTTTGGAATTGAATTAATCAGATCATAGATTTTCAATTCGATTAATTTGATTGTCATTTCTATTTTAATTAAATAAATTACTCGATTTAATCACCAGCTCAACCAATTTTATTTTTATTGAATTGATTTTATCGATCCGATTCTAATAACTTTGCTTTTTAACTTTAATAAAAACTATAACTTATCCAAATTCGAGATTTATAAATTAAAAAATAATATTATTATTAGGAGAATTTACTTTAATTTATTTCAATTTTTTTGGTTCCTCAAGGTATCCATTAGAGCAAGCCAATAATTAATTTTTCATGTTTTATAGACCCGTTAAAAAGATAAACACTAATAACGAGTTTTAAAGCTATTTCATATTTAAAATGAATATCGAACCATCACTACTAATTAAGTAAAAAAAAAATTATCATTTTACATAACTCTAATACTTCAATTCAACTCATGTAATATTTAATTTTTTAAATAACTTTCGGAGATGGGAAAAAGAAAAAGTAAATTAACTCTTTAATGGGTAGTCTAGTTAGACAACGAAACAAAATACCAAATTTTATCATTTTAACTTTAATAAAAAGTCTAAAAATAAAAGCTTTGATAATTAGCACACCTATTTTGACTAGTGTGGATTTGATTATCTTAGATATTATTATAATATTATTTAATATTTCATTTTTTTATGATATTTATTTGACTTTGTTTTTTTAGGCTAAAACCCCGTTTGTTAACCTTGAAAAATACTTTTTAGCATTTTTTAATGTTTGGTTGTCGTCATAAAATAAAATATTTTGAAAATAAAATAAATTATTACGTATTCACAATAATATTATATATGTATTAACATTACAAACGAAATTAGAAAATGTGCCACTGAATTATGTTTATGTAATTAAATTTTTTGGCTAAATTACATCATTAGTCACAAAATTATGAGTAAGTTTTCGTTTTGATCATTTAACTAAAAAGGGTTACAATTTGATCACTGAATTATCTAAAAGTTTTTATTAAGTCATTGGGTTGTTAAGTTTTATTTTTTTAAAGTTCCACCAGCGAGCTCTAAGCAACGATTCAACGATCGGTATGGTGAATTAGTACCCATCAACGAGTAGAAGAGCATACCTTAGATCTAAGTTAATTTAACGGTCAGCAACGGAGATCAAAGAAAAAAGTTGTTTGAATTTTGATTCATAGATTCGTGACGTCCAAAGTTGTTTCATGAAAAAAAAACTAAACTGTAAAAATGAAAGAGAAAGAATGCTTTCGATTGGTGCGTGCAATGTGAACAGAGAAAACAATATAGCATTGATTTTAATAACCTTGTGACTTAAATAAAAACTTTTGAATTGTTCAATTGTCAAATTGTAATTTTTTAGTTAAGAGGCCAAAAGAAAAACTCATTCATAGTTTAGTGACTAGTGGTACAGCTTACCCAAAACTTTTATATTAACGAGATAATAATTCATATAAAGATTTTAAAGAAATGAGACATATAACCCATTTTTAGTTGTATAAACTAAATATTTAATCCCTAAATTTGATAAATTTTCTCATTTTGACCCCTAAACCTTTTTTTATCTACATTAATCTTGAAATTTGAAATTTTTTCCCAATTTGATCTCTAAATTTTAATTTCGTTAAAGTGTGATGATGTGATAAAAAAAATTGTGTCACTTCCTTTGAAGATTTTACATAATTTTTTAAAATTTTTCAGATGATGATGATATAACTTTGACACATTAATGAAATTCAAGTTGAATGGTCAAATTGAAAATTTTACCAAATTTCATGACTAATATGAAGAAAAAAGGTTCTAGGATCAAATTAGAAAAGATTATCAAGCTCGGGGAGTAAATATTATTTTTTTTAAAATTATGTTTAAAAAACTTGTATATGAATATATTATAGGTGCATATAATTTTTTTGCTAAATACGATGGTGACAGATGAATTCCACAGAAATGTAGTATAGCGAGATCTACTCTGGACCATTAACTATAAAAACTGAAACATGAAAAGCAAAACACTGGAAAGTATTACAGCACTTGTCCCCCTCTATTTTTTGTCTCTCACACCTATCAATTTTCATTTCTTCCATTGCCATCCCTTTCCAAAGCTTTCATCAACCCTGTAAGGAAAAAAAAAACCGACAATGTTGCATTTGTCTGGAAACCCCCATTTCATTTACACTTGTTTGATGTTATTAGCTTGGGTTTCTCAGTCTGTATCTTTAAGCACTCGGTTCGAGTTGAATCAGTCATTGACTTACATTTGGCCGTTGCCACATGAACTGAGTTCCGGCAATGAGACACTAACTGTGAACCCAACACTGTCTTTGTCTCTGATTGGGAAAGGAGGAAACTTTAAGATTTTGAGGGAAGGATTTAGGAGATATAAGAGGATTATATTTAAACAATCTTCTGGGGTTTCGATTTTTAAGAATTTGAGACGAATTAGATCTATTTATGATATTAGTCAAATGAGGATCATTGTGAATTCAGATAGTGATGAGGTAATGTTGGGAACTTCTCTCTCTCTCTCTCTCTTTTTAAAAATTTAATTCAATTAAAAGTTTTTTTATATGTATTTTGATGATTGTTTTGGTTTTGATAATGGCAGCTCAAATTCGGTGTGGATGAAAGTTATACTTTGTTTATAGCAAAGACTGAAGAGAAGTCTATTACTTGGGAGGCTATAATTGAGGTAAAGTTTGGAGCTTTATGCTTTTTAGTTTTGGGGTTTGATTTTCATGGCTATTGCAAATCTGCAATTTTTGTTTCGGGTTTCGGTTTCGGTTTCGATTTTCGATGTTTATTGGTTAATGGTGTCTTTCATGGTCATGTTTAGTGGAATTAGTTCACTGGAATTCCTAGGTGTTGAGTATGTTATGGTGCATTGGCTTATTGATCGGCATCGTTGGGCGGCCGGGATAATGTTATACGTGTATGCTCAGTTTTTTATTTTTCCAATTTTCGGGTGTGAAATTCATCCTCTATTGAGCTAAATGTAGTATGTTTGCATTGAATAAACATGTGACGACAGCTGATATTTGCTTCTCTATCGGTTTCTCTTCCTATTTTTTGGCAGGTGAATACCATTTACGGTGCATTAAGAGGGTTGGAGGTATGCAGTCATTCGTTTACTCATATGATGAACTGGTTATTACATGGAACATTGTATGTGTATGTAATGATTGAGGGTATTGTTTACGGTAAAAAGTTAAGGGATCAAAAGTGTACATTCTTCTCTTTTACGACCATCCGTGTTTATTGTTGGTGTGCTTTACATTCATCTCTTTTACAATGCTTCAGACATTCAGTCAATTGTGTGCTTATGATTATACGACTAAATCAGTGCAATTATCCAAAGCACCATGGTACATTAAAGATAAGCCGAGGTTTGCATACCGTGGCCTTTTGCTCGGTAAGCAACACTCAAGTTTGCAACTCAAAGAGTACTGTAATTTCCTTCTTTTACTTAGCGACTTATATCGTATATGCAATCTGTTACAGATACTTCAAGGCACTATTTTCCGGTCGAAGTCATTAAGTCAATAATTGAATCAATGTCTTATGCTAAATTTGTAAGAAATGTCACTAGTTGTTTTTGTCAGTCCTTTGGAGTTCATTTGAGTCCTACAGGATCTTTTATGTCATTCTGAAATTTAGTATTGCATTCAGTAGAATGTCCTTCATTGGCACATCATAGATGAGCAGTCATTTCCTCTCGAAATACCCAAATATCCAAAACTGTGGAATGGTGCTTATACGAAATGGGAGCGCTATACGGTTGAGGATGCAAGTAAAATTGTTAGGTATGGTCCATATATCTCTGCTTCACTGTTTGTTGCTTCTCATTGTTTCAGGTTTTTTTGGCATTCATGTGTATTTAGACACATCCTAATTGTGAGTGCTTTCTATTTCTTATTTTCATGTGCCAAATTGAAGATTTGCCAAAACACGAGGTGAGATTCGAGTTTATTAAAGATTTAGATATACATTTTATGTCGGTCTTTGAATTACTCATCCGTCGACCCTTCCTTTCTTTTCTTTTTAATTTAAGTGTAGCATTACATCATGTGCTTCTACATGCTCCGACTTGTCATTTTTCTTGAAGTACCCGTTTTTGACACATATTCAAGCATGGAAATTGGGATATGACCATCTAAGGACCCTCTAAATACATGAAAAACTTAAATGTACCTATGTAAAACACATACTTGTATTCAACATTTACAGCTAAGTCCAAGTAACATAGACGCAGTTTAAGTGTTGGCCGAATGCTGTCTATAATGGGATAATTTTCTTTTTCCTATTTTAAATGGTGAATGCAGGCATCCATGTAATGGCAGAAGTAGATGTCCCTGGTCATGCAGAGTCATGGTAAGGTGCTTTGTCTTGACGATTATTGTCTTAGGTTGACATGATACCATTCTATTGCAAGACTAGGAGTTTTCTTAAAGCATTTTGTCTTTCAATAAATAAATGAAAACTTTGCATCATAGTTGCATGTCGGTTTTTATATTTCTTGTTTAGTTCTATTATGTCTTTAATCGGCAGCTTTAACTGACAAGTCCCGGATTTAAACTGACCTATTTTTTGTTTAGGGGAATCGGCTATCCAGATCTATGGCCCTCTACTTCCTGCAGAGAACCACTTGATGTTACGAAAAATTTTACTTTTGATTTAATTTCTGGCCTTTTTTCAGGTTAACCTCCACGAAAACCTTTACACTGCGTAACATTAGTATTTTTCTTCAACTCTACTAGTTTTAAGATCAAGACTAATCTGTTCAACATGCTCGTGATACAATATCATGGTTGTAACACTTGATAGTATTATGTAAACCATTTTTTTTATTTTCAATTATTAACCACTCGCTTTCTTAAATTTATATTTTAGTTTGTCTTTTACAGATATCCGAAAAATCTTCCCATTTGAGCTCTTCCACCTTGGTGGCGACGAGGTTAATATAGGTCGTTGAAGTGGCTTTCTATCTCTTTCATCTCTTTGTTTAAAGATGCAACAGTTCACTTCCCACATTTTAGTTCAAAAACATAATATCTCCTGTTGTGGGACTTATGGAAGCTACCTAAACTGAAACTATATTGTAAAGTCATCGAGAACTTGCGAAGTTTACCCTTTTCTTTGAACTTTTAGATGGATAGATTCATCACTATTTCAGTTTTGATCGATGACAAAGCACAGATTGACTACATTATTTGTATTTTGTTGAATAAAGTTTAAGTAGGTGACTGAAAAACTGTATCTGTCGTTGACTTTGTTTCTATGTTTAAAAACGTTAAATGAACAGTTTGATTTTCCGGAATCGGACTTATTTGCTTAAATCTGTGGGTTTCTTATTGTTTTGACAGGTTGCTGGAACAATACGCCCCATGTAAAGCAGTGGTATGTGCCTCAATCTTCGTCTTGGTCAACATTTTCTAATATGATGTTTCGTGATCTCTTAGTAACCGATAAATAGATCATGCTTGACAAGGATAAATAGTTAGTTTAGCTGTTCAATGTTGTCGTGCCGGGATAACAAGCTCTGCTGTCTTATAAAACCATTTATCTACTGAAAACAATTTCAGGCTCAAAGATAACAATATGAAGCCTAAAGATGCATATAAATATTTTGTACTCAAGGCTCAAGAAATCGCAATCTCGAAAAACTGGACCCCAGTCAACTGGTATATCTCTATCCATGCTCTACAATTGCTGTAGCATTATAGGCATCACTATGTATTTTTTTAATATTTCTTGCATCACAAGTTATCAGGTATAGCTCCATTTTTACTCGTCTTTTTTTCCGGTAAGATATATGAATAATTGAAAAAACTGATTATTCTTCATCTCAGGGAAGAGACCTTCAATGCTTTTGCAGGGAGTCTTAATCCGAAGACCGTGGTGCATAACTGGTGAGTTTTAAACTTTCTTTAACAGAAAATGTTTCTCATGCAAGAGCTGTCACTTAGTACTCCGAGCACGGATGATTTTATCAACTGCGGTAGGTTGGGTCCTGGGGTTTGTCCGAAGGCTGTCGCGAAAGGATTCAAATGCATTTTCAGTAATTCAGGTGTTTGGTATCTCGACCATCTAGACGTCACTTGGGAGGAAATCTACAATGCTGAACCACTGGAAGGAATAGATAACGAGTCCGAGCAAAAACTTGTTCTCGGAGGAGAAGTTTGTATGTGGGGTGAGACGGTTGATACATCAAACGTTCAACAAACAATTTGGCCTCGAGCTGCTGCTGCAGCAGGTATTTGACGTCATTATCATATTATTACCAAAAGTTATTATTACATTAACTATACGTCCTCATATTGCTTCCGTTTCGTCTTCCTATAGAACGCTTGTGGAGCACAAAGACGGCATTATCAGCAGGAAATGATACTGCATTGCAACGGTTACATTACTTCCGATGCCTATTGCAAAGGCGTGGGGTTCAAGCTGCTCCAGTCACAAATTATTATGCTCGGCAAGCGCCAGTTGGTCCCGACTCATGTTATTGGCAATAACTTCTATTCTTACTTGTCAGGTTGCTTTAGTGTATCTGAAACTGCTTGTATCCGCTCTTAAATATATGTCAAAAGTACATTTTCAAATAATCCACCAGTCTTCATTTCGTATTATGCGATCTTCAGCTCGATGTTGAGAGAATTCCCGGCATGCCGGACCTGTTGTAATTATCTCAAGTTACGAGTACAGCACGGGTAATGCTAGTTCCGGCTAATACTTGTACTCTCGAGCATGAACTCCGTTGATAAATTCGTAATTTTTGAGCTCCAGATGCATATTAATTTATCTGCAACTAGAAATTACTTTATCCCCTTCATAAAGCATAGAAGATTCCCTTCTAAATTATATGGATCAACTTTTCAACAACTAGCAGAATAATGTTACCAGTTTTTTTGACTTGAGGAAGGTTTTCTCTTCGAACTCGGGTCTGACTATCGGATATGGATATATGCTAGACACAACAAACTATGGCATGTTTAATATTTTAAAGTTTATTCACGTATTTAGAGGATTTTCGAAAGAGTTATCTGATTTATATCCATATATCCATGTCTGAATACATGTGGTCCCTGCAAGTCAGACACAAATATTTTAGGAAAAACGAAAATTAGGAGAGAGAATTTTGAAATGTCCACTTCAATGCCAACTTGGACTTCAGCATGGTAATGAAAATTGATGCAGACTTGGACTTGGCTTTTATTTTTCACATTGATAAACTTCATTGTTTCTTTGAATTCTATACACTAGATGTTGACTGTAGGGTCCCTAATTTGATTATTACAGAGAAATTAATGACCAAAATTGACATTTTCCTTGGGAAAAAAAAAATACAAATTGAAAGCAGCAAAGAAAATCCTCATTTTATAAGGTAACGAGAAAAGAAAAGATTTTTAATTTTTATAATAATTTATTTGGCTCTTAGAAAAATTATTTTAATTTTTTATTTAATTTTTTTTGTCTTATTTTTAAATTTCATGCTTGCATTGTTTATCAAATTATTCTCAAAATGTATAGAAAAGTTAGTTAATTTTTAAAAATGTAAATTATTAAAAAATATGCTTAAATATCTTTTTATAATTTTTTTAAATATTTTAAATTTTAAAAATTAATTAATTAGTGATGTGACATTCATATGAATACCACGATAGTAAAATTAGTATAAACCATTTTAAACTGATTTGATAAATAATATAAATTTAAAAATTAAAAAAAATTAAATAAGGATTAAAATAATTTTTTTTTGTAAAACTAAAAAATCAAATAAATCATTATGACTTTTTAATTTTTGCTTGACTAATTTCTGCACAAAAATTTCTGCGCTTATTCCATACGATCATTCAAAGGGATTTCTCTATGAAACTTCTAACTCTTTTTTGGAGTTCCTTTTTCTAAGATAAAGAATTGCAGATTTAAATTTAATGGATACGAGCGACTGTAAACCAAATTAAGGACTTTTTAACTTTTCTTTTGCATTTCGGTCAAATTTTCAACTAAATCTCACTGCAATAAATATGATTTGGATCGAGATTAAAATATTAATTATAAGAATAATTTTAAATAGATTAAATTAAGATCTGACTATTCTATTAAACTAATAAAAAATAAATTAAACTACTTTTAAATTTTAATAATTTTTTAATTAACCGATAAAACAGTGACATGAGGGATTCCACTTGTAAGAAACATTGAATTGCATGGCTCAGTCCAATGGGAGGCCTCCAAAATGCACTGGAAGTCATTTGTCTTGACCGGAGCCAATCCTATACTGTACTACAATAAACTAGGAACCTCTTTTGTTTGACAAAAATAACCATTCTTTTTTTTATGAATTTTCTTTTGTAACCTTAAAAGCTAAAATGATGCCTTACTTAATTTTATTTGTTTTAAAATGATTATAAATTAATTGATTAAAATATTTATAAAAATGTCATGATTCATATATATAATTTTTTTCTATAATTAAGAGTAGATAATAAAATTATTTAAAATCAAACCCAGACTTTCGTATTTACAACATGCTATTTTTACCACATATTTCATTAAAAGGTATAATATTAGAATAATTAATTTAACCTTGGACAAAAGAAAATCTATTCAGGAAGTCAGGCTTGAACACTATGATGAGAGGTTCAATGTGTGGGAGAAGCAGATTTCAATGGCCAAAACTTCAAAAAGAACTTTTTAAGTTATGGCAGAGAAAAAGAAGAAAAGGTGAAAAGGATGTTTCACCAACTCTGCATGAACAGCACTCCAAAGATAACACTGATCACGTCAACTCCATTTCCTGCAAACAATATGCAGCGCATGCTTTGCTTGTCATCTCATTTTACTGTATTTATATTTGGTTAAATTCTATTCTTAATCCTTGTACTATACATAAATTGTAAAGTTAATTTGGTAAAAGTATTATAGAAGCTACTATAGTAAGAATTATATTACATTTTATTTTTTTTACTGAAAAAATACGTTAGATCAAAGAGTAAAATAATTTTTTTATTAAAAATTTCATCCATTTCTATTATTACAAACTGATCAATATACATTGACATGAAGTACACATGGTATGTCATGTGTTATTGTCTGATTATTTCGTTAACCACATCAACTTTTAACAATACAATTAAGTAAAATTTTTAACATAAAAAATGGATTTGCTCTTGCTTTTAGTAAAGGAGGCAAAATGTAATTTGACTGCTAGTACAATGGCTTACATAGAATTTTAACCAAATTAATTTTTGTACTTTAATATGATCATTTCTAGTGTCTTTTCTTTTAAAATTTTAGTCCTAACCAAACAGTGATCGTAAAATTTATTGAATTCTATTATTTTTAAAATATTATAGAGAAAACATATTATCATATGTATATTGATATGTCAACTTATTATTTTCATAAAATATTCACGTTAAAATCACATTATTTAAATTAATGGACTTAATGTTATCATCCTAGTTAGGATTAAAAATTCTAAATTCGAAAAGTGAGAAATTAAAAATGATTAAATGGTAGAATAAGAACAAAACCCACAACTTATTGAATTAATAGTAAAATTTGACCTAATAAATTTAACTACTATAAAAAAAATATATGGATTAAATTTTACAAAATTCAAAAAATACAAAAATAAAAATTGATCAATTTGAAAAATAAAAATATTAAAATTAATCAAATAAGAGTACAAAAATTAAATTCAAAATTTACTCAAAATATAGGGACTAGTAGTAGAATTTTACCTATACACATTACATGTGTAAAAAAACCACACCCCAACCTTATCCAATACTTTAGATTCATTCATTCTTTGCCACGTCGACACATGTGACACTTTCAAAATTTTCGTACATATGTCGAATTTTTTACTTTGTTTGAATCTAATATCTAAATAAATTATGATTGAGTTTTAGTTTAATTAATATTGATATTATTGTTAATATAAAAATATAAATGTGAGTATATTGAAATATATTATTTTTTATTTAAATATTGAAAAAAATTATAATAAATTTTAAATATTATATAAAAAATAAAAATAAAAAATTATAATGTTACACTCATAAATAAATAAAAAATATCTAAATAAATTATCATTTTATTATTTAGTAGGAAAAAAAAGGAGAAAAAGAACCAAACATTGTGACAAGAATCTAGGTAATAATTAATAAGTTTTTGGAACTATATGTGATATTTTCCTGTCAGAATCAAATGTTTATGTCTACTGCTACAAGGAAACATAGGATTCTTTTAAAGGTAAATTACTAGTTCCACTTCAATTGCACCTTGTCCAAAAAAAAATTCCCTTACAAAAATAATTCAGAAAAATAAAATAAAAAACCTGGGGAAAAGAACAGTGAAGAAATAATAATAATAATAATAATAATGGCTTTTGATTTGTGAACTTTTATTTATATTTATTCCTGTCAATCATTTTTTATTTGAATTCTACGACCGCTGACTGTCATGAACAGGAGCACGTAGTGTCTGGCACTTTAAAATGAAAAATTTATGCTTTATACCCCTCAACATTTATAAAATTATTATTTGATCCCAAAATAATAAATTTCTGTTTTAATTCTTTTTAGATTTTTATAAAAATATATAATTAGAAATTTTTGGCTTCGCCCTAATCATAAACCAAATAGACAATTTGCAAGGTAGTCGGTGATATACAGATAGATGTTTATTTTTGTTTTAGAATTAGTGTGTTTAGTGTACTTTATTGATATTTTTAGATATTTTCATATATAGTATATACATACATACAAATATATTTTAGTTACATACATATATATATATATATATATATATATATATATATATATATATATATATATATTTTTTAAAAGGTTACAATTTGTTCTAATTCCCCATATTAATATATCTAGAATTTAGTTTTTTTACTTTTATTTTAAAGAATTTAGTCATTTTATTTTTTGACTAAAAAAGATAAGTCTAATTGTTAACACCTTTAAAATTTTATTGTTAAATTCAGGTTCAATTTTATGTCATTTTCTTAGTTATATAGCTATAAAGTGAGTATTTTTATTATTTCAAGATGTCACACCAATAAATTTAACAATAAAATTTTAACAATGTTAACAATTAGACTTAAAATTTGAAGTTTGAAAAGCAGAGTGACTAATTCTTAAAAATGAGAGTATAATAACTAAATTCCAAATTTATGAAGAGTACTCGGACTTGTAACATATTTTAACTATTTAAAAATTATTACTTAATTTAATATTTTATTTTTAAATGTAATTCTAAAAATATTAAGATAAAAAAGTTAAATTTTGATTTAAAATATTAAAATCTTATACTCAATTGTACAAATCGACATTAATCAAATCAGATTAAAATGATAAAAAAAATTTAAACTTTGATTAGAATAGAATATCAACTATTTGATATCGATTTTAAGATTAGTGCAATATATATTAATCGGTACAAGGTATAACGATATCGTATAGAGTATCATGATTAACAATATGGTCAAATTGGTTTTTAAAAGGAAATCATAACTAAAACATTAAATTTTTAATGATAATGGCGTGAAAATTCATGTGTATTTGATACTAACATAATACTATTTATCTTATATGTTACGTTAACAAACAATTAAAAATTTATAATAAAAAATTTAAAAATATATAAAATTCATAAAAATTTAAAATCTTAACCTGAAGTACACGATGACTAGCAGGCCCCTCAACCCCCTAAATTTGGAAATTTAAAATTTATCTCTTTAAAATCTATGAAGTTTTAAATTAGTGCACAATAAAAGTGCACTTTGACCCAAAAAATAATAAAATTTTTATTTAATTTTTTAAAATTAAAAAAATATAAACTATTAAAACGGTGAAATTATATTTTAGCTCTCATAAAATTATACAACTTGATTTTGGCCTCTCTAAAAAACTTTTCTTGCTTCACCCTTGATAAAGTACACATTAATTGCCATACGATGTATCATGTTAAAATATTTAATGTTTTAATTAGTATTTCGGTTAAAAATTAATTTAAATCTTTTTAAACGACGGATGATCAAATTTAACTTTTTCAAAAGGTTAAAAAACCAAATTTAACTACTACTATTAATAATAATAATAATAATAACCAAATTGATAAAAAAATATAAATATTAAGAATTAAATTTCACACTAAATAAATTAATGTATTCAAAGAGAAAAAAGTAACTAAAACAAAAGGTAGGTGGAAAATTTGGAGATAATGAGAGTTAAAAAGTTGGGTCATTCACGAGATATGTATGGCTTAGTACACTTTTGAGCAAATAAAAGTTGGTTTATTCAAAATGTCAAACCATTTAAGGTTTCCTTTTTCATAAAAGAAAATTGATCAATGCTCGTACACACACAAAAAAAAAATCCATACTTTAACGATTGAGTTTTAATTTCGATTAGAATCAATATTATTATCAGTATAAAAAATTATGAATTTGAGTGCGTTAAAACGTACTATCTTCTTATTTAAGAGTTGATGAGAGGTTATGAGTAATTCTTGATATTGTATTAAAAATAGTAAATATGATAAAAAACTATATTGCTATTAATGTTAAAAAAATAACCACTTCAAATTCTTATTTTTTTTTCATAATAATCTATGACCATTTTGAGGAACTCTAGTTTTTGGGAAAAAAATAGTTAGAATATGTTATAAGTTATTGTATTTTTTATAAATTTTAAATCTAGTACATGTATTTTTATTTTTAGATATTTAGTTTTTTTATTTTTAAATTTAAAAATTTAAGTCAAACCGTTTACATTGTTAAAATTATTTTGTTAAACTTAGATTCATTACAAATCATTTTTTTAGTTACATGATTATCAAGTGAGTTTCTTTTATTATTTCAAAATGTCATATAAAAAAATTAACAAAAAATAATAATAGTGAGAAAATATGGGTCTGAATTTTGAAATATGAAAAGTAAAAAGACTAAATTTCTGAAAGTAAAAGTACATGAATTAAATTCTAAATTTGTGAAGGGTATAGAGACTTATAACATATTTTAATCAAGCCAATATTTTTCTCCTTACTTCTTTTAGAAAATTTGATGTGTCTTGTTTTTAAAACATGATATATATTGACATTTTTATATTGATGGACAAATATTATATTTCATTTTTATATGTGTCTTAGTTAAATGATTTCTCTTTGAAACTCATTAAATTCGTATGAACTTACTCCGTTATTATTTTCCTTCTCTAGCTTGTTGATTGAAGAATTATGCTAGAGCGTTGTTGTTATTAGGAGCTAATTGTTTTGTTCTGTATCATACATGATTCTTAGAGGTGACGTATAAATGTATTTTAGAGAGGATCCGTATAAAGAAATGTTACTTTGATAAGAAGATGTTTTTATGAAAATCATATCAAAATTTCAATGTTTGGCTTTGTCTTATTATATTTTGTTCTATGAAGCTATTTATTTGAACTTATATGCCAAATATTTCTAATCGTTATTCAAACTCTAGTAAGCAACAATTATTATACATTTTGTTAAAGTTGTGTGACTCAAATTATTGTTAAATAAATAAAATACAAGTGACAAAATGAAAAGATTTGTGGGGGCAAAGGCTGTATCCTGCCACAGATCCCCATTAAACATAATACCGGATCGGTGTCGCAACCGGGGGTGCAAGGATCGGACCTCAGGCCTTGTGGTACGGTACAAACTGCGTAAGTAGAATCCATATAGAAGTATACTTCTACCATTTGTTTTTGTTTAGAATAAGGTATTTCAACATTATTAAGTTATTTCTATTAGAGATTAATTAGAATAAGGTTTTTCAACCTAAAAATAGACGTAGTCGTCTCCTCTTGTACTCATTCGATTTTCGATATCAGTGAATTTTCTTCTCCTATACTCGTGATTTTTTTCCGAAAGGGTTTTCACGTAAAATCAGTGTGTTCTTTCGCTTTTCTATTTTTTTTTACAATATTTATTCACTATCGACGTTCAATTTTTACATATTCTATATCTATAACTTGTAAAATTTTATAAAGCTTCCGCCAAGATGTTTTACCATAAGCTAGTTTGATTTTTAAGTGTTAACATATCTTACTCAGATTCAATTATCAGATCGAGTTTAGCGTGTTACATAACTATTGAAGCTTGTAAATATCATGGTGACAAGCAAAACTCTAAAAACTTGATAGATGAGAGGCTTGGTGTAAGAGGGTTTTTGTTGTTTCTAGAATGTGGTGATGTTGTCATTCAACCATAGCAACTCTTTGTGGCGTCTATGAAGGGGATAATAGATATTTTACGTTATGAGATTGAAGATACAGGTCAAGACCTTGAAAGTCATCTCCATTGTCGGTGTAGAAAGATAAAACCGTCGTTTTGAATTTTTTGAAAAATTGTTTGGATTTCATTTTTATTTTTAAGTGTGTAGAATCAAATATACTTGGTGTATTGATCTACAAAAGTGTAGTGGTAAACTTTTTGATCAACCAAAACCACAAGAGATTATCTCTACAAATCGTTCAAAATTCTTTTGAGTGGTTGATTACTTTGTAATGTATTTTGATAAAAAGATAGTCTATGACTTTTAGTTGAGGAACATGCATTACAAAAAGAAAGTTTAATGTAGATAATAGTAAGAAATGTTTATTCAAAATAAAAAATAAAATGCGAGAATTGAGGTTTCCTAATCTCTGATATCAAAGGAGAAAAGAACTCTTGTTTGTTGTAAAGCATGATTGTGGACGGACAAATTAGGCCACACATACAGCCCGTCGTTACTCCGATCGAATATTAGTTGCATTCTTGAAATTAAATCTTTCACCGAAAAATGAAACAAAAAAAATTCAATAGATGCTTGATCATCTTTATTAAATTGAGAAATAGAAACGAGATTTTGCTTAATGAAAATTACACATAATGTATGGACATATTTAAAGAAAGTTTTTAATGCTTGCACATTAGTAGTATTAGTGTGGATAAGGGAGTTTGTAGAAATTTTTTGGATAGACGGTGTGTTTACTTACAGTTAGTGTAAAAATAACGATGACATTGATATTAGATATTGTAATGATACTGTAGTAAGTAAAAAAAAGCTGAATCCAACAATTGGCTTCAGTGAAAAAAAAGATGTTGTTCATTCTAGAGGTTTCGGATTCGAGCATCTGTGTGTGCAAGATGTGTATACCTTGTCAAAGGATTAAGAAAATATAAATAGATATTACCATGTAATCACACCAGTATATTAAAAAAAAAAAGCTAAACGTATTGTACTGAAAGTAAACAACAAAGGCCCTAAAAATGATAAATTATAGTCAATAAACTAAATTTGAAAAAAACTCATAGAACAGGACCTTTTCAAAAGTTTGAGTATTTGACCTTATTTTTTCCTGATAAAATAGAAATAAAAAAAAGAAAAAGGGAAATTCTTGAAAAAGGACTGGTAAACATCTACCGCACTTCATGACCCCTCCTTTCATTTCCCCTTCTTTTTATTCGTTTTTATTTTTTACTTTATTTTCCCCCCCTCTCTCTCCCTCTTCAGCTTCACTCTTCCCATGGCTTCTTTCTCTTCCTTTCCTTTCCTTTCCCTGTAAGCCCCAATCTCGCTCTTTT
Source organism: Gossypioides kirkii (assembly GCA_005610355.1). Classification (NCBI taxonomy): domain Eukaryota; kingdom Viridiplantae; phylum Streptophyta; class Magnoliopsida; order Malvales; family Malvaceae; genus Gossypioides; species Gossypioides kirkii. The sequence goes on along the minus strand of CP032252.1, from coordinate 3,958,058 downwards.
TTTATTTTTATTTTTTTCTCTATTCTCTTAAGGCTTTCTTCTATGTGTATGTATGTTTTAATTTTTATGTTATTCTGAAGTTGCTTAGATAGATTTACAAATTGGGTTTACCGTATTTTGTTTCATTGTTGTTAATTTGCTTTGTATTGGAACTCTGGGTTTACTTTTCCCCCCCCTATTTACCTGTTTTTTTTTTAATTTTGTTCTTTATAAGATGGGATTTTGTTTTATTCTTTAATTTTTGTATTTGCAGTGACTTGTTCCTCATGGCTGATCTGACATGGGATTTCGATTTTATCATGTCCACTCGTAATTTCAAGTGAGGTTTTTCATTCTCAACTTGGTACTTTTTTTAATGGTTCTAGGTTTTGTTTGAAGATTTCAAGTGAGGGTATTGAAAATAGGTATGGTGAAAACGTTGAAACTAGTGGGAAGTTAGAGTTATTGTTAGGTTTTTGGATTTTGGTTATATTTGTTTTATGATTTTATGAAGGTATTTGTAATGTTGGAATCATGGCGAATAGGTAGTAGGGTTTAGTTGGTTCTTTGTGTTTGTTTTTCAAGTTTAGCTAAGGTGATATTGTGAAGTGGGAATGGTGGGCAAAGAGGATGCTCCTGTTAATCCTACTCCTAGGGCTCCATCATGTCAACTTTCTGGCTCTCGGAAAATGTTTTGGCGTTCGGCTTCGTGGTCCTCGTCCCGAACCAGTCTTCAAATTCCTGAAACTGATAAAGATATAGGAGCAGATACTAATGTTAACAATGGTACTAATGATGGACAAGCTCGTCGGTATCCTCCTCCTCCTCCCTTAACCCCACGTTCGCAACAGAATTCTAAGGCCAGGTTGTGTTTGCCACCTCTGCAGCCGTTGTCGATTGCACGGAGAAGTTTGGATGAGTGGCCGAAGGCTGGTTCTGATGATCTTGGTGAGTGGCCACAGCCACCGACACCGAGTGGGAACAAGAGTGGTGAGAGGTTGAAGCTTGACTTATCATCGATTCAGCGGAGTAATGATAAGAATGGCGGGCTTATGAAAAGGGAAAAAATTGCTTTCTTTGATAAAGAATGCTCAAAAGTGGCTGAGCACATTTATCTTGGTGGAGATGCCGTTGCAAAGGATAGGGAAATACTAAAACAGAATGGGATTACTCATGTTTTGAACTGTGTGGGATTTGTTTGTCCTGAGTATTTCAAGGCCGACTTTGTGTACAGAACTCTGTGGTTGCAAGATAGTCCATCAGAGGATATTACTAGCATACTTTATGATGTTTTTGATTATTTTGAGCATGTTAGGGAACAGGGTGGAAGAGTTTTTGTTCATTGTTGCCAGGGGGTATCAAGGTCCACATCACTGGTGATAGCGTATCTTATGTGGAGAGAGGGACAGAGTTTTGATGATGCCTTTCAGTATGTGAAGGCTGCCAGAGGAATTGCAGATCCAAATATGGGTTTTGCTTGCCAGTTGTTACAGTGTCAAAAAAGGGTTCATGCTTTCCCATTGAGCCCTAGTTCCTTACTGAGGATGTATAGAATTGCGCCTCATTCGCCTTATGATCCTTTGCATCTAGTCCCTAAAATGCTGAATGATCCATCCCCTTCTGTGCTGGATTCTAGAGGTGCATTTATTGTTCAGATACCTTCTGCAGTATATATTTGGATTGGTAAAAACTGTGAATCTATAATGGAAAGGGATGCACGAGGAGCTGTATGTCAGATTGTTCGGTATGAGAAAGTGCAGGGGCCTTTAATGATGATAAAGGAAGGAGAAGAACCAACCGATTTTTGGAATTCCTTTTCAAATAATTTACCTTTGATGGAAAAATCTGGAAATATAGTTGGGGTGGGGGACTCAGCAGTTAAGATTTTCCCTGGTAAGAGAAAAGTGGATTCTTATAATGTTGATTTTGAGGTTTTCAAGAAGGCTATAAAGGGAGGTATTGTTCCTCCATTTGCTTCATCGGAGAATGAACATGAAACCCACCTTCCTGCCAGAGAAAGCAGTTGGAGCGTTCTTAGATGTAAGTTTGCCTCTGGCATAATGAAGGACTTTGTCTCTGCCCCAAAGATATTGCTCTCCAGGATGTATTCAGATTCGATGATGATAGTTCGTTCATCATCACCATCGTCTTCTTCGTCTTCCTCCCCTCTGTATCCCTCTCCTGATTCCAGTAGTTGTTCAACCTACTTTTCAGAGTCCTCTCTGGATTCACCTTCAGCTGTTTCAAATTCTTCTCAAGTTTCTTCACCTTTGCATGGTTTTTCTGAATTGTCTTATGTTTCATCACAAACTTCTTCACACCCCACAACAAATAGCTCAGGGTTTGTCAGTGTCAATCTCACTTCTCAACCTCAGGCTGCATCGTCGCCCCTAAAAAAGGTTTCAACATCCCTTGCAGAAAGGCGAGGCAGTTTGTCAAAGTCTCTCAAGCTGCCAGTGCCGAGTGATAATGTACGAGAAACAAGTGATCAGCCATCTTTTCTTGTCAAGCAAGTCAGGGACAGGAGAAATGACAATACTAGTTCATCTTATGAGTCTGATATTGAAATTGTCTTTGATTCCAAGCATGGTGTGGGAAATGGAAGGGATGTTGTGATTGAAGGCTCCAAATTGAAGATATCTCCATGTAGAATAGCTAATATTGATCCACATGATAAGAGATCTACTTTTTTTAGTACATATGAACCTCAAAAAATTCATTCTCCCCAGGATGGTTTTGTTTCTGCTGTTCCAAATAGAATGGAGGAAAGTTTTCCAGCATGTCCTGGTGTAATTCAACCTTTAGTATGGCGCTGGCCCAGTATAGACAAGATGACAAAATTTAATAGAAGTGATCTAGATTCAAAATCTGCTTTTGCAATTTTTTCTCCGGCTACAGCTGTAGGCAAAAATGAAGATAGGATTCTGTATTTTTGGATAGGGAAGTTTTATCATCATGAAAAAAGCTTGATTCAGTTAGATAGCAGCCAGGTGCTAAGGGATAGAGATCATATTGACTGGAACCAAGTTGGTTATGATGTTCTAACTCAAGCGGGTCTGCCAGAGGACACCCTTGTGAAGGTATGGATTAATGTTATAAATATTTACGAGGGTAATTGATTTGCTATTTAAATCAAAGGATATAGTTATGTTTATGCCAGGGTCAAATCAAGTTTGGTTCCCTCTTGTTGTCTTTGAGGTTGATGCTTTTGTAGATGTAGAAAGCCTGTTTACTAATAGGAGAAATATATAAGATTTGTGTCTGAACTCTTTTTGCATCACTTTTTGTTTGATTTTGTTATGCATTCAGCCCATAGAAAAGAAGCAAATAATCTGTACTACATTCTAACCTTTTATTTTTTTGTACATTGATTATCAACAGATTGTCAAAGAAGATGAAGAACCTACAGAATTTCTTGCGTTGCTGAGGACATTTTAGCTCTGCTGCAATTAAGGAGAAACCTACAAGCCAATAGATTTTATAAATCATCTTCCGTTTCTTCAAATGGCTTAATTTTGCTCTGAAATTTCAGGCATCAAGCCTAGTTCCCATGGCAAAACCAACGTGGTACTTAGCCTTTTCTTCTATCATATCTTAATTGCCGTATGTAGTTTCAGAAAAAAATTCTGCTATATCTGTGCAATATAGTTGGTTTGGCAGCTTTTATGCAGATTGGTATGGTAAGCCTATGCTCCTTCCAGCATCTGCTGTATGCAAGGATTTTAAGATATTCCATGTAACGTTTCAACTAGGTTAAATTTTTTGCAGATATTCTGCAGCATTGATATTCTTATGGTTTTCTAGGCCTCAATTGATCATTAGAGGGGTAGTTTCTTGTGATAGAATATCAAATTAGACTACCACAGGATTTCATTCCCATCATTTTCAGTGTTTACTTGGGAGCTAAATTTTGCACCATTCCATTGTCAGTATGAAAGCATGAATAAGACCTATATGCAACTATTTTGATTGGCTGTGCTAGACTTTTGCATATATTTTTTCATATTTGTTGTAAAGGTTAACTTCCAGGTTGGTTGTTTTTACTTCATTAACTAGACTTCAGTTATATTGTTGCTACATGAGGAGAATGAGTTTAAGATGTCGATCAGAGTATGTTGTCTATGAAACTATTCTTTAGAGGCGTGGAATGGAGTGATTAAAAATGTTTAAAAATTCTCCATGTATGTAAAAGCACAAGCATGTAATCTTGAGTATTTTCAGCTGTGAAGTTTAGAGTTACAAGTGTACACTGAAGTTTAGTGCAGCTGTGGCTGTGGACCTTGATGACCTAGCAGTAAATTCTTTTTCAGTCATAGTTAGGTGGACAAGGTCACAGGCTTGAATGTTTTTGTGGTATGCACCGAAAAGCGTAGATTCTTGCCATCTATGGCTATTCACCTCTTTGACCACTGTCACTTCATTTGGTTTTGGCTCAGTTTGTATTGGGAAAAACTTGCAATTGCATATTTTTCACTGTAGTAATGTCCAAGTAGGATGGTCAAAAAAATTTAGTTTCTCTTACCAATATAAAAAATTCTACTTGGCAAATTTACCCTACCATGTTTACCTCATCATTTCGAATCTATAGATTGAAATGTTTTTGGTTGTTTGCAGGTAACAGCTCTTTGGAAGGATCCTGTGGCAATCCACCCTGGTTGTACAGCACCGTTAACACCGCTGTAACTGTTAGTCATTTGTTTCACAGACTGTTATTGTATATTAAGTGTTGGTAGAATCATTTGTTCCAGACAAAATAGATAGCCTGTAATTTCCCATCTTTTGGGCTACTTTATGTCTTCCAGTTTGCACTTACTGTTCAATTCACTACTTTCTGCATAGGCAGGTTTTAACAATAATTTTTCTCAAAATGCAAATGCTGGATTCAGAGTTTATCTCTTTGTTTTGCTTATATATGATATATTGTTCTGCATTTTATGGGCTTGAAATTTGCCCATCAGTTCAAGAATTGAACTTGTTCAAGTTTTTATGGATCAAGAAACACATAATATCTCAAAGTATAGATAAACTACTTAAAAGTAAGAGTTCTCTTTAGCGAATGCTCATTTTGTCCTTTTCAAATGCCCCTTTAGGATGATCTCTGCTTGAAAAACCCTCTACACAAGCAAGCACTAACAGGGTTGGGAGTTCAATGGAATTCCCGTTGTCTACTGTGTCCGTGGCATCCACCACCACCGTGAGTATGAAGCTTCTGTTATAAGGTTGGCTTACATTAAAAGACATGGTTGAATGGCTTGCAAAGCTTTATAAGCTTTATAAGATGCTAAAAACAAGGATTCATTGTTGAAACATCTAAATCTTCAAGCATACAAATACAATCATCGGCAACACATATTATACTGGTGGTTGAATGCTTGCAGAGACATTCGTCGATTTTATTATGAAAGTGATCCGACACATAGTTGCCCTTCTTGCTCTAATGACATGAACGACCCAGCAACATTTGTAATCTCCCTTCAAGTAAGTTCTCAACTTCATCTGGTGCAAAAGAGGGTGGCTACTTGAAAGTGGTTAATGTAGGGCATTAATGAGAGGAGCAGCATGATCCCATTTGTTTATAAGTTGCTGTAAGAAACATAGGTTTCATGGCACTGGTCTGGTTTTTGTTTCACGGTCTGGAGTTAATGAAGGCATCGCCTACAGTCCAAGACCCTGCCTGCTGATGTATTGTTTAGTTGATTTCACATTTTAGATGTCTCTTGAAACTTTTTTGAACTCAAATGGTTCCTGTTATTATGTTGCTTTGAACGAAGAGGCAAACAAGGTTTTCGAAAACCATTTTCATTGTATAAATTCGGCCATGGAAATCATAATTTCGGGAAGAAATATTTCAACGAGGGAGAAATTCATTGTGTAGGGTTTAGAGGGTACTGTGTTTTATGAAGATAACGCATGAAAAATAAGGGAAAATGAGGTGGTGAAGTGTGTGAATCGGCAGAAGAACCGTAGAAGCTAGAGATGAGTAGAATTCCACATCCTTAAGAAACATAAAGCGGCGCCCAACAGATTAATATAAATTAAAGCGCAAGCGAAGGGTAAAAGCACGGAGCCGTGCGGTGAGCACAGAGCGAACTATTCTTTCGCCTTTTACTAAAGAGTACCGTGTGCTCGCCGATCAAAGCGGCATACGCCAGTTTTTGGAAGGTTGTTCCTTTTTGGAACGCCTCACTAATTTCTAGTCTTAATTCATTATTTTTTATGTGGTTATAGTAATTATGGGTCTTTCTATTGGACAAAATGTTGGAAAAGTCAAATTGTATATGAGAATTTCTTTTGGATTTTGTATGTTATAAGGTTAGTATTTGGTGCTATTTATTTTTTGAGCTTTCTTTTTTGATCTTCTTTTAACTTATTTTTTTGTTTGAGATTTAATTGTTATATATTAATTTAGCATTATTTACTTTTTTTAAAACACGTTTTTAGCACCAAAAAAGAATCTAACAAATATGTTGGAAAATTAAGTGTAGACATTAAATCTATATTTAAATATTTATGGTCTTATTTCACTTTTGATCCTTCTCTATTTTGGATCTAATTTTTGTAATCTACTTTTATAAGATGATATTAGTTAGTCCAAGTTGTTGTTATCCTTAATTATTTGGATAAAAATATTGACATAAAATAAGTCTAAAAGAAATCTACTTTGACATAATAGAAAGAGAATTTTTAATCAACACTTTAATCAAAATAATTAAGAGTGAGCGATGTAGATTAATAAAAGAAGAGGGAATGAAATATGTCAAATTAAAGTATAGGTATTAAATGTTAAATTTAAACAAACTAGAGGGACTGTAACAACAACTTGACATAAAACGCCCTTGTTTTCGTTTCATTAACCAGACTTCAGATATGGTGCATGACGAGAATGGGTGCAAGATGTAGAGCACAAGCACGTAATGTTGAGCCTTTTCAGCAGTGAACTTCAAAATTCTACACAAGTGATGCTGAAGCTTAATGTAGCTGTGGCTCCTCACCTAGGTGACACAGCAGTAAATTCTTTTTCAGTCGTAGTTGGGTGGACAAAAAGGTCACAGGCTTGAATGTTTTTGTGGTGGGTCACTGAATTCAATTCCCATACCACCACCACTGTGAGGTTGAAGCTTCTGGGTTTACAAACTTTTATGAGACAGCTGAAAATTTGAATGGTACTTGCATTCAGCTAGCAACGGTAATTTATTTATTAGGAAAGTGATCCAACATATAGTACTTGCCCTTCTTGATCTAAAGACGACTAACCCTCAAATAAGATTTCAAGTTTCAACTTCATCTGCTGCAAACATGAAAGTGGTTGAGGGGAGGATCATTATCCCATTTGTTTAAAAGATGCTGTAAGAAACACAGGTTTCCTGGCACTGGTCTGGTTTTTTTTTTCAGGGTCTACAGTTACTGAAGGCATCGCCTACAGTCCAAGACTCTGCTTACTGATGTATTGTTAAATTGATTTCATATTTTAGATGTCTCTTGAAATCTGTTTTGAACGAAGAGGCAAACAAGGATTTTCGAAAACCTTTTTCATATTTTAGATAGCTTTGGGAAGAAATACTTCAATGAGGGAGAAATTTATTGTGTTGAGTTTAAAGGGTACTGTGTTTTATAAAAGATAACGCATGAACAATAAGGGGAAACGTGGTGGTGAAGTGTGTGAATTTGCAGAAGAATTGCAGAAGCTAGAGATGAGTAGAATCCCACATCTCTAAGAAACATACATCAACGCCCAACAGAGTAATATAAATATAAGGGCAAGCGAAGTTGAAAGGCACGGAGCCGTGCGGTGAGCACATAGCGAACTATTCTTTCGCCTTTTACTAAAGAATACCGTGTGCTCGCCGTTTAAAGCGGCATACGCCAATTTTTGGAGGGTTGTTCTTTATTGGAACGCCTCATAAATTTACAGTTTAAATAATTTCTTGGGGTCTTTTAATCCGAAGGCGTTGTTTCGTAATGGATAAAGTTAATTTATTAACATTTTTTATAAGAAAATGATTTAAAATTTTTACTGAATAGAATGTTTGGATAGAAGTAGTAAATGAAAGAAAAGCTAAGTGAAGTAATTGATTAAAAGAAAATTGGTTACCTCGAGTGTAATATATACAGGTAGCAAATGTTTAAGTTCAAGAGACATCTATGATTCTTACAAGAAAATTTGTAGTTTCTAGAAATATAAGCATGTCTTGGAGCCCAACAAAATTTCTAGAAACTACAAATTTTCTTGCTAGAACTTAGAACCATAGGTGTTGAGCTCTAACATATGCTATTTGTAAATATATACACTCAATTAGATATTCACAAAAAACAATCGTTTATGGTATTTCTTACATTAAAATCACTTTCTGCTATAATGAATCAAGAAATAAAAGGAGCTTCTAACAATTTATAAGGAAATCTACAATCTGTTGGTTATTAAATTAGTATACACTAACGCTCCACTACAGTCTATCTTGCACAGTGATGAGGAATCTCCTTTGACAACCATGGGAAAATAATAAATGTGGGGTTGTTGAAAGTTCCCATCAAAGTCAAGCATATCAATTAAACAATAGTTAAACTTGCAGGCAACTTTGGGAAAAAAATGTATTTAAATTAGAATAATTACCTAGATTGATGATGAAATTATAACTAAATCATTCCATTGTGATTCATTTTGATTGTTTCCATCTTGACTTGGTTGATATGTTGCATGAGATGAGCGACTGTTTCTTAAGGCGATTCCTTAAGCACTACCAGCATCAGTAAAGCTGGTTGGAAGAAATGAAAAAAAATATATAGTGACTTAATAATAGCATTACAATAAAATATATTATTTATGGCATCCATATTACAGATTTACAGTATTAATCAATAAAAACAACAATAAATATACATTCTGTTGAGCGATGGCCAACCATACATTGGCGAGCACATATGGCGAAGGCTAAATTGAGCAAGGCTCGAATCACCCTTAACCAAAAAAAAATTTCTACCATATGTATGTTATAATAGATATAACCTTGAAAGTAGTTGAAAGAATCCCTTGTAATCACCTCTGCTCCATTTGTTTATATTTGCTTTGGCTATCCATCCCCATCGGTCCTTTCATTTCTTTCCAAGTATAGGGCTTGGACACTGCAAACACCATGAGTTTGAAGCTTCTGATAGATACAAAGGGCAAAGGATTCTATACGCCGAAGCTGGAAAAGATTTTGTTGATTTTCTCTTCAACATATTGTTATTGCCTGTTGGTACTGTTATAAAGTTGCTTAGGAAAGAAGGCATGGTTGGATGCCTTGCAAACCTTTACGAAAGCGTTGAAAAGCATATATTCAACTGACAACAAACAAGGATACCTTTTTGAACCCTAAATCTTCAAGTTTAGCAATCAATGTTCCTCTCTTGTCGCCGAACATTCAGTCATCAAAATCACATGGATTAAACCGGCTTCTTTTATATTTGTTGCGAAATGATCACCATGCGAAATGCGAGCTCACCAAAGACCACGAGCTCACTTGTGAGCTCTTCACTCTGCAAGTTGCCAACTTGTCAACACTGGAACTGTGATAAATTTTGATTAAACATTTTGGCAGGTAATTAAATAGAAACCAGCCAATGAAAAAGAAAGTTATATGAATCTAGTCACTAGATTAAGCCAACTTGTAATAGTTTACTATTATTTTCAGCTTATTTAAGCATAATTTTTCATGTAAACTTAGCAATCAGTTTTTTATGAATGAAACAGTTCACTAAAAATTAACTTCTCCAATTTTGATTATTTTCCTTCTGTTTCAACCTTTCCTTCTTCAAAATCCAACAGTATTATGTAAATGTTCAAACATCTACACGCCCTAATAGCGACCCTGAAACATTTGTAAGCCCCCCAAATAAGGTTTCAACTTCATCATCTGCTGCAAAATGAGGGTGGTTACATGAAAGGGGTCGTTACATACATGGTCATGGAGATCTAACAGTTACCCCTATGTCAACTATTTCGAGCATAACTATGCTCAATAAGTTCAACATTAAACAACTTGATGCATTGGAAGAAAAAGTGGTTAATGTAGGAACTAATGAGGTGAGCTTCCTTTTATCCTGTTTCGTTTATAAGTTGCTGTAAGAAACAATTGTCTTATGGCTTTGGTATGGTTTTTATTTCAGGGTGTGAAGATACTGAAGGCATCGCTATGGTCCGAGACTATGCTTACTGATGTGTTCCTTACCCAAAAGACCGGAAAGAAGCGTTCTAGGTGATCGAAATGAGAAATGCTTCTGCTGCTGTTGATGCATTTAAAAGGCCTCGCGGGTGCTGATCCACCACTCTTGTTTCTATCTATGCTGCAATCAAAGACACCCTTTTAAAGAGCTTTTGGTTTCTATCTATGCTGCTAATAATGTACCACTCTTGTTTCCAATCCTCAGCATCCACCACTAATCTTTATAGGTGTAGCCACCATAAAAATGGCATGGGTCGCATGTATGTGGCAAATTATCCAAAATCCCTTGGTCCTGCCCGCAGCCATGTTTTGAGCCAAAAATTGACTATTGTGAATCAAGGGTTCATCCTCAGATGAGGGAGGTTATGTCAAGGGAGTTGTTACAATCACTTCGCTTAACAAGTTCAAAGTTCAGGATGTTGGGGTTCTTGAGGAGAAAGTCATTGATATGAGAGTGGATGAGGTAAATGATCCCTTTTTAAGTTTTGATGCAATTTTGTGAAGGAATATAGTTTTTACACTTTTACTTTGCTTTGCGCAAATAAGGAATGAAATTGCTGAGGGCATTGTTGGTATCCAAGATGGCGCTTATTGCTGTGTTCCTTGGGTAATAAGATCAAAAGTGATGTGGTGGTGTTCTTGCAATTGTGTCTCTAGGATGGAAATGATGTTAGGCTATATCTAATCCTCAAAACTTTTATGTATAACCTCTGAAAGTTCTATTTGTGATAGTGTTCCTATATGGCCACCGACACTGTTAGCTTGAAGTTTTTGGTGGCATTTTTTACATGTAAAAAACTTGTGCTGCCTAAATTTGAAGCTTAACCCCCCCCCCCCAAAAAAAAAACCCTGAAAAATGTAACATTTTAAGATTGTGAGAAATTGTTTAATATATATAATAACGTTTTTTTATCAACTCACAAATTTGAAATGAAAGAAAGAAAACAGAACAAAAAAAAAAATTGAACTCAAAATTGAGAAGTAAAATCTACCTTCTCATTACAAAATCTGCTGATAAAATACCAGCCAAAGAAATGATCATAAAACTTATAAAAGCTGATACATTTTTTCCATCGCTGCCACCAAACCAACCACAATCAGCTTGAAGCTTCTGATAGACCCAAAATCCGACAGCATTCTGTTTGCAGAAGCTGGTAAAGATTTTGTTGATTTTCTTTTCTGTATCATGTCATTACCTTCTAGAACTGTTATAAGGCTCCTTGGTAAACAAAGAACAGTGGGGTGCCTTGGGAACATTTATGAAAGCATTGAAAGTTTGGACGAATCCTACATGCAATCAGCAGCTACAAAAGAAATCCTTTTGAAGCCAAATGTTACGACCTGTGCTTCTAATATAGCTCGCTTGTTGCCAAGCATGCAATCCTCCATATACACCACAATTTACTTGTGTAAATATCATCAAAATTTCAGTGGTGGCATTGTTAAAGTGGCAAATTATTCAACAGCCGTTTGTCCTTCTTGCCGAAATTATCTTACGAAATCTAATAATGTATTTTTGTTGAATCCCACAAACAATGGCGTACCATACTCGGGTGAGGAAGGTATTATCAAGGGGACAGCAACTTTCATGATAACTGATGATCTGGTGGTGAGCCTATTAGATGACTGAGATTTTTCTTAAATATTCTAAGAGTGTATGTCAATCTTTTGATGTCTTAGCTTGACAGAGCAGTTGTAAAAAGTCAAGCATGATACACTTAATGTGTCAGTTTGTATTTGGTTAAGTGATACAATCTTTTGATGTAATATTTGCTGAACCACTGCAATAGCAGTAGTCTTTTGTATATTATGCACTAAAGTCTTAATGAAAGTAAGTCTATTCAGTCAAAAAAACTTTTTTGGTTTTGTCTTCTTTTTCCAGCTCTTCCTTTTATTTTTTGTTCCATAACTTAACATGGAATCAAGAGCTTAAAAAAATAGATCTTGAGGGACTGTGTGTGAGCTGAAAAACCAAAAAAAAAACCTTCTTCTACACCAAAAACTTTTTAGAACATGATATGGCTTCCAGTAGCTTTGTAATCCCAAATCCTCCTGTATTCATAGGAGAAAACTACCCTATTTGGGCAGTGAAGATGAAGGCATACCTGAGGGCTTTTGACCTGTGGGATGCTATAGAAACAAGTAGAGATGTGCCTCCCCTGAGAGCAAATCCAACTGTTGCTCAAATCAAGCAACACAATGAGGAGGTAGCTAAGAAATACAAGGCTCTCTCTTGTATTCATTCAGCTGTAACAGATGTGATTTTCACAAGGATAATGACCTGTGAAACTGCAAAGGATGCATGGGACAAGCTCAAGGAAGAGTTCCAAGGAAGTGATAGAAAAAGGCAGATTCAAGTGCTAAATTTCTGGAGAGAGTTCAAGGTTCTAAAGATGAAAGAGTCAGAGACTGTTAAGGAGTATTCTGATAGGCTTAGGAAGGTCGTAAGCCAAATAAGGTTGCATGGGGAGGAGTTGTCGGACAAGAGGATAGTTGAAAAGGTGCTGGTCAGTGTTCCAGAGAGGTTTGAGCAAAAAATTTCCTCTCTAGAAGACTCAAAAGACATCTCAAAACTTACCTTGACAGAAGTTGTAAATGCTCTTCAAGCTTTGGAGCATAGAAGGGCTATTAGGCTTGAGGAGTCAACTGAAGAAGCTTTTCAAGCTAAGCTCAAAGACAAACATGGCAGCAACAATTTTGGAAAAAAGCAATCTGGTGAAAGAAAAAACAAAGAGAAAAAAGAAGGAGATGACCACAAGTGGGAAAGCAAAAATGGAAGGTATCGACCTTGTTCTTATTGCAAGAAAAGAAATCATATTGAAAAGCTTTGTTGGTTTAGATCAAGGGTAAAATGTAGAGCTTGTAATCAAATTGGACATGTGGACAAGGTTTGCAAAAACAAAGCAAATCAAAAGGGTCAAGCTCAGGTTGCTGAAAAGCTCTAGCAAGGAGAAGAAATTCTCTTTGTTGCTACTTGCTATGCTGCAAATAGTGGAACAGAAACATGGTTGGTGGATAGTGGATGCACCAATCATATGACTCATAATGCAAGTCTCTTTAAGGAGTTGGACAAGTCCTATGTCTCCAAGGTGAAGATTGGAAATGGAGAGCTTATGGATGTCAAAGGGAAAGGAATGATTGAAGTCGAAACTTCTTCGGGTACAAAGTTTATTTCTGATGTTCTATTTGTACCTGATATAAGCCAAAGTTTGTTGAGTGTGGGACAAATGTTAGAAATGAACTATGTTTTGCACTTTCAAGATATGTCATGTTTCATTTTTGATCCTATTAGTTCTAAGTTGATGACAATCAAAATGAAGAACAAAAGTTTTCCTATAGAATGGAAACAATCAGATTTGAATGCTTATGCTAGTGTAGTGGATGATTCTATCTTATGGCATAAAAGACTTAGGCATTATAATAGTTTAGCCTTGAGATATATGCATGCAAATAAACTTGTTAAAAATCCACCTGTTACCAATGACAAAGCTGGTGTATGCATTGCATGTCAATTTGGAAAGCAAGAAAAGCTTTCCTTCCCACATAAAAGCTGCTCAAGAGTTACAGAGAAGCTACAACTAGTGCACGTTGATGTGTGTGGACCTATGAGTGTTCTATCTCTTAATGGAAGCAGATACTTTCTCTTATTTGTGGATGACTACACTAGAATGTGCTGGGCATATATTCTCAAACAAAAATTAGAAGTATTTGAGGCATTCCAAAGGTTCAAGAGCATGGTTGAAGTTGAATCGGGATGTTTGATGAAGAAATTGAGATTTGATAATGGGACTGAGTACAACTCAAGGGAATTTGCTAGTTTTTGTCAACAAGTTGGAATTCAGCAACGATTTACTGTTTCTTACACTCCTCAACAAAATGGAGTGAGTGAAAGGAAAAATAGAACAATTATGGAGATGGCTAGATGTTTGCTGTTTGAAAAGGATCTTCCAAAAGTATTTTGGGCTGAGGCTGTGAACACCTCAGTATACTTGTTGAATTTGTTACCTACAAGAGCCTTGGTTGGAAAAACTCCTCATGAAGCCTGGCATGGTGTGAAACCTTCAATTGAACATCTCAGAGTTTTTGGATGTGTTTGTTTTTCTCTTATACCAGAAGTAAAAAGAGGCAAGCTTGATAAAAGGGCTGAAGTTGCAGTATTTTTGGGTTATAGTAGCAACTCCAAAGGCTACAGGTTGTACAATGTGACTACCAAGAAAGTGTTTGTCAGCAGAAATGTCAAGTTTGACGAGCATGCAAAGTGGAATTGGGAGAGAAATGAAATTGCAACACAGACACCAATTGTTGTGCCTCAAGAACAAATTTCAGAATTTGAAAGTGATTTTGAATTTGCAGTTAGGGGCACTAGATCATTAGATGAGGTTTATGCTAGGTGCAATGTGGCTACATTAAAACCTACAAGCTATGAAGAAGCTGCTAAGCATGATGAATGGAGAGCAACAATGATTGATGAGATCAAAATGATTAAGAAAAACTCGAATTGGCAGCTTGTTAACTGGCCAAAAAATTGCAAGGTGATTGGTGTTAAGTGGGTTTATAGAACCAAATTAAATTCAGATGGTTCTGTGAACAAACATAAGGCTAGATTGGTGGTTAAAGGATATTCTCAGCAACAAGGAATTGATTTTTCAGATACTTTTGCTCCTATGGCAAGGGATGACACTATAAGACTTTTACTAGCCTTAACAGCAATGAAAGGCTGGAAAGTTTATCACCTTGATGTAAAGTCAACATTCCTAAATGGTTTGCTTGAGGAGGAGATATTTATGGAACAACCAGAAGGTTTTCAAGGTTCTGAAAATGAAGGCAAAGTGTTTAAGCTTCACAAAGCTCTTTATGGGCTGAAACATGCTCCTAGAGCCTAGTATAGCAGAATTGACTCCTATTTGCTGCAAGAAGGGTTCATAAGAAGCGAAAGTGAAGCTACATTATATGTTAAAAAGCTTGAGGATGAGAAGCCACTCATTGTTTCATTGTATGTTGATGATTTGCTTGTTACAGGAGATAATGAAGTGTCTATGGAGCAGTTCAAACAAAGAATGAAAAATATGTTTGAAATGTCTGATCTGGATGATATGAAATACTTTCTTGGGATGGAAATTCACCAATCTGATGCTGGTATTTTTATTTCTCAAAGAAAGTATGCTTTGGAAGTTTTGAAGAAGTTCAAAATGGAAAATTGCAAACCAGTAGCTACTCCACTGGTTTTGAATGAGAAGTTGTCTAAGTCAGATAATCCCGAAAAGGTTGATGCTTCCATTTACAAAAGTTTGATAGGCAACTTGTTATATTTGTCTGCTACTAGGCCAGATATAATGTATGCTGCAAGCTTATTATCTAGATTCATGCAAGCTCCTAGTCAGACTCATTATGGTACAGCTAAAAGGGGTTAAGAGATACATTAAAGGTACATTCAACTATGGCATATGATATTTGAAGAATGATAGTTGCAAGCTTGAAGGTTATGCTGATAGTGATTGGGCTGGAAGTGTGGATGATTGCAAAAGCACTTTAGGTTATGTTTTTTTTCTTTTGGAAGTGGTGCATTTGCATGGAATTCAAAGAAGCAAGATGTGGTGGCTCAATCCTCAGCTGAAGCTGAGTATGTCTTTGCTGCAGTAGTAGCTAATCAAGCCATTTGGCTTAAACTTGCTTTTCTGCAAATAGGGTATGAAATCAACCAGCATGTCCTATATCACGAATAAAACCGGTGTTGTATAATCACAAATAAAAGAGGCTTTCATTCTTAAAACTTCTCAATTGTTATACAAAAATTAAGGCAGCAAAATAAATGGGGTTATTTCTTACCTCATCTATTACTAGATTTATGGTTTTCTCTTCAAGAACCCCTACATCTTTGATATTGAACTTGTGGAGTAAAGTGAAACAAGACATGGCTGACATAGGTGTGACAACAAGATCATCCATGATCATGTATGTAATAACCCCTTTCACATAACCTCCCTTATTGGTAGATGAATCCTTTTTTGGATTAACAATGGTTACAGTTTGATTCATAACATTGTTGCAGGAAGGACAAATGGATTTAGAATCATTGGAAACATAGAAACCACAGTTGCTAAAATGGTTATTATTACCACACCTATAAATTCCGACGGGTTTGGATGATTTAATTGTTGGCAACAAAGGAGGCACATTTGCAGCATTGTTGGGAACATAGGCTTCAAAAGGGTGTCTTTGTTTGCTGCTGAGTGAATGTAGGTATCGTTCATATTCTCAAGGCTGTCGTAAAGGTTTCTAAGGGAACCCACCATCTGTTCTTTGGTAAGAAGCCTTGTGACAGTACCAACAGGTAATGACAGAATGTTGAAGATAAAATCGACAAATTGTTTCCCAGATTCTGCAAATAGAACTCTTTGGCTAGTTGAGTCAACAAGAAGTTTCAAGCTAATAGTGTTGGCAGCCATGGCTTGAAAAGACTTAAAGAAACTAATAGAGACTCAAGAACTACAACAAAGAACAGAGAGGAACAGAGATGAACAGCACGTAAGTAATTTGACAAACTATTGAGAAATTCTGTAAAATTCATTCTCATTTATCAATTTCAGAGGTAATGTATTTATACATTGTTTACTTAACTGTTTTAATAACAGTTTTAACAACTAATCTGTTATTAACAGAAATTTGAAAATAACTTCTATTAACAAACTATTAACAAGTCTTTAATTTGGTTTAAACTTTAAATTCCCTTTATCCTTTAGTTTAAATTTATTTATCTCTATATTTGAATTTTGAATATTTGTTATTTAAATTTCCTTTATTATAGGAATTATCTTTGTTTTTTAAAATTTCCATTCAAGAGACACAACTGGAAGAACAAAACGTCACCTATTTGATACTATAGTTTCTTCTTTACCAAGGAACACAAGCAGTAAGCACCGACTTGGACTGCGATCATGCCCTCAGCAATTTCAGTCCCTATTCGCACAAAATAGCTTAAGCCAATGTTACTAAAAAGAAAAAGTGTCAAACTACGAACTACATATACATATTACCGATGTATTATTCAAATTATTTGAATTGTAAAATTCAACTCGATACTCGAAATCTTTTCGAATAGAATTTTGAAAAAAAAAAAAAGAGAACTGATACCACTGAATTAATGATCATATAGAGCGTCATCAACCTTGTTGCGAGATGACTAACCATGCAGTGGCGAGTACATATGACAAATAGTTCAAGTTATAAACCATCTTGCTGACAGGCCAAGCATAAGTCATCTGGCGGACAGTACAAGTCTAAGTCATTTGGTAGATAGTCTGAAAGTACAAGAATGTTGGCGGACTCTCCATATGCGATGAGTAAGAACAAACTCGTTGATGCTCAAGCTGCGCACTGTATGGTGAACCGTGAAGCTGCTAACTATTTGGCGGATTGAAGACATGCAGATTATATCCACCAATTGCATGGAAATATTTTGGTGTCTGTTGCACAAGTTATGTTAGACGTGTCAGATAAAATCAATCTTAATCGATAAATTTTTTTTTATATATATTTAGGTGTTACTGACACAAATCATAAATTTTTTCAACTTTCAAGATTTTTAGTTTTAATTTAAAAATAAAGATGAAATATAGTCAGATTGAATGGCTAATTTTCTCCATTTTACTTTCTTTATTCATAACACCAACAAACTCAAAGCAAATATATAATTAAAAAACAAAGAAAACCAAAAAAAACTTAAATTAAATTTGTGGGTCATTCCAATAAAGGAATTAAACCTCCAAAATTAGGCGTATGCTGCTTCAAACTGCGAACACACGGTATTCTTTAGTAAAAGGCGAAAGAATAGTTCGCTTTGTGCTCACAGCACAGCTCCGTGAGAAAGACAGTTGATTTGCGCTTTCATTTATAGGTGTCTGTTGGGTGCTGTTTTCTTTTTCTTAGGAATGTGGGATTCTGCTTTCCTCGAGCTTTTACTGCTGTTTCCCCTTATTTTTCATGCTTTATCTTTACGAAAAAAATGGTTCCCTTCTCTGCTAATATTGAGATATTTCTTCCTGAAACTATATGTTTTTTTTCTTCCATGGCCTATTTATATGAAGAAACTGGTTTGGCAAGTATATGTTTGATCATTTTCATAATAAAATTGACAAATAGCTCTACAAGAATCCAAATGCCGGTATAGTGTGTTCTTGTTGATTGCATTTGTATGTTTGGCAACAAGAGATTTAGAGGTTTCAACAATGTATCCAACCATGGATTTTATAGTAAGCAACCTTATAAAACAGTACCACCAGGCAATAACAACATGCCCAACAGAAAATAACTGGAAACAGCCATGTAACATGAATGGAGTTGATTTATTAGGATTAACTTCCACAGTAAATCATACATGACTTGAACTTATCGAATCTGTTACCATATAGACAATCCATGTTTTCCAAATATGAACTTAATCGGATACCAGTAGATATGCATATTCAGTTTGAGGTTAGTATAAATCAAATCAAGGATCTCTATCAATTAAAAGAATTGCAACGATGCCCTCAGCAATTTTATTCCCTATCTGCACAAAGTAGAGTTTAAGACATGGCAAACAGAGTTAGCAGTCATGGTAGCAATGCCTTGGTAGATTTTGCTGTGTGTAGGCTATTTAGTGAATTGGATGGCCTATTCAAACTTTCAGCTACATTAAACAGAGTTGAAGTGAGTGATTAAAGGATTCTTTCCAATATTTTTATGTCCCATTATTACATACAAATAGTATTCACTTTGAAATCTTAAGTATAGGGAAAACTTATATATAAAAGATATTGAGGATTAGATAAAAGCATATAGTTTCAAGTTATAAAATTGAACAGACATTCTTAAACATTGTTTCCAGATGAGACAATTGCAAGAACAAAAAGAACCACTTCTCAAAATGATACCTTAATTTCTAGGTTTCAATTTCTAAAATGAGATTATTTGGGCTTGAACAAATTTATCATTAAATCCAAGACTTCAGTGAATAATAGGTTCAGACTTCACACAGGACTTTTTCTTCCCACCAAGGAAAACATCAGTAAGCACTGTCTTGGACTGCATCGATGCCCTAAGCAATTCCACCGCCTATTACACAAATATAACAAATTTAAGCCAGTGGTGTGGTGTTAAGAATGTTGTATCAAACAAGGCAAACAAAGAAAAGTACAAAAGCCAATTTTAAAGTTATGATAAGACAATATATTGTTTTACCTCTTCAACTCCCACACCAATGGCTTTCTCTTCAAGATCACTCACATCCTTGATGTTGAACTTGTTGAGCAAAGTGATAATTGACTTAGTGGACATAGGGCTCACCACCAGATCATCAGTTATCATGAAAGTTGCTGTCCCCTTGATAATACCTTCCTCACCCGAGTATGGTACGCCATTGTTTGTGGGATTCAACAAAAATACATTATTAGATTTCGTAAGTTAATTTCCGCAGGAAGGACAAACGGCTGTTGAATTATTTGCCACATTAACAATTTTGCCACCACTGAAATTTTGATGGTATTTACACAAGTAAAGTGTGGTGTATATGGAGGATTGCATGCTTGGCAACTGTTGAATTTAGATTGTATGCAACATTGAGCTTAGAGTTAGTTAGGCTAGGGGCACTTTTCCATGTTTTCTTGCATAATTTAGTGCAGAACATCTGCACATTTTAGTGCTGAAAATCTGCTTATATTATGCAGATTTTGTTCCTATCCTATTGTTCTTATTATTACTTTTGGTAATGTATTTTGATTATAAATGTAATGTTTTCACATTATATTGTATTTTGTTTCTTCTTGCCTTGCTCTGCATTTTTCTTCTTTCTTTTGCTGCTGTCAAAAACCCAACAACAACAAGCGAGCTATATTAGAAGTACAGGTCGTAACATTTGGCTTCAAAAGGATTTCTGTTGTAGCTGCTGATTGCATGTAGGATTCGTCCAAATTTTCAATGCTTTCATAAATGTTCCCAAGGCACCCCACTGTTCTTTGTTTACCAAGGAGCCTTATAACAGTTCCAGAAGGTAATGACATGATACAGAAAAGACAATCAACAAAATCTTTACCAGCTTCTGCAAACAGAATTCTGTCGGATTTTGGGTCTATCAGAAGCTTCAAGCTGACTGTGGTTGGTTTGGTGGCAGCGATGGAAAAAATATCATTGTTAGAATGTGAATATCACAGTACTTCTGCAACACTGTCACTGGTTTTATAATTTTGGCAGGGTCCATGGTTTATATAGAGCTTAATTTGCAATAACCAATGACCATAGAGAAGTGGAATGGCCAATGCAAATAACACAAGTTTTGTTGAATTCCAAGGGACAGTCAAAACCTTCACAGTAATTACTGACTTGAGAATTCAATGATCTTAACCATATTTCTTTTTACCAACTCCATTCTCCAAATTAGCACCAATTCCGATAATCGACGAATTCCAATTGATCCAATATTGTATACTAATCGGAAAACAGACGTTTTTATATATATTAAACAATTTCTCACAATCTTAAAATGTTACATTTTTCAGGGTTTGGCGGGGTCAAGCTTCAAATTTAGGCAGCACAAGTTTTTTACATGTAAAAAATGCCTCCAAAAGCTTCAAGCGAACAGTATTGGTGGCCATATAGGAACACTATCACAAATAGAACTTTCAGAGGTTATACATAAAAGTTTTGAGGATTAGATATAGCCTAACATCATTTCCATCCTAGAGACACAATTGCAAGAACACCACATCACTTTTGATCTTATTACCCAAGGAGCACAACAGTAAGCACCGTCTTGGATACCAACAATGCCCTCAGCAATTTCATTCCTTATTTGCACAAAGCAAAGTAAAAGTGTAAAAACAATATTCCTTTACAAAATTGCATCAAAAAAAGGGATCATTTACCTCATCCACTCTCATATCGATGACTTTCTCTTCAAGAACCCCAACATCCTGAACTTTGAACTTGTTAAGCGAAGTGATAGTAACAACTCCCTTGACATAACCTCCCTCACCTGAGGATGAACATGAACCCTTGATTCACAATAGTCAACTTTTGGCTCAAAACATGGCTGCGGGCAGGACAAAGGGATTTTGGATAATTTGCCACATACATGCAACCCATGCCATTTTTATGGTGGCTACACCCATAAAGATTAGTGGTGGATGCTGAGGATTGGAAACAAGAGTGGTACATTATTAGCAGCATAGATAGAAACCAGAGGCTCTTTAAAAGGGTGTCTTTAATTGCTGCTTACTGCATGTAGTTGGTATATTGTTCGATATGGTTACATATGTTAAATATAGGGGTGTTGGGGTTATCAGCAACAAAATCAAAGAAAAAAGGAAACTGAAAATCAAACAAGTAGCAAGGGAGCTTGTCTCTGTTATCTCCATCATTTAAACTCAAAATATATCATCTTGCTCACAAATGTATGAGAGTCGCATTTGGTCAGCTCGCACCTTTTGTCTTTTGCTGAGCAGCTCACATCTTCAATATATGAGAGTCACTGCATGAATGGCCATTTCTCAACAAAGGAAAATTTGCAGTAACAGACAACACAGAAGTATAACGCCAAAGAAATACTTTTTAACTACAATTTGATGGACCATTCCAATAAAGGAATTTGGCCTCCAAAAATAGGCGTATGCTGCTATAAGCGACGAGCACACGGTCTTCTGTTTACTTGCGCTTTCATTTATTAAAAATGGTAGAGTACCTTTGTCTGTTTCTATGGAATGTGGGATTCCGCTCCTTTCTGGAGCTCTTAAACCTTGGCAACTTCTTTGTAGCTCTACTCTTCCACTTATTCTTCAACCTTTAAACTCTACTCAACGAAATTATCCCTCTTTTAAGTATTTCTTCTGAAAATTATCATTTTCGTGATGTTAATTTACATTATGAAATTCCTTTTAACTGTTACTTTTATTATGGTTCATCATTCCAATTGGTAAAACATATGATTTTTTCCAAGCCAACAATTATTTTAAAACATTTGTCTGAAACATCAACAAGATCTTGAAAGATCACCATATATAAATATTCAATAACAAAAGAAAAGGAGCAACGATATTCTTTGGATCAGCACCCGCAAGGCCTTTTAAATGCATCATCATCAGCAGAAGCATTTCTCATTTCTATCACCTAGAACGCTTCTTCCTGGCCTTTTGGGTAAGGAATACATCAGTAAGCATAGTCTCAGACAATAGCGATGCCTTCAGTATCTTCACACCCTGAAATAAAAACCATACCAAAGCCATAAGACAATTGTTTCTTACAGCAACTTATAAACGAAACAGGATAAAAGGAAGCTCACCTCATTAGTTCCTACATTAACCATTTTTTGTTCCAATGCATCAAGTTGTTTAATGTTGAACTGTTGTAAATGACAGACAAACTCAGCAAGGCAATGCCTTGATAACTAAGTTTTGAAGCTTGCAGAAGAAACAATGACCTTTATATGAGAAAAAACAGAGAAAAATGAGAGCAAGAATGCTTGAAAAACTGATCTGATCTGTTCTTCCATTAGTCCAAAGTATACAAAAGAAATTCATAGCAACCATAAGGTATGGTGCAGATCTGCATTACATAAGCAGATTTGTACAGTAGAAAGCATGGAACAATACATTAAAATATGATCCTAGACTAACTGTCATAATTCACTATAAGTCAGCACTTAAAATTTGACCAATTACATGATCAAATTAAAATGAAATTAACAGCATCAAAAATACAAAATGAACTTGAATCTTCATGTAACTTGTTTGCTGCAGTAGCTCTATTTGAGCTGAGCCACTATTCAACACTACTCCTTGGCTTGCATGCAGCAAACACCAATTCTTACCCTCAAATCCTCAAATCTTGTTGCATTAAGAGGTTTAGTCAAGATATCAGCTAATTGATCCCCAGAACTGCAATGAATCAGTTTGACTTCATGGGATTGTTGTGCTTGTCTAACAAAATGAAACTTAATCTTAAAATGCTTGGTTCTGCCATGAAACACTGGATTCTTTGCAATTGCAACAGTAGATTGATTGTCACACTTAATCTTTGTTGCTATTTCTTGATGCAAGTTGAGGTCTTTCATAAGCTTTCTCATCCAAATAGCTTGACTGGCAGCTGCTGCAGCTGCAACATACTCTGCTTCAGCTGTAGATTGAACTACGATTGTTTGCTTCTTTGAGCTCCAACTGAAAACAATTGATCCTAGGGTGAATAGATACCCTGAAGTACTCTTCATGTCATCTTCAGATCCTGCCTAATCACTATCAGTGTATCCATACATCTTCATGTCTTCTGTCTTAACAAATTTGGTTCCATAATTCAGAGTTCCTTTGATGTACCTTAGAACTCTTTTAGCTGCTTGCAAATGTGATGAATTGCAGTAATGCATGAATCTAGATAAGAGATTAACAGCAAAAACAATGTCTGGTCTGGTAGCTGTTAAATAAAGTAAACAACCAACCAAACTTCTATCATCTGCCTCATTAACCTTTTCAAAGGTTCCTTGACTTGAGAGTTTTTTACCAACAACAATTGGAGTGATGGCTGACTTGCAATTCTCCATGCAGAACTTGTTTAATATCTTCAAAGCAAAGGCCTTCTGACTTATAAAAATACCCTCTTATGTCTGAGATACTTCCATGCCTAAAAAATAAGACATTTGTCCCAAGTCAGACATTTCAAACATTTCTTCCATTTTCTTCTTGAAATCAGTTAACATCTCCTCATTTCTTCCTGTTACAAGGAGGTCATTAACATATAGGGAGACTATTAAAAGTGTTTCGTCACCAGCTTTCTTCAGATACAAAGTTGGTTCATCGATGCTTCTCTCAAAATCAAGACTTGATAGATAGCTGTCGATCCTGTCATACCAGGCCCTTGGTGCCCGCTTCAAACCACACAAAGCCTTCTTTAGCTTGTAGACTTTTGCTTCTTAACCAAGTACTTTGGAACCATCTGGTTGTTCTACATAAATTTCCTCATTGAGAAAACCATTGAGAAAAGCAGATTTCACATCAAGCTGATGTATCTTCCACTGCTTTTGAGCTGCTAGAGCAATTAAGAACCTAATTGTGTCAAGTCTTGCCACAGGTGCAAATGTCTCAAAATAGTCAATCCCATACTTTTGACTAAATCCCTTCACTATCAGTCTTGCCTTAAGCTTGTTCAAAGAGCCATCAGCATTGTGCTTGGCCCTAAAGACCCATTTTACTCCAATGATCTTTCTATCAGCTGGTCTTTCAACTAGTTCCCATGTCTGGTTTTTGTTTATCATGTTGATTTCTTCCTGCATTGCATCCTTCCAGCCCCGTTGTTCATAAGCCTCATTGAAACTGATTGGCTCAGCATTTGCTAGATCTGCCCTTTCATAAACTTCAATGAGCAGTCCTGTTCCCTTGACAGGCACATCATCTAAGTCCATGTCCTGATCAATTTGAGTTTCAGCCTCCTGGTTTGCCAACACTTTATCACCAACTTGTTCAGGTTCTAACTTGTTCTAGTTCCAAGCTGATGCTTCATCAAATACAACATCTCTACTCACAAAGATCTTGAGTGTTGAAGGATATAACATCCTATACCCTTTCTTATCACTATTGTATCCCACAAAGATTGCTGGTTGTGCCCTTCTATCAAGCTTATCCCTCTTTACTGCAGGAACAGATGCATTGTAAATACAACCAAAGATCCTCAAATGTGCAACCGAGGGCTTAAAACCAAACCATACCTCAAAAGGAGTTTTGTTCTTTAAGGCCCTTGTAGGAAGCCTATTTTGAAGATAAACAGCAGTGTTAACTGCTTCTGCCCACAGATTCTTTGGAAAATTTCTTTCAAACATCAGACACCTAGCCATATCCAATAAGGTCCTGTTTTTTCTTTCACTAACACCATTTTGTTGTGGTGTATAGACATTTGTAAACTGATGTACAACACCAGAGTCATTACAGATCCTTTGAAACACTTTTGATGTGTATTTAGTCCCATTATCTGACCTTAGTGTCTTTAACTTGCAGTCTGATTGATTCTCAACAATTGCCTTGAACTTCCAAAATACTGAACCAACTTCTGACTTCTGTTTAAGGAAATAAATCCAACAATATCTAGAAAAATCATCAATAAACAAGATGAATACATACTGCCATTTAAGGACTCAGTCTTCATTGGACCACAAACATCAGTGTGAACAAGCTGTAACTTCTTAGTGTCTCTCTAGGCTTTGTTGGCTGGAAATGGTAGTCTTGCCTGCTTTCCCATCTGACATACATCACAGACTTGATGATGCTCAACCACTTTGGTGAAATTTTCAACCAAATTTTCCTTAGACAACTGAGCTAATGACTTGTAATTTACATGTCCCATTCTTTTATGCCACAACTTTGATTCATCTAAAATAGAGGCATAAGCAACAATAGAATCCTGTTCCCAGTCAACTATGAAGCTTCTATCAGTTATTGTGACTAACATTAGCTTGGATCCACTTGGATCACAAATGGAACATTTTTTGTCCTTGAACATAACAGAATAGCCCTTCTCAATCAACTGAGCTATGCTTAACAAGTTTCTATCTATTTCAGGTACCAATAGCACATTTGAAAGAAGCTTAGTACCTGTAGGTGTGTTGATGAGAACATCACCTTTTCCTTCAGCCTTGATGTATTGACCATTCCCAATCCTCACTCTGGAATTGAAGCTTGTATCAATCTTCTTAAAAATCTCAGCATCAGGTGTCATATGGTTTGTACAACCATTGTCCAACAGCCAACCTTTGGTAAATTTTCTTTTTATTGCAGAATTGGATGTTGCAAATGCTTGCTCCTCCTGAGCATCACTTTCTTCAGCTACCTGAGCCTTAGCTGCTGGTTGCTGTGATTGCTGTTGCTTATGATATACCTTATTTCAACACACTTTTTTTGCATGTCCCATCTTTTTGCAATTTTTGCATTGAACATCTGGCCTATACCAGCAGTAGATTTAAGGATGAGTGGTCTTCTTGCAATGAGAACATGGAGGATAACTTTTCTTTACTCCATCTCTTCTGAACTTGTCTTTGTTGTTCAACCAAGGTTTCTTCCCTTTGGAGTTAGAAGAGGTTGTGGTGGACTTGCCTTTGGCTTGAAATGCCCCTTCATGGTGCTCTACCTATCTACTTACTCTCCTTTGTTCTTGAGCATAAAAGGCATTGACTAACTCAATTAGTGTGATATTTGACAGGTCTCTTGAGTCTTCCAAAGAGGAGATCTTTGCCTCATACCTTTTTGGTAAGGTTGCTAAAACCTTTCTACTATTCTGCTCTCATTGAACTGCTCCCCAAGAAGCCTGATGCTATTAACCACAGCCATGACTCTTCCTGAATATTCCTTGACTGTCTCTGACTCACTCATCTTCATGTTTTCAAAATCTCTCCTGAGATTGATAAGCTGCTGCTGTCTTGTTTTCTCGGTGCCCTGAAATTCCTTCTTCAACTTGTCTCAGACCTGCTTTGGAGTTTCACAAGCCATAATCCTAGTGAAGATCCCATCTGACACACAGTTTTGAAGGCATGACATAGCCTTGTACTTCTTTGCTCTATCATCAGAGTGTTGCCTGATCTGAGCTACTGTTGGGTTGGCTCTCAAGGGAGGTGGTTCAACATCAGCATTGACAACTTCCCACAAGTCAAATGCCTGCAGGTAAGTCTTCATTTTTACTACCCAAATGTGGTAGTTCTCACCATTAAATTGTGGTGGTGTTGTTGGAGAGAAGTTGGAAGAAGACATGAGTGTTTTTTCGAGACAAACAAGTGTAAGGCCCTTTTAAGAAGTAGGCTCTGATGCCAATTGTTGTAAATGACAGACAAACTCAGCAAGGCAATGCCTTGATAACTAAGTTTTTGAAGCTTGGAGAAGAAATAATGGCCTTTATATGAGAAAAAACAGAGAAAAATGAGAGCAAGAATGCTTGAAAAATTGATCTGATCTATTCTTCCATTAGTCCAAAGTATACAAAAGAAATTCATAGCAACCATAGGGTATGGTGCAGATCTGCATTACATAAGCAGATTTGTACAGTAGAAAGCATGGAACAATACATTAAAATATGATCCTAGACTAGCTGTCATAATTCACTATAAGTCAGCACTTAAAATTTGACCAATTACATGATCAAATTAAAATGAAATTAACAGCATCAAAAATACAAAATGAACTTGAATCTTCATGTAACTTGTTTGCTGTAGTGGCTCTATTTGAGCTGCATGTGAGCCACTATTCAACATGAACTTATTGAGCATATTTATGCTCGAAATAGTTGACATAGGGGTAACTGTTAGATCTCCATGACTGTGTATGTAACGACCCCTTTCATGTAACCATCCTCATTTTGCAGGAGATGATGAAGTTGAAACCATATTTGAGGGGTTTACAAATGTTTCAGGGTCGCTATTAGGGCGTGTAGATGTTTGAACATTTACATAATACTGTTGGATTTTGAAGAAGGAAAGGTTGAAACAGAAGGAAAAAAATCAAAATTGGAGAAGTTAATTTTTAGTGAATTGTTTCATTCATAAAAAACTGATTGCTAAGTTTACATGAAAAATTATGCTTAAATAAGCTGAAAATAATAGTAAGCTATTACAAGTTGGCTTAATCTAGTGACTAGATTCATATAACTTTCTTTTTTATTGGCTGGTTTCTATCTAATCACCTGCCAAAATGTCTAATCAAAATTTATCACAGTTTCAGTGCAAGTTGACAAGTTGGCAACTTGCAGAATGAAGAGGTCACAGGTGAGCTCATGGTTTTTGGTGAGCTCGCATTTTTTGCGAGCTCGCAATTCGCATGGATGATCATTTCGCAACAAATACAAAAGATGCCGATATAATCCATGAGGTTTTGATGACTGAATGTTCGGCGACAAGAGAGGAACATTGATTGCTAAACTTGAAGATTTAGGGTCCAACAAGGTATTCTTGTTTGTTGTCGGTTGAATGTATGCATCACCCAAATTTTCAAATCTCTCGTAAAGGTTTGCAAGGCATCCAACCATGCCTTCTTTCCTAAGCAACTTTATAACAGTACCAAAAGGCAATAACAATATGTTTAAGAGAAAATAAACAAAATCTTTTCCAGCTTCGGCGTATAAAACCCTTTGCCCTTTTGTATCTATCAGAAGATTCAAACTCATGGTGGTTGCAGTGTCCAAGCCCTATACTTGGAAAGCATTGAAAGGACTGATGGGGATGGATAGCCAAAGCAAATATAAACAAATGAAGCAGAGGTGATTACAAGGGATTCTTTCAACTACTTTCAAGGTTATATCTATTATAACATACATATGGTAGAAATTTTTTTTGGGTAAGGGTGATCCGAGCCTTGCTCAATTTAGGCATTGTTTAGATCCCAAGATTAGAGCTATAAATAGAACATTTGGGGAAGAATTTAGCGAATAGTTGATGGTAATTGGACTGACATACTTGAAGTTCAATTTACAAGAATAAAACAAGTTAAGAACATAATCCATCATTTATTTATATTGAAGAGCATAAACATCATTTCTAGCATAGAAACACAATTTGCATAAACACCAAATTACTTAAGTTGATACTTTAGTTTCTTCTTTCCCAACGAATAAAACAGTAAGCACCTCTTCGATTGCAATGTTGTTAAAATGTTTAAGCAATGTTTATTAAAAAGGCAAAAGTATCATGGTGGTCATTGTACTAGAAGTCGGATTGCATTTCGCCCACTCAACTCAAAAAAGGGCAAATTAATTCCTGTACATTATATCAAAGAGCAAAGTGGTCCTTGTATTAAAAATTTCATTCATTTTTACTGTTAAAAATTGGTTTTTATATGTTAACATGAGATACACATAATACACTATGTGTAACTGTCTGGATATTCTGTCAGTCACATCAATTTTTAACAATAGAAATGGATGAAATTTTTAATAGAAATGACTAATTTACTATTTAATTTAATGTACAAATCTAACCCCTAATATAAAAGCTTCCATAGTACTTTTATCTATTAAAAATGGACTAGTGTCAAACTAAATATACATATACATGCGGCAACTGCCACTTTGATGGTACCTACTCCTATGAAGATTGGTGGTGGATTTTAGGGAATTGTATGTTTGGAAACAAGAGTGGTACGTTATCAGCACCATAGTTACAAAACCATAGGCTTTAAAAGGGTGTCTTTGTTTGCTGCTGACTCCATGTACCTATCACCCAAAATTTTCAATGCTGTCATAAAGGGTTCCAAGGCCATCCCATAAATCCTTTTCCAGTAAGGAGCCTTACGATAGTGCCAACAGACATTGACAGAATGTTGAAGACAAAATCAACAAATTCCGTTGCCATCTTTCTGGATTTTTCAGCAAGAGCTTTTATGTACTTTGTTACCAAAAAAACATATAACGAATATCTGAGAATCAACTATGGGGGAACTGTGTAAACGACATCAGTAAACCAGCCATAGTTAAAAATCAAATAAATAAAAGCCATAATACGATTTGTTTGTGAAGAGCCAAACCTGGATCTAGACATAAGCCGAGAAGACCACTGTAAAAAAAATTATAACTAAAATTTGAGGGGCCATTTCAATGAAAGAATTAACCCTCCAAAAATTAACATAAGCCACTTTATATGGCGAAAACACCATATTCTTTAGTAAAAGGCGAAAGAATAGTTCATTCTGTGCTCACCGCACGGCTCCATAAATTTTAAGCACCATCTGCGCTTTAATTTATAAGAGTTGGTTGACTGCCCCTTGTCTGCTTCCTAGGGATGTGGGATTCTGCTCTTTTCTACAGCTTTTAAACCGTGGCGAATTCTTATTTCATTCTAATTTGTTTCCATACAGACAATGAGTAAACGAATACCAGTACATATGCATATTCAATTTTCTTTTTCATATATATTTTTGGTACATAACTTTTTAATACTTTTAATTCTAGTAACAGTCTGTGAAACAATTGATTATTGGTTACAAGGGTGTTAACAATGTTGTACAACCAGGTGAATTGATACAAGATCATTTCCAAAACCAGTTTACCAGCAAATAATAAAAAATATACACTGAAACAATCTATAGACTCAAAATGAAGAGGAAAAGATGTTAGGATAAATTTGCTAAATAACTTTTTCATATATTTGATTCTAGTAACACTGTCTAATATGTGATTTGGAATTGATTTATGATATTCTTGTACAAATTTAAACTTTGGAATATTGCAGGCTAATCTGTTTTTTAGATCAATGAATTGATTTATCATCACTTGTATAAATCTCTTCTTTGTATGAAATCTGGTATGCTTGTTCTAATACTTACAGAGGCCTTCTAAACTTTCTCAAAGTATTGATAGGGCCACGAAACTGCAACACTAATAGATAGGATTCTATTTTTAGTCTTCTAATTATCATGAGCCAGGTTTGGGATGAAAAAGAAGAAAAGGGAGAAGATTGGCTTGATTTGGTATCTTATCATATGCTTGACTTAGATATGGTTTAGACTTTGGTTTGCACTAAGCTTTGCTTGGATCCAAAGATAGGAAAATAAGGTTTGAGCTTTTGAAGGTTTAAATCATCATAGCAATTAAGACTCTAAAAGGATTAAAAGATTATCTATCAGTACTCATAGATTTGAGCTGTCATATTTTTGAGCCAGACTTGACGAGTGCTATATACATTATTAAGTAAACAATAAAACAACTTATAGAGGAAGTTTATGATTATCCACACTCCAACAGGGAGCTAAAAGATTGCAGTACTAAAATAGGTTAAGACTCGTTAAAACCACACCATTATTACATAGAAGGCTCAAAGAATTCTCATACAAACTGAAAATCAACCAGCATGTCCTATATCACGATTGAATGTACTCCAGAAGAGTTGCTAGCATCACTTTCGCCCGCCTTCTTCTCGAGGAACGCATCAGTGAGCACTGTCTTGGACTGCAACAATGCCTT
Source organism: Gossypioides kirkii (assembly GCA_005610355.1). Taxonomy (NCBI): domain Eukaryota; kingdom Viridiplantae; phylum Streptophyta; class Magnoliopsida; order Malvales; family Malvaceae; genus Gossypioides; species Gossypioides kirkii. The sequence goes on along the minus strand of CP032252.1, from coordinate 3,926,931 downwards.
CAATAATTTCATACCCTATTTGCAGAAAAGCAAGTTTAAAACCGGTGTTGTATAATCACAAATAAAAGAGGCTTTCATTCTTAAAACTTCTCACTTGTTATATAAAGCAGCAAAAGAAATGGGATTGTTTCTTACCTTATCTATTCCTATATCAATGGTTTTCTCTTCAAGAACCCGTACATCCTTGATATTGAACCTGTTGAGTAAAGTGATACAAGAAATGGCTGACATAGGCCTTACAACAAGATCATCCGTGATCATGTATGTAATAACCCCTTTCACATAACCTCCCTCATCAGTAGGTGAAGCCTTCTTTTTTGGATTAACAACTGTTGCGATTTGGTTCATAACATTATTGCAGGAAGGACAAATGGATTTAGAATCATTTGCCACATAGAGACCGCAGCTGCTACGATGGTAAATATTAACACACCTATAAATTCCGGTGGGTTTTGCGTTTGACGATTCGAGTGTTGGAAACAAGGGAGGCACATTTGCAGCATTGTCGGGAACTATAGGCTTCAAAAGGGTGTCTTTGTTTGCTGTTGGCTGAATGTAGGTATCATTCATATTCTCAAGGCTGTCATAAAGGTTTCCAAGGGAACCCACCATCTGTTCTTTGGTGAGAAGCCTTATGACAGTGCCAACAGGTAATGACAGAATGTTGAACATAAAATCGACAAAATCTTTTCCAGATTCTGCAAATAGAACTCTTTGGCTTGTTGAGTCAACGAGAAGCTTCAAGCTAACAGTGTTGGTAGCCATGTGGTGGATACAGTTTCTAGGCTCTTTATAATGGCTCGGCTAATGGGAATTGGGTAACCCTAGCAAATATATGGATGCTTTTCTTCATTGGATCTCAAAAAAATTGAGTTGAAGTGAGTAACAAGGATTCTTTCCCCTATTTTCATGTCTCATATAGTATTTCTATTATAACATGAAAATGGTAAAACTTTTAGATCATTTAGCTCTAAGTATACGGCTAAGGTTTTCAACTTCAAGGGAGATTCGATCCCTGCTCAAAGAGAGGGATAAATTTACGGAAAATTGCAATTATTGTAATTCCTTCCTTGAAGAGATATGGCTACCTTCTTTAGCATGAAATCCAAGTATTGTTTGGATCCCAAGATTGAGGTTATTATAAATAAAGGTTTGAGGATTACACAAAGCGATATAGTTTCAAGTTATTCTATTGGACTGACATGCATGCTTGAAGTTCACTTTACATAAATAAACAAGTTAAGGAACAAGAAAATATTCTTTTACCTTATTAACTCCCACAGCAATGACTTTCTCTTTAGCCACATCCTTGACGTTGAACTTGTTGAGCAAAGTGATGATAGATTTAGTGGGCAGAGGCCTCACAACAAGATAATCTCTAATCATATAAGTTACACTTTCCTTAACAAAACCTCCCCCAACCTTGTTTGGCAGATTCGCAAAAGTGAAATTACTGTCCAAAGCGCGGTACAGCATGGAGAACTGGATTTTGGACCATTTGCCATATTGTATGTTGTAAATAACAAACAAACTCAACAAGGCAATGCCTTGATAACTAAGTTTTTGAAGCTTGGAGAAGAAACAATGGTGTTTTTATGAAGAAAAACAGAGAAAAATGAGAGCAAGAATGTATTTGAATAACTGATCTGCTTTCTTTCATTCATTAGTCCCAAGTATACAAAAGAAATTCATAGCAACCATAGGGTATGGTGGATATCTGCATTACATCAGCAGATTTGTACAGTAGAAAATATGGAACAATACATTAAAATATGATCCTATACTAGCTGTCATAATTCACTATAAGTGAGCACTTAAAGTTTGACCAATTACATCATCAAATTAAAATGAAATTAACAGCATCAAAAATACAAAATGAACTTGAATCTTCATGTAGCTTGTTTGTTGCAATAGCTCTATTTGTGCTGCATGTGAGCCACTGTTCAACACTCCTCCTTGGCTTGCATGCAGCAAACTCCAATTCTTGCCCTCAAATCCTCAAATCTTGCTGCATTAAGAGGTTTAGTTAAAATATCAGCTAGTTGATCCCCAGAACTGCAATGAATCAGTTTGACTTCATGGGATTGTTGTGCTTCTCTAACAAAATGAAACTTGATCTTAAAATGCTTGGTTCTGCCATGAAATACTGGATTCTTTGCAATTGCAACAGCAGATTAATTGTCACACTTAATCTCTGTTGCTCTTTCTTGATGCAAGTTGAGGTCTTTCATAAGCTTTCTCAACCAAATAGCTTGACTGACAGCTACTGCAGCTGTAACATACTCTGCTTCAGTTGTAGATTGAGATATAATTGTTTGCTTCTTTGAGCTCCAATTAAAAACAGCTGATCCTAGTGTAAACAGATACCCTGAAGTACTCTTCATGTCATCTTCAGATCCTGCCCAATCACTATCAGTGTATCCATACATCTTTATGTCTTTTGTCATAACAAATTTGGTTCCAAAATTCAGAGTTCCTTTGATGTACCTTAGAACTCTTTTAGCTGCTTGCATATGTGATGAATTGCAGCAATGCATGAATCTAGATAAAAGATTAACAGCAAAAACTATGTCTGGTCTGGTAGCTGTCAAATAAAGTAAACAACCAACCAAACTTCTATAATCTGCCTCATTAACCTTTTCAAAGGTTCCTTGACTTGAGAGTTTTTTTTAACAGCAACTGGAGTGATGGCTGACTTGCAATTCTCTATGCAGAACTTGTTTAATATCTTCAAAGCAAAGGTCTTCTGACTTATAAAAATACCCTCCTGTGTCTGAGATACTTCCATGCCCAAAAAATAAGACATTTGTCCCAAGTCAGACATTTCAAACATTTGTTCCATTTTCTCCTTGAAATCTGTTAACATCTCCTCATATCTTCCTGTTACAAGGAGGTCATCAACATATAGGGAGACTATCAAAAGTGTTTCATCACCAGCTTTCTTCAGATACAAAGTTGGTTCATTGATGCTCCTCTCAAAATCAAGACTTGATAGATAGTTGTCGATCATGTCATACCAGGCCCTTGGTGCCTGCTTCAAACCATACAAAGCCTTCTTCAACTTGTAGACTTTTGCTTCTTGACCAAGTACTTTGAAACTATCCGGTTGTTCTAAATAAATTTCCTCATTGAGAAAACCATTGAGAAAAGCAGATTTCACATCAAGCTGATGTATCTTCCACTGCTTTTGAGCTGCTAGAGCAATTAAGAACCTAATTGTGTCAAGTCTTGCCACAGGTGCAAATGTCTCAAAATAGTCAATCCCATACTTTTGACTAAATCCCTTCACTACCAGTCTTGCCTTAAGCTTGTTCAAGGAGCCATCAGCATTGTGCTTGGCCCTAAAGACCCATTTTACTCCAATGATCTTTCTGTCAGCTGGTCTTTCAACTAGTTCCCATGTCTGGTTTTTGTTTATCATGTTGATTTCTTCCTACATAGCATTCTTCCAACCCTGTTGTTCATAAGCCTCATTGAAACTGATTAGCTCAGTATTTGCTAGATCTGCCCTTTCATAAACTTCAGTGAGCAGTCTTGTTCCTCTGACAGGCTCATCATCTAAGTCCATATCCTGATCAATTTGAGTTTCAGCCTCCTGGTTTGCCAACACTTTATCACCAACTTGTTCAAGTTCTAACTTGTTCTAGTTCCAAGCTGATGCTTCATCAAATACAACATCTCTACTCACAAAGATCTTGAGTGTTGAAGGATCTAATATTCTGTACCCTTTCTTATCACAACTGTATCCCACAAAGATTGCTGGTTGTGCTCTTCTATCAAGCTTATCCCTCTTTACTTCAGGAGCAGATACGTAGAAAATACAACCAAAGATCCTCAAATGTGCAACCGAGGGCTTAAAACCAAACCATTCCTCAAAAGGATTTTTGTTCCTTAAAGCCCTTGTAAGAAGCCTATTTTGAAGATAAACAGCAGTGTTAACTGCTTCTGCCCACAGATTATTTGGAAAATTTCTTTCAAACATCAGACACCTAGCCATATCCAATAAGGTCCTGTTTTTTCTTTCACTAACACCATTTTGTTGTGGTGTATAGACATTTGTAAACTGATGTACAAGACCAGATTCATTACAGAACCTTTGAAACACTTTTGATGTGTACTCAGTCCCATTATCTGACCTTAGTGTCTTCAACTTGCATTCTGATTGATTCTTAACAGCTGCCTTGAACTTCCAAAATACTGAACCAACTTCTGACTTCTGTTTAAGGAAGTAAATCCAACAATATCTAGAAAAATCATCAATAAACAGGATGAAATACCTGCTTCCATTTAAAGAGTCAGTCTTCATTGGACCACAAACATCAGTGTGGACAAGCTGCAGCTTCTTAGTGGCTCTCCAAGCTTTGTTGGCCGGAAATGGTAATCTTGCCTGCTTTCCCATCTGACATACATCGCAGACTTGATGATGCTCAACTACTTTGGTGAGATTTTCAACCAAATCTTCCTTAGATAACTGAGCTAAAGACTTGTAATTTACATGTCCCATTCTTTTATGCCACAACTTTGATTCATCTAAAATAGAGGCGTAAGCAACAATAGAATCCTGTTTCCAGTCAACTATAAAGCTTCTATCAGTCATTGTGACTGACATTAGCTTGGATCCACTTGGATCACAAATGGAACATTTTTTGTCCTTGAACATAACAGAATAGCCCTTCTCAATCAGCTGAGCTATGCTTAACAAGTTTCTATCTATTTCAGGTACCAATAGCACATTTGAAAGAAGCTTAGTACCTGTAGGTGTGTTGATGAGAACATCACCTTTTCCTTCAGCCTTGATGTATTGACCATTCCCAATCCTCACTCTGAAACTGAAGCTTGTATCAATCTTCTTAAAAATCTCAGCATCAGGTGTCATATGGTTTGTACAACCACTGTCCAACAGCCAACCTTTGGTAAATTTTCTTTTTATTGCAGAATTGGATGCTGCAAATGTTTGCTCCTCCTGAGCATCACACTCTTCAGCTACCTGAGCCTTAGCTTTTGGTTGCTATGATTGCTGTTGCTTATGATATACCTTATTTCTACACACTTTTTCTGCATGTCCCATCTTTTTGCAATTTTTGCATTGAACATCTGGCCTATACCAGCAGTAGAATTCAGGATGAGTAGTCTTCTTGCAATGAGCACATGGAGGATAACTTTTCTTTACTCCATCTCTTCTGAACTTGTCTTTGTTATTCATCCAAGATTTCTTTCCTTTGGAGTTAGAAGAGGTTGCGGTGGACTTGCCTTTAGCTTGAAATGCCCCTTCATGGTGCTCTACCTGTCTGCTTGCTCTCCTTTGTTCTTGAGCATAAAAAGCATTGACTAACTCAGTTAGTGTGATATTTGACAGGTCTCTTGAGTTTTCCAAAGAGGAGATCTTTGCTTCATACCTTTCTGGTAAGGTTGCTAAAACCTTTTCTACTATTCTGCTCTCATTGAACTGCTCCGCAAGAAGCCTGATGCTATTAACCACAACCATGACTCTTCCTGAATATTCTTTGACTGTCTCAGACTCACTCATCTTCAAGTTTTCAAAATCTCTCCTGAGATTGATAAGCTGCTACTGTCTTGTTTTCTCGGTGCCCTGAAATTCCTCCTTCAACTTGTCCCAGACCTGTTTTGGAGTTTCACAAGCCATAATCCTGGTGAAGATTCCATCTGTCACACGGTTTTGAAGGCATGACATAGCCTTTTACTTCTTGGCTCTATCATTAGAGTGTTGCCTGATCTGAGCTACTGTTGGGTTGGCTCTCAAGGGAGGTGGTTCAACATCAGCATTGACAACTTCCCACAAGTCAAACGCCTGCAGGTAAGTCTTCATTTTTACTATCCAAATGTGGTAGTTCTCACCATGAAATTGTGGTGGTGCTGTTGGAGAGAAGTTGGAAGAAGACATGAGTATTTTCGAGACAAACAAGTATAAGGCCCATTTAAGAAGTAGGCTCTAATGCCAATTGTTGTAAATAATAGACAAACTCAGCAAGGCAATGCCTTGATAGCTAAGTTTTTGAAGCTTGGAGAAGAAACAATGGCGTTTTTATGAAGAAAAACAGAGAAAAATGAGAGCAAGAATGTATTTGAATAACTGATCTTCTTTCTTTCATTCATTAGTCCCAAGTATACAAAAGAAATTCATAACAACCATAGGGTATGATGCATATCTGCATTACATCAGCAGATTTGTACAGTAGAAAGTATGGAACAATACATTAAAATATGATCCTATACTAGCTGTCATAATTCACTATAAGTTAGCACTTAAAGTTTGACCAATTACATCATCAAATTAAAATGAAATTAACAGCATCAAAAATACAAAATGAACTTGAATATTCATGTAGCTTGTTTGCTGCAATAACTCTATTTGTGCTGCATGTGAGCCACTGTTTAACATCGTAACAACTGTCTCTTTGATAGGAGCTAGTACACCTATAGAAATTGGTGTAAGTTGGGGGCTGCATGGATAGCAACAAGGGAGGTACATAAACAGCATAGTTAAATGCTTGTGGCTTCAAAAGGATGTCTTTGTTTGCTGCTGATAGCATGTAGGAATTGCCCAGATTTTCAATGCTGTCGTAGATGTTTCTGATGCAACCCGCCCTTCCTTGTTCACTAAGGAGCCTTATCACGGTGCCAACGGGCAATGACATAATGCTGAAAAGAAAATCAACAAAATCTTTACTTCTGCAAAGAGAAGCCTGTGGGATTTTGGGTCTATTAGAAGCTTTAGGCTTACAGTGGTGGGACTGGGAGTGGGGGCTGCCATGAAAAAAATACTAATTATAAAAGGTGAGATATTCACAGTACTTGAATATAGTTACTGCCTTGATAAATGTTGGCAGAGCCTACGCTTTATATAGAGCTTAATTTGCAGTAACCAAAGACCATAGAGTCTATGCTTAACTAGCCTAAACTTGGGTTGTTAAAAAGCATCCACTTTAAGGTTTGCTTGGATCTGAAGATAGGCATATAGACTAAGGTTTGAGCCTTTGAGGATTTGAAACATAGTGGAAATTAAAACTCAAAAAAGCTTCAAAGATTATCAACAAGTATTCATAGAAGACTTGATGAGTACTATATAATATTAAATAAACAATAAAAAACTTATATTTGAGATCAATGGTTATCCACACTCCTAGAGGGAGCCAAAATATTGCACTACTGAAATAGTTTTAGACTTGTTAAAACCACACCATTATTTCATAGGAGGCTCAAAGCAATTTTCATACAGACTACTGAAGTTTAAAGAAAAAAAAAAGAGCATTCAAGGGACTCATAAAACAAACTGCAAACTGAAAATCGACCAGCATTTCATACTATGATTGAATGTTCTCCACCAGCAGAATAGGTTAAATGGGATTATTTCTTACCACATCCATTCCTATAGATTCTGATTGGTCTCAACGATTCAATGTTGGCAATAAGGAGGTACAGTTCCAGCATTGTTGGGAACTATAGGCTTCAAAAGGGTCTCTCTGTTTTCTATTGGCTGAATGCAAGTATCACTCATATTCTTAAGGCTGTTGTAAAAGTTTCCAAGGGACCCCACCATCGCTTCTCTGGTAAGAAGCCTTATGACAATGCCGACATGTAATGACAGAATGTTGAAAAGAAAATCGACAAAATCTTTCCCAGATTCTACAAATAGAACTCTTTGGCTTGTTGAGTCTAGGAGAAGCTTTAAGCTAACAGTGTTGGCAGCCATGCCTTGATGGATATAGTGTCTAGGCTCTTAATAATGACTAATGAGAATTGGATGGCCTAAGCAAATATCTGACTACTTTTTCATCATTGGGTCTCAAACAAATTGAGTTGAATTGAGAAATAAGGGATTATTTAATTTTCACCATTTTCAAGTTCCATAATATATTTCTATTATAACATACAAATGGTAGCTCTAAAAAGGGCTAAGATTTTTTTACTTAGATGAGGTTTAAACATTGGTTAAAAAGTAAAAACCAATTTACATACAAAAGAGGCTTCAAAGACTATAGCAATTAAAACACAAAAGAGGCTCAAAGGATCCTCATACAGACTGCTAAGGTTTTAAGAAAAACCAATGAGCATCCCTTCTTAGATTGAGATTCGTAAAACAAACTTGCAAACTGAAAATCGGCCAGCATTTCTTATATCTCGATTGAATGTACTCCACCAGCAGAATTGCTAGCATCAGTTTCGCCCACCTTCTTCTCAATGAACACATCAGTGAGCACAGTCTTGGACTGTAAAGATGCCTTTAGCAACTTCACACCCTATTTGCAGAAAAGCAAGTTTAAAACAAGTTTCATATTATCAACAAAGAAAGTTGGTCACATTCTTAGCATTCACTTTTTAATATAGAAAGTAATGGGGTATGGGTATGCTCAAATTTGTCTATATTTTCCCATTAATATGAGGATCATACCCTTAACCCGTATATAACTTAATATTAAGGCTGCAAAAGAAATGGGATTATGTCTTACCTCATCGACTCCTACATCAATGGTTTTCTCTTCAAGAACCCCTACATCCTTGATATTGAACCTGTTGAGTAAAGTGATACAAGAAATGGCTGACATGGGCCTTACAACAAGATCATCCATGATCATGTATGTAACAACCCCTTTCACATAACCACCCTCATCGGTAGATGAATCCTTCTTTTTTGGATTAACAACGGTTGCGATTTGTTGCATAACTTCATTGCAATTAGGACAAATGGATTTAGAATCATAGGAGACATAGAGACCACAGCTGCTACGATGGTAACTGTTACCACACCTGTAAATTTCGATTGATTTTGATGATTCAGTTGTTGGCAGCAAGGGAGGCACATTTGCAGCATTGATGGACGCTATAGGCTTCAAAAGGGTGTCTTTGTTTGCTGTTGGTTGAATGTAGGTATCGTTCATAGTGTCAAGGCTGTCGTATAGGTTTCCAAGGCAACCCACCATTTCTTGTTTCTTCAGAAGCCATATGACAGTGCCAACAGGCAATGAAAGAATGTTGAAAAGAAAATCGACAAAATCTTTCCTGGCTTCAGCAAATAGAACTCTTTGGCTCGTTGACTCGACCAAAAGCTTCAAGCTAACAGTGTTGACAGCCATGGTGGTAACACTTTTGTAAATACAAATCTCACAAATCTTTACTACGTCTAGATATGCTTTGCAATGTCTAAGCTCTATATTGAAAGCAATCAAAGACTAAAGGGAACTGGATGGCATTTGCAAATATATAGCTGCTCTACTCACTGGGGTTCAAACAAATGGAGTTGAAGAGAGTAGTAAGGGATTCTTTTCACCACTTTCAAGTCTCATATTATATTTATACAAGTTTGTAACATACTGCTGGTATATATTTTTAGATTATTTAGCTCTAAATAGGACTAAGACTTTTAACTAATGGAAGTTTATAACAGGTAATGACATGATGTTAAAGAAAAAATCAACAAAATCTTTACCAGCTTCAGCAAACAGAAATCTGTGGGACTCATGCTGACAGTGGTGGGACTGGGAGTGGGGGCAGCCACGAAAATATGCTAAAGATAAAAGGTGAAATAATCATAGTGCTTCAATACTGTTACTGCCTTCATAATATTGGCAATAAGTTGAGGACATTATCCTTATATCTTCTATTTATATTGAAGAGCATGCCATCATTTCCATCCTAGAGACAATTGCAGGAGCACACATTTTTTGTTCTTTTTGAAGAAAAGAAACACCACATTTTCAACTCTGTAATAAAGGTTTCAAAGGCATCCCATTCCATTTTCAGTAAGTAGACTTATCTCAGTGCCAACAGGCAATGAAAGAATATTGGATAGAAAATCAACAAAATCCTTGCTAGCTTCAGCAAACAATATTCTCTGGTTTTCAACATCTAAAACCTGGAACTAATAACTAGAGGACACCTTCACTACAAAATTCACCATCTGTCATCCTTAAGGAGAGGTTAACTAGAAGAAAACCATATATTTAAGGTTAAAAACGGCAAGAGTGAAAAACCGAATAAAGAAATCTTAAGTTGAACTTCAGAAGAAGCCAGTTAAAATCAATTTGAACTGTAGTTTGATGGGCCATTCCAGAAATGGAATTGCGCCTCCAAAAATAGGTGTATGCCACTTTAGGCGACAAGCACACGGTACTCTTTAGTAAAAGGCGAAAGAATAGTTCGCTTTGTGCTCACCGCACGGCTCAATGTATTTTTTCAGTCCATTTGCACTTCAATTTATAGAAGTTGGTTGAGTTCCCTTGTCTGTTTCTTAGGGATGTGGGATCCTGCTACTTTCTGGAGCTCTTGAGCCTTGGCAAGCCACACATACTTCATCACATTTCATCTTTATAGAATACAGTTACCGTTTAAGCTCTACCCAATGAATCTATCCCTTTATTTAAGTATTTCTTCCAAAAATTATCATGACGAAATATATATTATAAAATTTCGTTTAACCATTATTTATACTGCTTCATCATTCCAATTGGTAATACTTCTGTTTGGTCCATGCCAATAATTACTTCAAAATAATTATCTGAAACTAGATCGTAAGATCAACAGAACTCAGCTGTTTTAACTTAAAAGACAAATAAATATTGAAATCAACAAAATAAATGAGCAAAGACATCTGTTGAGTTTTATCAGCTCTTAATGAACGAAAACAAAGAAATTCAGCAAATGAAAGTGCAAAAACAGAACCAAAATTCTCAAGAAATTGTTGAGAAGATGATCTTTAATTTTTCATTGAAATCTGATGATAAATACAAAATTACACAAGTAGTAAAAATGCTTAAAACAAAAACAGACATTGCTTGTACAAGTGGACAAGCTGTTAAATCAAAATGATCAATCCTACACTCTGCAAATATCAGCTATCATAGTTGACTAATTCTTAAAAACATCAAATATAAGACTTGTAATATCCTAGATGACTAGTTACAAATCAAAAGTAAACTTGATTACATTCGAACTAAATAAACTAAAAGTGAACTAGACTAAATCTACTTGCTGCCATCTTGCACACTGCAGCTGCTTGACACTTGCTGGTGCAGTTGGCTAAGTTGATATGTTGCTGCATTGTGCCACTCTTCAACACTCCTCCTTGGCTACTATGCAGCTAACACCAATCTTTCTTTTCAAAAAATCAAACGTTGCACTAGCAAGTGGTTTAGTCAGTATATCAGCAAGCTGAACTTCTGAGCTACAATGCTTCAGTTCAATTTTCTTAGAAAGTTCAACTTCTCTAACAAAATGGTACTTGATCTTGAAGTGCTTAGTCTTGCCATGGAGCCATGGAACACAGGGTTCTTGGCAATAGCAATTGTTGATTGATTATCAACCTTTATCTCTGTTGCTTCCAACTGAACTGCATTTAAATCACTCAACAGCTTCCTAAGCCATATGGCTTGATTCACAACAGTGGCAGCTGCGATGTATTTAGCTTTTGCAGTTGATTGTGCCACTGTCTGCTGCTTCTTTGAGCTTCAGCGAAAAACACCTGAGCCTAAGGTGAAGAAGTAGCCTGAGGTGCTCTTCATATCATCAACACACCCTGCCCAATCACTATCTGAATATCCAAGCAACTTCCACTTCTCAGTTCTTTTAAAAATCACCCCAAGAGTAAGTGTTCCTTTGACATATCTGAGAACCTTCTTTGCAACTTTAAGATGAATCACATTGCCGTAATGCATAAATCTGGATAGAAGTCCTACTGGAAACATTATATCAGGTCTTGTTGCAAGTAAATACAACAAGCATCCCACCAGACTTCTGTAGCCCTTTTCATCCACCATTTTAGGCTCTTGCTCACTTGAAAGCTTCTCTCCTTGTGCCATAGGGGTGCTAGTAGGTTTGTAATTTCCATGCAAAACTTGCTCAATATCTTCTTTGCAAAAGCTTTCTGACTTATAAAAATTCCTTCTTCATTCTGTTTTACTTTCATGCCAAGGAAGTAGGTCATCAGACCTAAGTCAGTCATCTCAAAAACATCTTGCATCTGCTTTTTAAACTCAGCTATTAACTCATTTCTACCTCCAGTGATAAGCTAGTCATCCACATACAAAGACATAATCAGTAAGGTCTCCTTCTCAGCCTTCTTCACATAAAGTGTTGGCTTACTTATGCTTTTAACAAACCCCAACTTTGATAGGTATGAGTCAATCCGGTCATACCAGGCTCTTGGAGCCTATTTAAGACCATAAAAGGCCTTCTTAAGCCTATACACCTTATGCTTCTGACCAACAACCTTAAATCCTTCAGGTTATTTAATGAAAATCTCCTCCTTGAGATAGCCATTCAAGAAGGCAGACTTGACATCCAACTGATGCACCTTCCATTGATTTTGAGCAGCTAAGGCAAATAAGAGCCTTATGGTGTCCAACCTTACAACTGGTACAAAGGTTTCAGTGAAGTCTATCCCATTTTGCTGGCTGTACCCCTTCAGAACTAGCCTGGCCTTATGTTTATTCAATGAGCCATCAGCATTATGCCTGGTTCTGAACACCCATTTTATCCCTATCACCTTTCTTTGCTTTGATCTGTCCACCAGCTCCCAAGTGTCATTTTTCTGTATCATTTCCATCTCTGCCTTCATTGCTTTTAACCAGCAATCTTCATTTTTAACTTCTTCAAATATGAAGGGTTCTATAATGGTCATATCACATCTCTAGTAAATATCAGTGATAGACCTTGTGCCTCTAATAGGCACATCATCAATGTCTTCATTTTCAGAATCAACCTCAAACTGTTGAAGCTCAACATCTTCCTGATCTTGCTTATTCAAACTTGCATCTGTCCCATTCCACTTCCAAAAACTGTCTTCTTTGAAGCTTACATCTCTGCTCACCATAATTTTCTTAGTTGAGGGATCATACACCCTATATCCCTTTTTGTTGCTGCTGTAACCAATGAAGATCCCAGGCATGGATCTCTTTTCAAGCTTGGTTCTCTTCTCAGCAAGAATCAACACGTAGTAGGTGCATCCAAAAATCTTCAAATGAGACACAAATGGCTTGTGTCCATACCAAGCTTCAAAGGGAGTTTTTCCCTTGACTGCATTGGTTGGCAGTCTATTGAGCAGATACACTAAAGTGTTGATTGCCTCAGCCCAAAAAGAGTTGGGAAGTTGGCTCTCGAATAACAAACATCTAGCTATATCTAGCATTGTTCTGTTCTTCCTATCACACACACCATTTTGTTGTGGTATGTAAATGGTAGTGAGTTGATGCTGAACTCCAGCTTCATCACAAATTGCTTGAAACTTCTGAGAAACAAATTCTGTTCCATTATTTGATCTGAGTGCCTTCATCTTGCAATCTGCCTGATTCTCAATCAAGGCCTTCAACTTGCCAAATGCTTCAGTAACATCTTACTTCTGTTTTAGAGAATTCACTCAACAAAACCTTGAAAAATCATCAATGAACAAGGCAAAATACCTGCTTCCACTTAAAGAAGGAGTCTTCATAGGTCCATAGATGTCTGTGTGAACTAACTGTAGTTTGCCTTGTGCTCTCCAAACTTGGTTCACAGGAAAGGGCAACTTGGTCTGCTTCCCAAGCTGACAGACTTCACAAACTTCCTTCTTAACTTCAACACTAGTCATATCTTCAACCAAACTCATTTTATACAACAAGCTAAGTGACTTGTAGTTTACATGTCCTATCCTTTTATGCCACATACTGAAAACATCAGCTGAGCAAGTATAGGCACTAGCATCTAACTTGTTTACATCCAAAACAAATAATCTATCATTCGTTAAGACAGTCACTAACTCTAGACTGTTCTGGTCTTTAATCACACATATTTTCTTCTCAAACACAAGGGAATAACCCTTTTTTAACAATTGGCCAACACTTAACAAATTTTAATCTAAGTTTGGCACAAAAAGAACATCTGAAATCACTTTGTCACCTGACAAGGTGTGAATCACTGCCTTGCCTTTGCCCTTGGCACAAATGAGCTCATCATTACCTATTCTAACTTTGGACTTGCAGCTTGTATCTAGCTCCTTGAACAACCTTTGATCTGAGGACATGTGGTGTATACATCCACTGTCAATCAGCCAATTTTTCCTTGCTTTGTCTGAGCTTACAAAGCAAGAGGCTGTGAAGACATGCTCCTCCTGAGCTTGCACATCCTCAACAGCCTGAGCTTGATTTTGTTGCTGCACAGGTGCCTTTCCTCTGTTCTTGCAAACTTTTTCTATGTGACCAAACTGTTTGCATGTCCTGCACTGAACATCTGGGTTGTACCAACAATACTTCTCCAAGTGAGAAGTTCTTTTGCAATGGATACATGGTGGGAACTTCTTTCTACCTGCATGCCTCTTTGGTTTTTCTTTCTTTTCTGACCAGGGCTTTTTTCCCTTGTAACCTGACCTTGGGCTTGAACTGTCCCTTATTCTGACTTGAAAAGTTGAGTCTGAGTGCTCTTCAATCCTGTTAGCCCTCCTTTGCTCCTGAGCGTAGAGAGCATTGATTAGCTCAATCAAGGAAATGGTTGCTCAGTCCCTTGAATCTTCCAATGAGGAGATTTTGGACTCATACTTCTCAGGAAGTGTTATGAGTACTTTTTCAACAACTCTCCTGTCACTAAACTCATCTCTCAATAGCCTGATGTTGTTGACTGTAGACATGATCTTATCAGCATACACCTTGATAGGCTCAGACTCCTACATCTTCAGGTTCTCAAAGTCTCTTCTCAAATTAATCAATTGTTGCTGCCTGGTCTTCTCTGACCCTTGAAACTCCCCTTCAGCTTGTCTCATGCTTGCTTAGGAGAGTTGCATGCCATTATCCTTGTAAAAATTATATCCGAGACTCCATTTTGCAGGTAAGACATGGCCTTATACTTCTTGGCACAGTCCTCATTGTGTTACCTGATTTGAGCCAAGGTCGGATTGGCTCTCAAGGGTGGTGGCTCAGTGTCAGCTTGGACTACACTCCAAAGGTCATGTGCATGCAGGTAGGTCCTCATCTTCACTGACCAAATGTTGTAATTCTCCCCAGCAAAAATAGGTGGTGAAGGAGGTGAAAAGCTCACAGTTTCAGCAACAAACTGATCACAAACTGGCTTCTGTGTTTTTTCTTTCAAATGCTCAGCAAAAAGTAAATAACAACAAAAGAGGCCCTCAAAGAATTAGGCTCTTGATACCATTCGTTGAGCTTTATCAGCTCTTAATGAGCAAAAATAAAGAAATTCAGCAAATGAAAGTGCAAAAACAGAACCAAAGTTCTCAAGAAATTGTTGAGAAGATGATCTTTAATTTTTCATTGAAATCTTATGATAAATACAAAACTACGTAAGTAGTAAAAATGCTTAAAACAAAAATAGACATTGCTTGTACAAGTAGACAAGCTGTTAAATCAAAATGATCAGTCCTAAAATCTGCAAATATCAGCTATCATAGCTGACTATTCTTAAAAACATCAAACATAAGACTTGTACTATCCTAGATGACTAGTTACAAATCAAAAGTAAACTTGATTACATTTGAACTAAATAAACTAAAAGTGAACTAGACTAAATCTGCTTGCTGCCATATTGCACATTGTAGGTACTTGACACTTGCTGGTGCAGCTGGCTAAGTTGATATGTTGCTGCATTGGTGCCACTCTTCAACAACATCTTTGGATCAGCAACAGCTAACACTTAGTAATTCTGTAAATGAACCAGCATCATGTCAACAACAGCAGAAGTATTAAGCACTTCGATCACTTAGAACCCTTCTTCCTGGCCTTTTGGGTAAGGAATACATTGGTACTCTGGAACATAAAACAAAACCAATTCATCAATCTTTGATTAAGAAAAATGAATGAAACAAAATAAAACAAAGCTCACCTCATTAATGCCTACATCAACCACTTTCTCTTCCAATGCATCAACTTGTTGAACGTCCAACTTATTGAGCATTGCTATGCTTGAAATGGTTGACATTGGTGTGACTGTCAGATCATCCATGATCGTATTTGTAACGACCCCTTTAATGTAACCACCCTCATTTGCAGAAGATGTTATTGAAACCTTATTTGTAGGATTTACAAGAGTTGCAGGGGAGTTAATGGTACGAGAGCAAGAAGGCCAAGTAGATGTTATATCATTGGCAAAATACATATGGCAATCGCCACCACTACAGTACAAATATCGGTAAAACCCTAGTGGTGTTGAAAATTCAATGTTTGGCAACAAGAGAGGAACATGATCAGTTACCAAGCTTGAAGAAGATTTAGGTTTCAACAAGGCATCCTTGTTTGTTGTTGGCATTTTCAATGCTGTCATAACTCATAAAGGTTTGCAAGGCATCCAACCATGCCTTGATTTGCAAGCAGCCTTATAACAGTCCCAACATGCAATAACAATATGTCAAAGAGTAAATCAACGAAATCTTTTCCAGCTTCGATATATAGAACCCTCTTCCCTTTTGTATTTATCAGAACCTTCAAGCACTTGGTGGTGGCGATCGCCATGGATTGAATTAGTCATATGAAACAGTTAGAATTGTTAGAGAACAAACCGACTTTTAAAGTCGGCTAAACAAGCATAAAGTGTGGCAGTTAAGCATGCATACAAGATGGTAGCAAGCTGTAGAAGAATTGGCCTGAAACTTGACTTAGTAACGTGGAAGTTTGTTATCAATTACTTAAGCATTATACATGATGAGTTGGCTAGGAATGACTTTGAGCATTATTCATAATAATAGATAAAGTTGAAAGCAAATTGAAGAGATTAAAGGCGGTTCAAGAAGCCTATAAATATGGACTATGAGAGAGTATAACAGCAGCTTGAAATAGAGAGTAAAAAAACAAAGTGTGTGCTGGAAAATAAAGAAAAGAAGAGAGAAAGTGTTGAGAAGAAAAGAGAGAAAAAAATTTGAGAGTTTGTAAACTAGCAGCAGCTAGTGTAAAATCAAAATATAGTTGTATTATGTTTTATTTTGTGAATAAGAAAGTTTTTATTTCAGTCAAAAAATTTTCATCACGCTTCCAACAAGTGGTATCCGAGCTAGGTTAGTGTCAACGTCACAATGGCAAATATGATTCAACCGCAGATCCCGAAATTAACAAAGGAAAATTATAATTGGAGCATTCAAATGAAGGCTTTGCTTGGCTCACAAGGCTGTTGGGACATTACCGAAGAAGGATATGTTGAGCCCGAAAATGCAACAGCTAAAGCGACTTTAACAAACGAAGAAAAAAGAGTATTGAATGAAGCTCGTAAAAAGGATAAGAGGGCGTTGTTCTTTATTTTACAAGGTGTTGATGATTCAACCTTTGAAAAAAAATTCAGATGCGAAGACATCAAAGGAAGCATGGGGAATTTTGCAAAAATCCCTTCAAGGGGCAGAAAAAAAAGGTATGTTTACAAACCCTTAGAGCCGAATTTGAGACATTGAAAATGAAACCTAGCTTCAGAAAGTGTTGATGATTATGTCACTCGAGTTAAAGCGGTGGTAAATGAAATGAAAAGGAATGGAGAAGCACTTGATGACATAAGAGTAATGGAAAAAATATTGCGGTCATTGACACGTAAATTTGATTATGTGGTGCTTGTCATCGAAGAATCAAAAGATTTATCACAAATATCAATTGATGAACTGGTGGGCTCCCTCCAAGCCTATAAGCACAAACTGAAGTAACATGATGATACTAGAAATTTGGAGCAAGTCTTACAAAGCAAGCTGTCATTTAATAAAAGTGGAGCTAGCAATAATTTTGAAGAAAGTACAAGCAACTGTGGAGGATATAGAG
Organism: Gossypioides kirkii; assembly: GCA_005610355.1. Taxonomy (NCBI): domain Eukaryota; kingdom Viridiplantae; phylum Streptophyta; class Magnoliopsida; order Malvales; family Malvaceae; genus Gossypioides; species Gossypioides kirkii. The sequence continues at coordinate 3,909,208 of CP032252.1, read as the reverse complement.
ATAAAAATAGAGGTGGACGAGGAACACGTGGACGAGGCAATCAATCATATGGTAGAGGCCAAACAAGCGAAAAATCTCAAACATCAAGTCGTGGACGAGGAGTTCGAGATCGAGGCCGAGGTAGATTTCAACAAGGAAATAAAACTCAGGTACAATGCTATAATTGTAATAAATATGTCCATTTTAGTTATGAGTGTAGATTAACTCCCAAGCTGGAGGGGAGAAATTATGTAGCAGCAGTTAAAGAAGAAGAAAACGTGGAATCTAGTGTATTCCTCACTTGTAAAGAAAGTGAAAAATAAAGTAAAAATATTTGTTATCTTGATAATTGCGCTAACAATCACATGTGTGGCCGAAAAGATATATTTTCAGAGTTGGACGAGAATATTCACAGACAAGTGACTTTTGGAGATGAATCGCATGCTATGGTTAAAGGTAGAGGCAAAGTTACTATTACGCAAAAGAATGTAGAGAAGAAATACATATTAGATGTTTATTACGTACCAGCCTTGAAAAGCAACATCATCAGCCTTGGATAGCTTCTAGAAAAAGGATGTGAAGTACATATGAAGAATTGCACGCTCACTCTAAAAAATAAGAGTGGTGAATTAATTGCCCAAGTTGATATGACGCGCAGCCGTCTGTTCACTATTGACATCGAATCTGGAGAGGTGAAGTGTATGAAGAATGCAATCAAAGATGATTCATGATTGTGGCATTTGAGGTTCGGGCATCTTGGATTTTTTGGCATGAAGTTATTGTCAAAAGAGAATATGGTAAACGAATTGGTAGAAATTAATCCTCCTGATCAATTATGAAGCTTGCATTAAAGGAAAACAATGTAGACATAGTTTTGAAGTTGGAAAAACTCGACATGCTAGGAGACTATTGGAGATTATGCACTCTGACATAGCAAGTCCTTTTGATAACATCACTTGGTGGAAACAGGTATTATCTTACTTTTATTGATGATTTTGGTAAAAAAAGTTAGATACATCTTCTTAAAATAAAATCATAAGCACCTGACAAGTTTATCGAGTTCAAAGTCATGGTAGAAAAACAAAGTGGACATTATATTAAGATACTCAGAACTGATAGAGGCGGTGAGTATAATTCAAATCTATTTGAAATCTTCTACAAGGAGCACAAAATTATTCACTAATTGACAACTGCGTACACGCCACAACAAAATGGAATTAATTCCTGAAAGAAAGAACCACACTATTTTTTATATGGCAAGAAGCATAATTAAAGGTAAGCATTTACCAAGAACTTTTTGGGCTGAAGATGTTCAATGTGCTATTTATTTTTTGAATTGATGTCCTACAAAAAATGTGAAATACTAGACTCCAAATGAAGCTCGGAGCAATCAAAAGCCAGGAGTTGGACATCTCAAGATTTTTGGATGCATTGCATATGCTCATGTTCCTGACCAGACGAGAAAGGAGCTCTACGACAAAGGAGTGAAATGTATTTTCATTGGTTATGAAAAAAGAAACAAGGCATATAGGCTATACAATCCTCTTACCAAGAAAGTTATTATCTCAAGAGATGTAGAATTCGATGAAGCCGATTACTGGAGATGGAGCGAAGAAGAAAAGAAAATTGAAGGATTATTTTTCAATGATGACAAAGATGATGGATTCATTAATTAAGAACAAGGCGATGATCAAAGCCCTCTACCAAGTCCTATTGCAACAACTCCTACAACGTCATCATCACCAAGTAGCAGTAACAGTAGTAGCTCAGGGTAAGCACTTATAAGAATGCGTAGTTTACGCGATTTTATGAGGTCACAAAACCCATAAAAACAACTCTCGATTATTCATTATTTTGATTAATGGAAAAATATGATCCAATAACATATGAAGATGCAATTGAAGATGTCAAATGGAAGAAGGTGATGGATGAAGAAATTGCAGCAATAAGAAAAAATGATACTTGGGAGTTAACAAGTCTACCAAAAGGATAAAGTCCAATTGGAGTAAAATGGGTGTACAAGACGAAAACCAACAGAGAAGGAAAAGTGGAGAAATACAAAGAAAGACTAGTTGCAAAAGGCTACAAGCAAAGATATGGAGTGGACTATGATGAAGTATTTGCTTCGGTCGCAAGAATTGACACTATAAAGCTTCTCACAACAATTGCAGCACAAAATAAATGGAAGATTTATTAGATGGACGTGAAGTCAGCATTTCTTAATGGCTACCTAGAAGAAGAAGTCTACATTGAACAACCACCTGGATAAAGCAAACAAGGACAGGAAGACAAAGTTTATCGCTTGAAGAAAGCTTTATATGACTGAAGCAAGCCCCAAGAGCATGGAACACAAGAATAGATGAATACTTTCAGAAGAACGGATTCATGAAAAGTTCATACGAGCATGCCCTATATACGAAGAAAAATAGAGTTGGTGACATCATGATCGTGTGCTTATACGTGGATGATATGATTTTCACGGGAAACAATCCAGGTATGTTCAATGACATTAAGAAAGCTATGACTAAAGAATTTGAAATGACAGATATTGATGAAATGTCATACTTTCTTGGAGTCGAGGTGAAACAAATGAAAGATGGAATATTTATGTCTCAAAAGAAGTATGCGGAACAAATTTTAAGTAAATTCAGAATGAAAGATCACAAGCCGGTAGTCACACCAGCAGAACCAAGCTTGAAATTAAGTGTTGATTCAACTAGAGAGCCGGTGAATCCAACGTTGTTTAAAAGTATCGTTGGAAGTTCAAGGTACTTGACTATCACACGGCCAGACATCATGTATGCAGTGGGAATAATTAGCAGATACATGAAGAAACTAAAACAAGATCACCTGATTGCAACAAAGAGAATTTTGAGATACATCAAAGGTACGATGAATCATGGTTTATTTTATACACACTCACAAAGTTCAAAATTGGTTGGTTATTCGAATAGTGATTATGGTGGTGACTTGGATGATCGTAAAAACATATCCGGATATTTATTCCATATTGGCTCTGCGACATTGTCATGGTCATCAAAAAAGCAACAAACAGTAGCCCTCTCAACATGTGAAATAGAATACATGGCTGTTGCATTATGCACGTGTCAAGCAATTTGATTGAAGAATATTTTGGGTGAATTATCTTTTGTACAAGAAGGTCCAATTACAATTTATGTTGACAATAAGCCCACAATATTTCTTGTAAAGAATCCGGTGTCTCATAGTTGAAGCAAGCATATCGATACAAAGTATCATTTTATTTGAGAGCAAGTGAAGAATAAAAAGTTGAAGTTAGTTTATTGCAAAATAGAAGATCAATCGACAGACATTTTTACAAATCCATTGAAAGTGGACTTATTTCACAAACTCAAAGAAAAACTTGGTTTGAGGGGGAGTGTTAGATAACAAACCGACTTTTAAAGTCGGCTAAACAAGCATAAAACGTGGCAACTAAGCATGCAGACAAGATGATAGCAAGCTGTAGAAGAATTGGCCTGAAACTTGGTTTAATAACGTGGAAGTTTGTTATCAATTACTTAAGCATTAAATATGATGAGTTGGCTAGGAATGACTTGAAGCATTATCTATAATAATAGATAAAGTTGACAGCAAATTGAAGAGATTAAAGGCGGTTCAAGAAGCCTATAAATATGGACTATGAGAGAGTATAAGAGCAGCTTGAAACAAAGAGTAAAAAAACAGAGTGTGTGCTGGAAAATAGAGAAAAGAAGAAAGTGTTGAGAAGAAAAGAGAGAAAAAATTTTAGAGTTTGTAAACTAGCAGCAGCTAGTGTAAAATCAAAAGATAGTTGTATTGTGTTTTATTTTGTGTATAAGAAAATTTTTATTTCAGTCAAAAAAATTCATCACGCTTCTAACAGGATTTGCGGTGAATCCCCGTCCGTTACTGCTTGCTTTATATGTAGAGGTTTCATTTAGCATTAATGATGTTTAGAGAGAATTGGAAAAGACAAAATGAGGAACTCTTGACTTTCCAGTGGTTCATCTGTACATATAACTTGCCATGTAACCTTAATTGAGTTTCTTTTACAGCAAATCATCAATGACTTAAAGTTAGCTGAACCTGTTATCATATAGAATCAATAGAGGAAATTTTTTGTATGCCACTTATTCAACAAGGAATTAGTCCTTAAGTTCAAAATAAGGGGGCTTTGCATGAACAGAATATATAGATTCATCAAGAAAAAATCATGAGGATCAAAAACCTTAGGACAGTGCCATATATGTGAGGATCATACCCTTAACTCATATATTAAAATTAAGACTGGAAAGAAATGGGATTATGTCTTATCTCATTCGACATCAATGGTTTTCTCTTCAAGAACCCCTATGTCCTTGATATTGAACTTGTCGAGTAAAGTGATACAAGAAATAGCAGACATAGGCCTTACAACAAGGGCATCCATGATCATGTAAGTAATAACCCCTTTCACATAACCTCCATCAGTGGAATCCTTCTTTTGTGGATTAACCAACGGTTGCAATTTGGTCCATAACATCATTGCAAGAAAGACAAACGGATTTAGAATCATCTTCAGCATACAGACTTCGGCTGCTACGATAGTAACTATTTCGACACCTATAAATTTCGGTTGATTTTGAAGATTCAGTTGTTGGCAACAGGGGAGGCACAATTGCAGCTTTGATGGAAGCTATAGGCTTCAAAAGGGTATCTTGTTTCTTGAGAAGCCATATCACAGTCCCAACAGGACATAACAGAATGTTGTAAAGAAAATCGACAAAATCTTTCCCGGCTTCAGCAAATAGAACTCTTTGACTCATTGACTAGACCAAAAGCTTCAAGCTAACAGTGTTGGCAGCCATGGCAGGAACACTATTTAAAATACAAATTTCCCGGATCTTTACTACTATGCCTATATATGCTTTACAGTGTCTAAGCTCTATATTTAAAGCAATCAAAGACTAAAGGGAACTGGATGGCCTAAGCAAGTATATAGCTGCTCTTCTTCACTGGTACTAAAACAAAAGGAGTTGAAGCGATAAGGGATTCTTTTCACCAGTTTCAAATCTCATATTATATTTATTACAGGTTTATAACATACAAGTGTATATATTTTTAGATCATTTAACTCTAAATAGGGCTAAGATTTTTAACTTAAGAAAGTTTATAACAGGTAATGACATACTATGTTAAAGGAAAAATGTTGGGGATTTGACAGCAGCAAAAGACGAGAACAAAACATTGAGCAAGTGTTGGAAGAAACAAAAACAATTTACTTGCTCACAAACGTGCAGCAAGGAAGCAGATCAGCCATGTTGAGGATTCAAGCAACAAAGAAAGAAAGAAAATGCAGAGCAAAACAACAAAGAAAATGATCAAAACTGATCTGCTTACCCATTCAATATGAAAACAATACATTTATAGTCAAAATTCATCACCAAATATTCAACTGACCCCACTAATCAGTATTGGGACTATTAAAACATTGCTTGTACACTTAGATAAGTTGACTTATCAGCTCAATCATCACCAAAACAGCTACTAAATCAGCTAAGTAGCTGTCATACCTCAATAAAAACAAAATTACAATGAAACTAACTAAGTTTATTTATAACAAAAGTTTCTAACAATACAGTTCAGATCTAAGAGCTCTGTTTGCTGCTGCATTGCTGGCCAAAATTCAATACTCCTCCTTGGCCTCTATGCAGCAGACACCAATGCTTTTCCTTAAACATTCAAACCTTGTATTGGGCAAGGGAGCTTGTCTCTGTTAGCTCCATCATTAAACTCAAAATATATCATCTTGCTCACATATGTGCAGCAAGATTTCTTCACGGACACAATCTGCCAACGTATGGACTGTCCGCCAATGTTCTTGGGCTTTGTTGCTTGCTCGCACTTTGACATTTTGCAGAGCACCTCGCATTTAGTCAGCTCGCACCTTGTGTCTTTTGCTGAGCAGCTCACATCTTCAAAATATAAGAGAGTTGCAGCATGGATGGCTCTCTCTCAACTCCATGCTGCGTATACCAATTTGCTCTCCCAACCATTCTTGAACCTGGCCTTTCCAAGAGGTTTCTGTCCAAGTTTTTCATCCAAATCTGCCTCACAAACTTGACCGAGACACCTTTAATTTGCATGTCCCAATTTTTGTGCCAAAGATTTGTTTTAACCACTAAACTGGTGTTAGGCTGGCTTTTGAGGCCTCCAAATTCCAGTCTCTGATGTTGATATTGGCTGCAAAACAAGTGGCAGTGAACATCAACTCCTCCTGAGGTTGGTTCCCATCAGCTGCCTGTGCCTGAGCATCTTGCTTCTACGGCTTCTGCTGCTGTGGTTGCTCCTTGTTCTTGCACACCTTCTCCAAACGTACAAGTTTGTTGACGCTTATTAGGCTTATTAGGCCTTGGGGAAATTAGGTTTAATTTGGGTTTAGGGTATTAGGTCATTTGGTTTGTAAACAAACTTGGAATAAAATAAACTTTTATTTATTTTATTTTGTTGTTGTTGTTTGGCCCGGACAAAATTAGGCTCCAGCAGCTGTTCCTCTTTACTCGTTGCTGTGTAACAGGAACAGAGCAAAGACCAAAAGGAGGCTCAATTTTGTCATGTCTCATTTCTTTGACGCTTTTTCTCCAACTGGCCCACCTTTTGCTTTATCGGTCGTTCAACTTCACTGCATCTTTTTCTACATCTTTTAGGATTTAGTGTCGCAGTTTCACCCTATTCTAAGACAATTTCACAAAAAGACAAAATTTGCTACTATAGCTTCACTCAATTCACTTGCAACTTCAAGGAGATTGAGATTTGTCATCGTAGTCTTTGATTCAATCCACTGACACTTCAGGTGTGTTGTAGCTTCATCTCTTGGTCTACTTCTTTGTATCTCATCAAGAAGATGATCGTTTTATTGCTTTGACACACTTCTCTATATCTCATCAGGAAGATGGGGTTTGAAGTCTCATTCGTATTGAGCTTTGCTTCATTAATTTGGTCTACTTCTCTATATCTCATCAGGAAGATGACCGGCTCATTATTTCAATCCACTTCTCTGTATCTCATCAGGAAGACGGATTTGGTCCACTTCTCTATATCTCATCAGGAAGATGACCGCTTTATTGCTTTGACCCATTTCTCTGTATCTTATCAGGATGATGGGGGTTTGAAGTCTCATTCGTATTGAGCTTCGCTTCACTGATTTGGTCTACTTTTCTGTACCTTATTAGGAAGATGACCGCCTCATTGTTTCAATCCACTTCTCTGTATCTCATCAAGAAGATGACTGCTTTATTGCTTTGACCCACTTCTCTGTATCTCATCAGGAAGATTGGGTTTGAAGTCTCATTCGTATTGAGCTTCTCTTTACTGATTTGGTCTACTTATCTATATCTCATCAGGAAGATGATCGCCTCATTGTTTCAATCCACTTCTCTGTATCTCATCAGAAAGACGGATTTGGTCTACTTCTTTGTATCTCATCAGGAAGATGACTGCTTTATTACTTTGACCCACTTCTCTGAATCTCATTAGGAAGAGGGGTTTGAAGTCTCATTCGTATTAAGCTTCGCTTCATTAATTTGGTCTACTTCTCTGTATCTCATCAGGAAGATGATCGCCTCATTGTTTTAATCCACTTCTCTGTATCTCATTAGGAAAATGGATTTGGTTCACTTCTTTGTATCTCATCATGAAGATGATCGCTTTATTACTTTAACCCACTTCTCTGTATCTCATCAGAAAGATGAGTTTTGAAGTCTCATTCGTATTGGGCTTCGCTTCATTGATTTGGTCTACTTCTCTGTATCTCATCAAGAAGATGACCGCCTCATTGTTTCAATCCACTTCTCTGTATCTCATCAGGAAGATGGATTTGGTCCATTTCTCTGTATCTCATCAAGAAGATGACTGCTTCATTGTTTTAATTCACTTCTTTGTATCTCATCAGGAAGACAGATTTGGTTCACTTCTCTGCATCTCGACAGGAAGATGACCACTTTATTGCTTTGACCCATTTCTCTGTATCTCATCAGGAAGATGGGGTTTGAAGCCTCATTCGTGCTGAGCTTCGCTTTATAGATTTGGTCTACTTTTCTGTATTTCATCAAGAAGATAACCGCTTCATTTTTTCAATCCACTTTTCTGTACCTCATCAAGAAGACGAATTTGGTTCACTTCTCTGCATCTTGTAGGAAGATGACCACTTTATTGCTTCACATAACTGCAATCTACCCCATGATCGAGGTAAGAGATTGGATGATGGCTGTAATTTACCTTATGATCGGGGTAAGAGATTGGATGGTTACAATCTGTCTAATGATCGGGGTAAAAGATCAGATGACTGTAATCTGCCCCATGATCGGGGTAAGAGGTTGGGTGCTTCAATCTGCCTCACGGTCGGGGTAAGATATTGGTGCCTTCAATCGTCACAACTTCAACCTGCTCCTCTTCAACTTCTGAGTTTAAGATTCGCCTTTGTGGTCTCAATCTTTCCCTTCATTGTTTAGGGCATCAGCTCCAATGTTTCCTTGGTTCATCTCGCCATTTTGCGGGGATGTGACTTGTAAAGTATGCTTCTATAGACCTCTATGTAGGCCCAAATTATTTAGGATGCCATGATCAGAATGAATCAAATACTCCTAACTAAATGAATGTGCATGATGAATGTCAGATTCATTTATTATTATTTGGGTTGACATGGCCTGTCGCTTATCCAAATTCTGTCATGGGTGCGCTGTGTTGTCTCTTTCTAGGCTTAGCTTGAACTGCTTGTTTTCAAGTTTATTTTCCAATTGGTAGTCCTGTTTCGGGCCCCTGTACCATTTAGGAAATTCTAGAGTAATGCTCATGGATCTTTGTATGATTCATATTGTTAGTTCATTATCCGTTATTTTCAATGCAAGATGCTTGAACGAGATTATGAAAGAATAAGGTCGAAATTTATTGAAGACACAATTCAAAAGAAAGGATCAAAGATGACAAATATTAGTCAAAAATTGCCAAGTATACAACAAAAGACAATTAGATGCCCCGGATATCGCAGGATGAGCTTCTCTAAGCCGACTCACTGAGAATCACTCTTAGCCCGGATATGTGTCTAGAAGACCTGTAGTGTCTTATTGATGCAAGAATAAAATAAGTTAAGAACATAATCCGAATACGATTCATTTATATTGAAGGGTATGCCATGATTTCTATCCTAAAGACACAATTGCAAGAACACAACATTTTCAACTCTGTAAGAAAGGTTTTCAATCCATCACACCATTCCATTTTCAGTGCCAATAGGCAATGAAAGAATATTGAATAGAAAATCAACAAAATCTTTGCTAGCTTCAGCAAACAGTACTCTCTGGTTTCTTCAAAGTGAAGTATAGTCCCTCGGGTTTCTTCAGAGTTCAACATCTAAAACCTGGAACTGATAGCTAAAGGACAACTTCACTACAAAATTCAACAATCAATAGTTATCTGTCATCCTCGAGGACAGTTTCCTTTAGTTGGACAGAAGCCATTAAGTTCTCAAATGTTATCGAAGAAATATATACATATTTAAGGTCACAAACGGGAATATAGAACCCTCTGCCCTTATGTATCAATCAGAAGCTTCAAGGTTACGGTGGTGGAGGTGGTGTCAGTTGCCATGGATTGAATTCGACTATATGGAACGATGGAAATTGCAGTGAATCCCCATCATATTAAAGGAAGGATACTTTAATAAGAACTTCAATCAAGGAAAGTAATAAAATTCTTTGATATGTAATTAATTAATTTAACAAAAGATAATTGATTAACAATTGAAAATAGTTTATTTGATTCAAGTAATTTTTTTAAAATTTAGTCAATATTTAATTTAACAAAAATATTACTTGTTGTCCTTTTAGAATTTAGTCATCATATTTTTTTTTTAAGAATTTAATATTAAATTCGCCAGAATGACATTTTAATTTTTTTTTAAAAATACTCACACAATAATTATGCAACAAAAAACTATTGTAATGGACATGAAATTAATAAATAATTTTAATGGTGTTAACAACTTTTAAAAATTATATCATCATTTTAATCAAAATAAAACATTTGGTCTAATTATGACATTTTAAAATTGAGGTATCAAATTATGTCAAAAAATTTGATAAATATTAAATTTTAACGTAATATAGGGACCAAAATTGAAACTTGACCATGCCACTATGCCTCGTTAATAGTTTTTCTTTTTTTTGTCAAAGGGTTTATAAATAATTGAAAAAAATCATCTTTAACGTTTGAACTAAAAATAATATTTTTTCTTCTTAGAAACTTGTCCGCATATAAAGGATATGATAGTAAATAATAGGATAACGGTCACATATAAATGTATAAATTATTTAGACTAATTAATTTCATTGTAAAGGTGAGCATAATAGAGAAACTAGAACTGGAATTTTACACTATCTTATAAGGACTAAAAAAAAAAGAGAAAATCATGTCATAATTAGTTAATAATTTTCGTAGTTGATGTAGATTTTTTTTAATAAAAAAAAAACTTTAATCTAACTATCATGCCAAAACAATTTTTAAGTTAAACAGTATTTTATTTAAAAAAATTAACGTAAATTTTTTTATCAAGAGTAATAAATAATTTAACTATTAGGACCAAAAATTATAAAAGAAAACAGAATCAATTATTGTAAAAATTCAAAGATTAAAATTTAGTTTTAGACCAAAGCAACAAAAGTGATATTTGACTAATTTTCCGTAAATTGCACAAAAAAAAAAAAAAACGTGTACAAATCAAAGTGATATTTCACCAATATTGTATAAAATGAAAAAAGTCTGAACACGAAATATAAGGTCCAAAGGAGGTTCCTTTTATATAGAAATACAGATATTCAAATAAAGTAAATCATTTTAATAATTAATTAATGATAAAATTATCTGATATGTAATTAATTAATTTAACAAAAGATCAATTTATAAAAAAAATCAGATAATTTATTTTATTTTAAAATTAATTAATCAACTTTACTTTAATAATGACTTTAACGTTTATGAGAATATTTTTTTATTTTAATAAAATATGATATAATAATTAATTAAAAATTATTAAGCGTATATATGTCTCATCCAGTATTTGCAATTTTTGAGTTTAAGCTCTTCTATTCCTAATTTTAGGTACTTTTGAAAATCATCAAATTCTATTATGATAAAATTTATGTTATGAAATTTCTTTTTTACTGTTTCTTGATACTGGTTCAACATTCCAATTGGTAAAAAACTTGCCAACAATTATTTTAACATAATAATCTGAAACCAGATTGTAACATCAACAAAACCACTGATCAGTTCATAACAGTAAAAACTTAATATTGAAATCAACAAAAGAAAATGAGCAACGAGAATCAGCCAACAGCAACACACTTCGTAAATTTGTAAACAAACCAGCAACGCATCAACAGCAGCAGAAAGCATCAAGCATTTCGATCACTTACAACGCTTCTTCCCGGTCTTCTGGGTAAGGAATACATTGGTAAGCGCGTTCTTGGACTGTAGCGACTCCTTCAGTAACTCCACACCCTGAAACAAAAATCCAGACCAATCGCATGAAACCTATGTGTAAAGCAACGTATAGAGAAATGGGGATAATGAAGCTCACCTCATTAATGCCTACATCAACCACCTTCTCTTGCAAAGCATCGACTTGTTGAATATTGAACTTATTGAGCATAGTTATGCTTGAAATAGTTGACATTGGCGTGACCGTCAGATCATCCATGATCGTATATGTAACAACACCTTTCACATAACCGCCTTCATTTGCATCAGATAATGAAGTTGAAACCTTATTTGGGGGATTTACAAATGATGCAGGGGAGTTCATAGCATTTCCGCAAGAAGGACACATCGATGTTGGATGATTTGCATAATAATTACGACAACCTGAACTATAATTATTCGAACACCGGTAAATGCTCTATGTGGTTGCTGATTGAATGTTTGGAAACAAGCGAGGAACATTGGTAGCCAAGTTTGATGAATAGTTGGGTTTCAACAAGGTATCCTTGTTTGGTGTCGTTTGAAAGTATGTATCACCCAAAATTTCAACGCTCTCGTAAAGGTTTGCAAGGCATCCAACCATGCCTTCTTTTCCAAGCAGCCTTATAACAGTACCAACAGGCAATAACAATATGTTAAAGAGAAAATCAACAAAATCTTTGCCAGCTTCGGCGTATAGAACCCTCTGCCCTTTTGTATCAATCAGGAGCTTCAAGGTTACGGTGGTGACAGTTGCCATGGATTGAATTAGACTATATGAAATGATGGTTACAGCGAATGCCCATCATGTTATTGCTTGCTTTATATACTGAGAGAATTGGAAAGGACAAAATTAAATGAACTTTCACTAAACAGAACTCTTGATTTTCCACTATTTCATCTGTACGAAGCCAAGTATGAGAATCCAGTAAATATTTTTATTAGATAAACAAGCTTACTTGGGCTAGTTTGAGTATAGCAATTTGAGTAGAAACGTTTGAAAACTTTATAATTTGAGCTTGACTCGATTAAATTTTTCTTTATAGAGTTTTTTCATATGGAAAGAATACCCATCTAAATGTTGAAATCAATTAAAGAAAATGATCAACAACAATCATGAATCCTGAATCCTCATCATATTCTTTGGGCTTTTTTCAATTCAATATAAATATCAAACTACCAAATTAACTCAATGAACTTTTTTATCTAATAAAAAGTGTGCATAATCTTTATTCTCGACTTTAACTTCTATTATATTTACATGCTATTTGAGTTCGAGTTAAAATTATAGTATTTAATAGTAATGGAAATTTTAAAATAATCAAATTCTTCCTTCGGAACAAATAGAGTAACTTTTAACTTACACTAAAAAAAAGTTTAAATGATTGGCATTCCTAATTTCCAATATAAACTAATTTATTCATTGATGACTGTGTTTTTCTTCAAGGTTTTTGATCGTTATAGTTTTCTTGATGAATTTCATGCAAGCCCATTGGTTTGAACTTTAAGTGATAAAAATTTATAAAAGAACTTTCCTCTATTAATTCTATATGGTAACAGATTCAACGTAAGTCATTGATGATTTGTTGTGGGAGTAATGAAACTCCATTAATATTACATGGCAGGTTCAAACTACGTACAGATGAACTAGTGGAAAGTCAAGAGTTCTCTTTAGTGAATGTTCATTCTGTCCTTTACCGTTCTCTCTCTATATAAAGCAAGCAGTAATAGGATGGTTTTCACTGCAATTCCCTCCGTTTCATATCGACAAATTCAATGGCGACCGCAACCACTGTGAGCTTGAAGCTTCTGATAGATACAAAAGGGAGAAGGGTTCTATATGCCAAAGCTGGCAAAGATTTTGTTGATTTTCTCTTCAACATACTGTTATTGCCTGTTGGTACCGTTATAAGGCTACTTGCAAAACAAGGCATGGTTGGATGTCTTGCAAACCTTTACAAGAGTGTTGAGAATTTGGGCGACACATACCTTCTGCCGACAACCAACAAGGATAACTTGTTGAAACCTAAATATTCTTCAAGCTTGGCAGCCGATGTTCCTCTCTTGTTGCCAAATACTGGATCATCAACAACACTAGGGTTTTACCGATGTTCGTATGGTAATAATAGCAGTTGTCGTAAGTACTATGCAAATGATCCAACATCTATGTGCCCTTCTTGCAGTCATGCCATGAACTCTCCTGCAACACTTGTTAGCCCCCTAAATAAGGTTTCAACTTCATCAGCTGTTGTTAATGAGGGTGGCTACGTTAAAGGGGTCGTTACGTATAGTATCATGGATGATCTGACAGTGACAGCAATGTCAACTATTTCAAGCATAGCTATGCTCAATAAGTTCAAGGTTCAACAAGTTGATGCTTTGGAAGAGAAAGTGGTTGATGTAGGCATTAATGAGGTGAGCTTCGTTTTATCATTTCATTTATAAGTTGCTGCAATAAACTCAGTTTTCATGGCATTCGTCTGGTTTTTTATTTCAGGGTGTGGAGATACTAAAGGCATCAGTACAATCCAAGACCGTGCTTACCAGTGTATTCCTTACCCAAAAGGCTTGGAAGACGGGTTCTAACTGATCGAAATGCTTGATGCTTCTGCTTGTGTTGACGCGTTGCTGGTTATTTTACAAATTTACAAAGTGTTTGCAGTTGGCTGGTCCAAAGATTGTCGTTGCTCATTTTCTTTTGTTGATTTCAATGTTTATATGTCTCTTAAGTTAGAACTTTTATGAAATCAAATGGTTATTATATATGTTGATCTTTCGAGGTTTTGTTGATGTTGAAATCTAGTTGCAGACTTATGTTTCAAAATAGTTGTTGGCTTTGACAATGCGGAGGTTTTACCAATAGGAATGATAATATAAAGTAATGGCTAAAATAATTCTGTGGAAAAGATAATTTTCAGAATAAATACTTAAATAAAGGGATAGATTCATTGTGTAGAGCTTAAAGGGTTACTATATTTTGTAAAAGAAAGGGCGACTATTGTTGTTGCATGTACGTGGCAAATGATCCAAAGTCACGTTGTCCTGCCTAAAGCAATCTTATGAACCAAGGAACTCTTGCGAATCAGACAAGCAAGGGTTCATCCTCAGCCGAGGGAGGTTATGTCAAGGGAGTAGTTACTTATATGGTCATGGATGATCTGGTAGTGAGGCCTATGTCCACAATTTCTAGCATCACTTTGCTCAACAAGTTTAAAATTCAGGATGTTGGGGTTCTTGAAGAGAGGAAGTCATTGATATTGAAGTGGACGAGGTAAAATATCCCCTCAGGTGTATTCAGTTTGGCGTTTCTAATAACATTTGGCTAAAACTTTTGTGCAAATAGGGAATCAAATTGCTGAGGGCATCTTTGCAATCCAAGATGGTGCTTACTGCTGTGTTCCTTGGGAAAGAAATTAAACTATTTCTTAAATGATGTGGTGTTCTTGCAATTGTGTCTCTAGGATGGAAGTGATATTTATGCTCTTCAATATAAATAAGAGATGGATTATGTTAATGACTTATTTTACTATTGCATGTTAGTCCAATTGTAGAACTTGAAACTTTAAGACTATATCTGTGGATATCAACCTGTATGAATAACGAGAAACGATAAATAGAAAAAATTGAGCATAAATATTTACGTGAAAAAAATTACGGAAAAAAAAATTCACTAAATGAGTAAATATAGATGGAGATAATTCAAAACAAATTCTAAATCCCGAAAATAAAGCTTTCTAACTAAAATACAAAATTTTCTAAAAGCACTCTCAAAACTCTCTCTGAATCTTCTCTCAAAATCTTAATGTGATGAAGATGAAGAATTCTAAAGACGATGAAGATGATTATTCTAGGGTTATTAAGATCCTTTTTATAGGCTAAATTCAAAAGACTAATATGACATTAATATCCTATATTAATCAAAGTTTAATTGAGAAAAGATAGAAAAGTTTAAATAGTAGAAGAAATATTAAATATGTGGGAATATGTTACCACGTCAACATGTCATGACGTCTTATGTTGCCTTGTCGTGATGTCATCTTTGTTTGGACTCTGATTTATCCGAAAATGTAAGGCACATTCCACAATATCTAATCTTCAAAACCTTTATTTATAACCTCAATCTTATATCAAAACAATGCTTAAATGGGGCAGAGTTCGGAATCTTCTCGGCAAATAAGGAATTATGGAACATGAAAATAGAAAAAGTTAAAAAACTTATCCCTAAATATTACTAAGCTAAAAGTTATACCACTTGTATGCTATAATAGAATTATAATCATGAAAGCAGTTGAAAGAATCCCTTCAATTTGTTTATATTTGTTTTCAGTATAGACCATAGACTGCAAAACTTGACAAAATCTATTTATGATAGTGTTCCTATAATGGCTGCCAACACTGTTAGGCTGAAGCTTTTTGGTAGCATTTTTGCATGGAAAAAAAAAGCCAGTTTTACATTATCACTAATACTATCCCTTCTGCTGAAAAAACTTGTGATGTCCTATGTTCTTAGCTTGTTTTATTCTTGTAAATTGAACTTCAAGAACTATGGAAATTGCCAAGCAACGAGCTAATGAGGACGAGGAGCTCGATGATGATGCCAACCTCGATGCTCCGACCACTTTATCCGATCTTATGTTCTCCGACACTAAAGGTTACGGTGGTGGAGGTGGTGTCAGTTGCCATGGATTGAATTAGTCTATATGAAACAATGGGAATAGCATTGCAGTGAATCCCCATCATGTTATACTGAGAGAATTGAAATAGGCAAAATTAAACCAACTTTCATAAAAGAGAACTCTTGATTTTCCTTTGGCCAAAATAGAGGAAGAGAGAACTCTTGATTTTCCACTAGCTCATCTATACGAAGTCAAGCATGAGATTCCAACAATTTTTTTACTAGATAAACTTGCTTTAATCGAGCTAACTTGATTTGAAACTTTTGGACTTGGCAAACTCAATTCAAGCTGTCTTGCTCAATTCAAGCTTTCTTAGCTCGGCTTCTTATAATTTGAACTTGACTCGATTGAAATAATTTGAATTTTTTCATACTGATTTTATAGGGTTTTTTTAATACTGAGAATACTCATCAAAATGTTGAAATCAACGAAAGAACATGACCAACAAGAACCATGAGATTGACCATAATTTACGTTGATTCTCACACAGTTTCGAAATTAAATAAATTAGTTTTTTTAAATCAAAATAATTTAATCATTATCAATTTCAAAAGTGAAAAATTAAGGACAAATAAATATTATTGTACATTATTTTGATTGGTATTCAACTCTTAAAATTTACACATTCTATCAATTTGATACTAATTTAAAAAAAATATATCTCTTAATGTTTATGTAAATGCTGAGGTTGAGTTTGTTGAAATTTTTAAAATTAAGGCCAAAATAATAAAATATGTAAATATTGAAGGTTAAATTTAATATTATATCAATCAAAATTATGTACAGTTGACGAAAGACATCAACATCGTTATTAATTGTCTTCAATTGCTCACTTTCAAATTTGACAGGGATTAAATTGTTTTTATTTTTTAGAGGAACCAATTTACTCAATTTCGAAATTGAAAATCGTTGAAGAGATTTTTTTAAACAAACCAAACAATCAAATTAGCTAAATGAATTTGTTTATCTAAAAAAAATCGAACCCAATTCTGATTTTCAAATTTCAAATTGATATTATTTACATGTTTGAGTTCAAAATTTTCTTTTCGGACCAAACGGAGTAGCATGTATGAACGTAATCTTATGACTAATTTAAAAAAAAAAGTCTAAATGTAGTTAATCAACTTTATTTTATTTCTCTTTTATTACCAGGTATAATGGCAATACATTGGGTCCAATAAGGAAATATACAAAAAAAAATGAAAATACTGAATTGAATGTGAAACACATTTGAAGCAGAAATAAAAGAAGAAAAGAAAGAAAGAATGGCAATCTTGAGAATTAGGAGCAAAACCCCTAAATAAAATGGCACATTTCTTTTAGATTAGGGGTTTTTTCTCTTCATCTTGTTCATGTTCTACACTTTCCAGATCTTTAGAAAAGGCTTTCGGTTTCTTGAAATTTACGTTTGACACTTGAACCCTAGGTGATGGTTTAGTATCTGGCAACATCTTCAGTATGATTCCCATGGAAATCAGCAACAGTCCTAACCCGTGGCGTTCGGTTAATGGTTTTGTAAATATCATGTATGACAGCAACAAAGTTACAGCTTTTCTAGCCGTTGTTATCATGGCAGTCGTAGCTGCACCGAAAATAGCAATCAAGGATAAAACAGACACTTGACCAATGAATGTAGCCATGGCTTCAAACACTAGAACACCGTAAACGTAGGGATGTTGAAAACAAGAACTCCATGCCTTAAAGAGCTCTCCTGTTATAACCATTGGCACAAGCAAGAAAGGAATCCCAACTATTGTTGAGCAAAACAACATCTCCATCTGTGTTGTTTCTGGATTCATGGTGAAAATTGCTTCTTGAAAATTACCCAGAAAGGCATCCATGATTAAAGCACCCGAAATCATTATCACACCAATTATACTAAAATTTGGAGATGTCTGGGAATCTGCTAAGGTGAAAAGGATGAGACCAACCACAAGAAGCAAAGCAGAGATGTATTCATGAAGTGAGTATTTCCTTCTCAGGCCAGGAACAAAGGCACCCATAATCATTACTGGAAGTACCTTGGTGGATTTAAACATAATTTGGGCAGGATAGTTAAGGTAAGCCAATGAACCTTTGGTTAATCCATGAGAACCCATGAGAACGCTTGATAGTTTGACATATGAATTCCATGGATTCACCATTTGCTTCATAGTAAAGCCTTGAAGTCGTATCAATATCAGGTAAACAAAGCCTTGTACAAAAGTAAAATACCATCCATAGCTGAACTGAAGCCTATTATAAACATATTCCTCACAAACGCCATTAACAAGGTAACCAAAGAAGAACCCAAATGAACAAATAAGAAATTGTTGCCATTTTGGCCTATGAAGGGAAATCCCAAATAAAAATCTTGTCTGATCTCCGTTTTTCATCTCCTTCTTGATTGTTTAATTTACAAAATACCAAAAACCAAAACTCTTAAAACCAAAAAAATCAAACCCCTGACCAAAGAATTGAAGTTAAGCATAGAAAACAAATGAAAAAAGGTCTTCTAATAAAACATTGTACTTTCTAAATTTTGCTACCCTGAACAGAAAACTTGAAAAAAAAAAGGTAGATTTTAGTTATTAAAAAATAACGAAAAGGAAAGTTATAAAATAAATGTCTAGTCTTTTCCCCTTACTAAAAATAAAGAAGTTGTATGAAATTTAGAGGGTGAAAGAGAGAGATTTATGGAGATTTTTAGGTGTTATGTTTTTTTCTCTTTTTGGAAAAATGGTGGCAACTGACAAACCCAAAAAAATAAGAAATAAAATATACGAGATTTGAGAAAAATAAATATATAAATTTTAAAATTATACATGAATTTTAATTTAATGTGTGGTTATAGACATTTAAAGAAATAAATACATCAATTTTTTTATATTGGATAAATATAATTATTTAAAATGATGTTATATCAATATTTGTGTTAATAATTTACAAGAATTGGATCAAATCAAAATTTCATATATACAAATGCACATTAAACCATAGTTCATATATAGTTTTGGGATTTATCCGAAAAATAAAACTTAAATTACGGATTAGTCCTTGAAGTATCCACTCTATTCACATTTTGAACAAGTAAGTTCATATGGAACTTACTATCTTATTTATATTACGTGTGAATTGTGTTTAATTTCATCTATATGTTAGATATGATTAGAATTTAGTGAAATTGGCATGTGTGGCTTGTATGGGCTAAATTGAAAAATTATGTGAATCTTGACTATTATGAAATAGTACAGGGCGCAAATGTGAACGTTAATTGATTACAAGACTCGTAAATGAAACATGTAATCATGTACATGGATTAATTATGACATATATACGGAAATCATGTCTGTGTGAATTTAGTAAAAGGTTAGGATACGTATGGCATGCCATTTGGGTTATACGTGCGCTTGATCAAAGATTTTGCATGTTATAATGATGTCTAACATTTGTTGCAGATTCTCATATTATATTTATCGCAAGTTTAGCCCAGATAGGTAACCTAATATAATGTCAGTTTGTGTGAGCAACTCTGATATATTTTCATCTTGTGTGAGCAACTTATTCTCGTGTATATGAGTCCGTTTTACTATAGTTTCATCGGGCAGTATTAAATTGAATGGAAATAGAAACTAAATTGTGAATTGGAAATGAGATAAGTGATAGGGATATGATTTCCTTAATGATCATGTCATTTCTCATGATATGTAAGTATGACTAACCTATTTGGTTGATAGTTTTGATATGTATCTAGATGTACAAATATGTGCTAAGAAAAACCACTTTTGAATGCCCAAATTTTTCATATGTTATTATGATTTAATTGGTTAAGGTAAGTATGGAGATTCTATTTGAACTTACTAAGCAGTTTTATTGCTTACTCAAGTTGTTTTTCTTCTTTGTAGATTGTCATTTTGCGAAATCTACCGAGCCAAATCAGTAGAGGAGCACATACTATCAAAAGACAGTAGATATAGGTCCTTTTTAAGTTTAGATATTGTGGCATGTATATAAAGGTATCTTGGTGTGCAAGTGGACATTTTGAGTTGTGAATCATGTGATAAATATGCAAATGTTGATATTGGATGTTAAGTTTAGTTTGTAATTTAATTGATGCTTGAATTGGTAAAAAGTTAATATTACGAAAAAGAATGATCAAGAATATAATTAAGCTTAGTATGTTCAAAGTTATATATTGAAGTAATTAAGTTTGATAAGTTGATGAGTGAGTAAGAAATGGTAAACCTTAATGGTCGATCATAATATGTTTGTATATAACTAGACATATGTGTTTGTTTGGCTTGGTTTGAGTTGGTTTGGTGGATAAAGAACTGGCTTGAACTTAAATGATGTTTGTGGATGGAATTTTATGACTAAAGGGTTGGTTTACATGTTTTAGACTTATTTTGGCCTGTTTGTCACATGTTGGTATAAGTTGAATTGAAATATGGAAGGGTTGATGAAAGTTTGTGTTCGGAAACACTTGAACTAGGTATCAAAAGTGCATTTTGACAAAAATAGGGGCAATGTCGCAGCTTTGAACCTCGACATCACAACTTAACGTCGACAATGAGTTATGCCGCAATGTCAATACATTTGAAGTCGCGACATGACTTACTGAGATAGTGAGATCGCGATATAAAAATTAAGAAGTCACGACGTCGGTCCGAGATTTTGAAAACTTTACATTTTGGTCCTGGTTCACAATCAGGTTAGTAAAAGAGCTTTTGTAAGCTCGTGTAATACCCAAAAATAATTGTCTGACATGTTGCGAATGTGATTAAGGCTTATCTATATGTTTAAATTACCGAATGATGTATGATTGTCTGTAGTTGCTTCGGTAATGAACGTAGCATCCAGTAACTCAGACTTAACGATCGGGTTGGATAAAGGATGTTACACTTTCACTTTCCCCCTAGCTAAAAATAAGGTATGAAATTTAGGGGCGAAAGAGAGAGATTTGTGGAGATTTTAAACTGTTGTGTTTCTTTCTCTCTTTTGGAAAACGGTAGCAACTAACAAACAAAAACTTGCAAAACTTAAAAAGAGGTAAGAAATAAAACATACAGGGTTTGAGAGAAAAAAAACAAAAGAAACAGAGTCGTTCAAGATCAAGCTTTGTTCTCAACTCATTAAGGTAAACGAGATTCTTTGGTTACAGGTAAAATAAACAATTAATCATAAGATTACATTATTCGCTTCAACCTGATTTACAACTCTCAAAATATGAAGTTAAAATTCATGACTGTGTTTTTATTCAAGGTTTTTTATTGTCATAGTTTTCTTGATGAATTTATCTATACGGTTCATGCAAGCTAATTGTTTTAAACTTTTAAGTGGTAAATATTATATATAACAGATTCAACGAACTTTAAGTCATTAATGATTTGTTGTGGGAATAAAGAAACTCCATTAATGTTACATGGCAGGTTCAAACTACGTACACAGATGAATTAGTGGAAAGTCAAGAGTTCTCTTTAGTGAATGTTCATTCTGTCCTTTACCATTCTCTCTCTATATAAAGCAAGCAGCAATAGGATGGTTTTTCATCGCAATTACCTCCGTTTCATATCGATAAATTAAATGGCGACCACCTCCACTGTGAGCTTGAAGCTTCTGATAGATACAAAAGGGAAAAGGGTTCTATATGCTGAAGCTGGCAAAGATTTTGTTGATTTTCTCTTCAGCATACTGTTATTGCCTGCTGGTTCCGTTTTAGGCCACTCAATCAACTTCTATAAATTGAAGGTGCAAATTGTCTTGGAAGAACCACGGAGCTGTGCGGTGAGCACAGAGCGATCTATTCTTTTGCCTTTTACTAAAGAGTATCGTGTGCTCCCTGCTCTTACTGGCATATGGATTTAAGAATAAAATTTGGACCATCACTCTGGTAATCTCCAATTATTTAACAACTCTTAACTTGTGTTATCCTTTTATGTATAATCACTTCAATCTTGCGATCCAAACAATATTTAAATTTCGTACTAAAGAAGGTAGCCATATCTCTTCAATTCTTTGTAAGTTTACCCCATAGCCATATGCTTAGCGCTAAATTATCTAAAATTTTTACCATTTTATGTTATAATAGATATATAGTATGAGTTCTTAACATAGTGGAAAGAATCCATTGTTACTTCATGAGACCCTATGTAAAATAGTAACCATATTTTTTTGTATAGGTCACCTAACTAAATAGTAAATATACCAGGGTAAGGTTGCCATGGCTGCCTACACTATTAGCTTGAAGCTTCTTGTAGACTCAACAAGCCACAAAGAGTTCTATTTGCAGAATCTGGGTAAGATTTTGTCAATTTTATGTTCAACATTCTGTCATTTCCTACTGGCACTCTCATATATAATGAAAATTTTTGTTAAATCTCTTAAAAGGTAATGAAATCATAATTTAATACATGATAAAATTTTATTTTGACCTCTCAAAAACTTATAATTCAATCCAATCCAATCCACGTTAATACCTTTTTTGGATTTGCCCCTGTTTGACTTATTTTTTTGATTTCCCAATTAATCCTTTGCATTCTGTAAGCCCAAAAAGATAAACGTTAACTACGAGTTTTAAAGCTGTTAATACCTAAAGCAAGGATTAAACCTTTAACCATTGGTTAAAATAGAAAAGACCCTTGCCATGAACGTGTATATATATATATATATATATATGAAAAATGTTATAAAAAAACTAACATGACCTTATTAAAAACATATCCATATCTAATAGTTTAGATGACATATATTCTAGTGAGCTGATTTAAATTGGCTCGTGATTTTGTAGGTGTTTTTCTTGGTTTCTCAAAACATAGAGAATTGGAACACCAAAAATAGTATATTGTTAATGTCGATGTTTGTTCAGTATACCACATTTCGTACATGGAAGAAATCAATTCAGGTGATTGCAAATCAATTAATTGATCTGAAAAACAGAGAAGCCTGGATTCTTCAAATATGAGTAAGAAATATCATCAATCCAATCCAAGTAACATACTATAGTATACATATATGGATCAAGCCAGAACTATTGACATTCTAAAATAATAATTCAAACAATGACACACCATAATTATAGAGAATAATTGAAATATAGTTCTAAAACAACCAACCAAAGCAACATTTATTGTGCTATATGCAAACCCCTTTCGCCTCATCTACACTTCCAGTGAACAATATAACTGCATCCAACTGTCTTACATTCAAGGGACAGATCAAGGCAAAGCTTACCACAGATTTGGCATTCTGGATAATATTGAACTCTTTTGACACAAGTGAGAGGATGTGGATGATCCTCTTTTGTGTAAATGGTCCCAGGCTTGATAAATGAGTATTCTCCAAGAACACATTTGATATGAGCTGAAGTGTTACAAGCTGAACAATGGTAGAACCAGTGTTTTGGGTTCCTTTCTTTTTCACAAATATCACAATAATGACTTTCTGAATAATTGCCACCATCATCATGATAAGTGAGTGTGAAAGGGTGTACATCAGATCTGTGTTGAGCTGTAAGTGGCAATGTAAGACAGTTGAAGTGCAAATTAAAATTGCAAAGCTTACATTTGTATGTGAAATACGTAGACTCATCACAGGCACTGCACACCTGATCTTCATGCTCGCTAAGAAATGCATAGAGGCGATGTTCATGTGCTTTGGATCTGGGCATATAAGAAACCAAAGAACATTGCAAACAATAACTAGATCGGCATTCACCACAGATATAGGCAAAGCCACTTGTTAAATAGTCGCAAACATCACATTTAAAAATGCGACCGGAAGTAAGTTTAAGAAGCCTTTGGCAATAGTGAGACCAAAAATGCTTCTTTACAGGTAATTCAGCACAAGTTTTGTGGAGAAAGAAGTCACATTGTGAGCAACAATAATAAGAAGTAACGATTGGTAGAAGGCAACCGTCACATTGTTTAAAATCCTGGATGTCTCCACTCAATGTTAAGACATGTTGATGCCATGAATGTTTAATCCACGTGGCTGTCACAATTTCTCTCAAATCAACAGGTTCCTCTGAGTCCATCGTTTCTATTGAGTCAACCTCATAATAGAGACGAGGGTTTTTTGTTGCACAATTTACATGGACAATGAAATTGCATTTTGAACAAAAGTAACTTCCATGCTCAGTGTTCACCTCCTCGAAGCAAAATCTACATTCCCAAGTTTCATGTTCACGTTGTTCAATGTAATATGTGTGGGGAATGTTGTGCTGATGCCGATAGAATTTGATGATACGTGGCACTGAAATGCATTTTTTATGGACCGCAAGATTGCATGTAGAACAAATATAAGGAACATAATTCCCTAAAGTGCCACAAGCATCACAAAATGAGACATGTCTCTGAAATAAGACGAATGGATGCTCATGATGAAGTTTATCTTCTATGATAGGTGGGGATGACACACAGCAACCGTGAAGAACAAACTTGCAAATTGAACAAAAATACACGATATCATTAAGTTTGGTGGTTTCTTGGCATATTTGGCAAGGAAGACATTCATTGACATTTTGAAGAATAAGAGGATGTTTGCGATGGAAAGGCTGATTGATTTTGGTAGGTATTGTGGCACATTGGATATGAAGGACAAATTTGCAAGGTGAACAACAATAAACAAATCCCGGACGTTGGGGTTTTTGACAAATCTTGCAAGAGAGTCTTTGACTGTTAAATTGTAAAAAGAGAGGATGTTCTTGGTGGAAAAGGTGATTGATTTCTGCCGGTAGATCAACACATTTTGCATGTAGGTAAAAGCCACGATTAGGAGAAAAGTATACAGAATCTAATAATGGCTTCCAACAGGCAAAACATTCAGCTTTTTTGAGTTCTTCACTAACATTTCCTGTATTGATTGATGGATCTATACGGGGAATGTCTTGAAACTCTGCATTTCTTTTCTCAGCAATGCTATGAGAAAATAATGCACATTTGATATGCAAGTCTAAATTGCAAGAACAATGATAAACAAAATTCTCACAGGGTTTTCTGCAGAAATCGCAGATACCTAGATCGGCCTCGTATGGATTTCTTGTAAGAAGATTAAGGTTGTGGTTGTGATGGAAAGGGTGATTCATCTCAGCAGGTGCCTCAGCACAGTGCTTCTCTAGATAAAACCCACACTCCACACAACCAAAGCTCGAACCTGACACTGACTCCCCACATCCAGAGCAATTCACCTTTTCAATTTCGTGGCCCTGACTTTCAATGAACACCAGTGGATGTTGATGGCTAAAGTGTTGAAGGCTCATCTTTGTGTTTTTGTTTGTATGCTTGCTTGTTTGTGCATTAAATAACAACAAGATGGGTTTATGGAAACTAACCTTACAATTCAAATATTTATATTGTTCCAATTTATGAGAATCATAAAATGCTTGTAAGAATGGTAAGTAATAGTAAACCTCAGATGCTTTAACTTTTCCTTACTCCTAAGTTATGCCTTTTTTTTTTTAACTTATAGAAAAAAAGGATAAATTATTATTCACTTAATTATTACTCTCGAAAAGTTAGAAAAAAAATAATTTGTTATGTGGTTGAACCATTTAGATTAATAATGTAATGTCCTTTGTAGAAAAATGATTTTATATGGAATATTGAAACGAAAAATAATATAATGGAAAATTTTAATAAAAATAAATTATATATTTTGATTTTCAATAGAAAAGTTAACAAATTCTAAGTAGGTTATTGATTTGTAACTTACATGAAATATTGTAAGAATAAAGAATAAAAATTAATCAAGTTTTATTATTAATTTCAAAGAGTAAAAATAAATAAATATAACAAGAGAAGATAAGACAAAGAAGAAAAGAATTTTACTTCATCTTACGCTTTAATCAATAGCATGTTATTACAAAATTCTTTCTTATTTATTCTTATCTTGTGAGTAAATAAAAGAAGGGAATATATGAGAGATTTTTTTTCATTAAAATTAAATTAAATGTTTAATTCCTTTTTTCTTCCCATTAAATGTGGAATTCTAATGGCTTCGTTGATAGGTAATCTCCGTTTGTGCGGGTCAATATGGTAAAATAATAATAAATTAAAGATTAATACTAGAATATATAGTTTTATATAATCATTAAATAAATCTTAATGCAAACTTTTTTAAAGATATTTATAAAGAATTAAAATTAAATTAAATATTTACACAAAAAATTTAAATTAAATATAATGCAAAGTCTAAATAAAAACCTTATTTTCAAACTTAATAGAAAAAATTTCATAACATTTATCTTTTTTATAGCTATTTATTATGTGCTTAGAATAAAAATTACTGACATAATAATTAATTTTTTATAGAATAATATATATTTAAAAGTTTTATCCTTTTATGATTTAAATGAAGAAGTGAATTACATTTAAATAAAAAATTATTTTTAATTATTATTAAATAATATCAATTAGAATTTAATTCCTATATTTTAGTTTCAAAACAAATTTGCATGTTTTTCAATCATTTCTTCTAAAAGAACTCAATACAATTCATTCACTTTTTTTTTTAATTTTCATTTATCCCTGTCCTTTTCTATATTTTCTGTTCATATGTATAAATAGGAGTGAGCGTTCGATCGAATTGAGTAAAGAAAATTTTAGTTAATCGAGTTGACGAGTTTTATTTTATTATCTTAACTCGATTTGATTTTTTATCGAATTGAGTCAAATGAAGTGAAATCTAAGTTGAATCAAATCGAGTGAAATTATTCAAATTAAATTAAAAAAATTAAACATGTCAAATTAAAATTTTATTACAGTATAAATAATTTCATGTTAGAACACATAATATATTTACACAAATATGTTATTTAAATTGTATTTATAAATTTTTAGTGTTTAAAAATGATAATTTAAATAAAGATTAGATATTGCATTTTTTAGATGCCATAAATTTGTTTGTTTTGATCATTTTTACCGTAAATAATTAAGTAATAATGTGATTAAAGTAATATATTTAGGTTACAACAAATCAATTCATCATCCAAAATGATAAGAAAAAAAATTAATACTTAAATATAATTTCAAAACATTAATGAAATACAATAACAATGTAAAATTCAGATACCAAATTGAATAAATAAATTTAGTATCAAATTAGTAAAAAATATTAAATTTAAGTACTAAATATTATATTAAACCTAAATAAATTAACTTTATTCACAAAATATGACTCTTGTGAAACTTACAAACAAGGGTTGATCCTCAGGTGAGGTTGTTACTTGTATGGTCATGGATGAACTAATGGTGAGGCCTATGTTAACTATTCCAAGAATCACTTTGCTCAACAAAGTTCAAAGTCCAGAATGTTGTTGGTATGGGAGTGGATGAGGTAAAGGATCCCTTTTAAGTGTATATGAAAGTTTGCATGCAGGGTTCCAATCTCTGTTGAAGCTGGAAACCATAGCCCTATACAGAGGTAAATGATCTAAAAATTATTTCATTTGTACGTTATAATAGATATACAATATGAGACCTGAAAATAGATTAAAGAATCCATTGTTAATCACTTCAACTCAGTTTGTTTGAGACCCAGTGAAGGAAACTAGTCATATCTTGCGTTTGGCCATCTATTTCCCATTGTATTTCTTATTATATTAATTTTGTTAATTAATTAAAATTTGAGTTTAGAAGTTGAAACAATTGTGAGTGTTTGTACAATGAAATTTATGGAGAATGGTATTGTTTTCTGAATCCATTGTGTATATAATTAATTTAAGTATCATCTCTTATTTATTGACTTATAGCTTCTAAGAGTTTTGTCTCTCAATTTTTGGTGTTGTTGGTAGCTGCAAAAATGTAATGCCTGTTAAGAGTCCTGTTCTGGAATGGCCCATCAAGTTCTAGTTCATAAGTGTTTATGATTTTGTTCCTCTCGTGGTTGCCAACACTGCTAGGTTGAAGCTTCAGGTGATGTTTCTAATGGCTCCCCGATGTCATCATTGCTCAACAAGTTCAACGTTAAAGATGGTGGTGATTTTGAAATGAAAAAAATAAGGGACTTCCCTTGGTGGGAAGAAAAGGATTTTTATTCTTGTTTCATTTATTTAGGTTGAAACTTGTAACTTTCTGAATAATTGTCAGATGATATGATAAGTAATCTGAATAATTGTCAGATGATGATGATAAACGGGTGTGAAAAGATGTACATCAGATATGTGTTGAGCTTAAGTGGTGACGTAAAACAGTTGTCATGCAAATAAAAATTGCAAAGCTTACACTTGTTTGTTAAATACGTGAACTTATCACAAGCACTGCACACCTGATCATGCTCGCAACGAAATGGATAGAGGCGATGTGTTTTCTCTGCATAGTTGCTAATCAAATAATTATGCATCAATTCTTTCCAAGCTAGTATTAAGATTTGGATAAAGCTGCCAGACCTCATCGATTATGTGTTTTCTCCCCATGCAACTTTTGCTTATTTCCAATAACCAAGATTTTAAATGGGATAAAAAATTAATATCATGATTAGCCCTTGGAACCCCATACGAACAATTCAACTTCTCCTATCAGCTGGAGCATGCTCAGGTCACTACAAAATAGCTCAACAGTGTTAATTTTTTGCAAAAGCCATGGCTGCAAGTTCTAAGGTGAGTTCTAAGATGTACATCAGATCTGTATTGAGCTGTAAGTGGCAATGTAAGACAGTTGTCATCCAAATTAAAATTGCAAAGCTTACGTATGTTTGTGAAATACTTAGCATAAGCACTGGACACCTGATCTTCACGCTCGCTACCAAATGGATAGAGGCGATGTGTTTTCTCTGCATAGTTGCTAATCAAATAATTATGCACCGATTCTTTCAAAGCTAGTATTTATTAAGATTTGGATAAAGCTGCCAGACCACATCAATTATGTGCTTTCTCCGCACGTAACTTTTGCTTATTTCCAAAAACCAAGCTTTTAAATGGGATAAACAAAATTAAGATCATAATTAACACTTGGGAACTCCATACAAACAATTCAACTTCTATAAGATGGGAGCGTGCTCAGCACACTACAAAAAAGCTCACCAGTGTTAACTTGTGGCAAAAACCATGGCTGCGAGTTCTAAGGTGAGTTTGAAGCTCCTTATTGATTGCAAGAGTAACGGAGTCCTTTTTGCTGAAGCAGGGAAAGTCTTTGTTTGATTTTCTATTTAACCTCCTTTCTTTGCCTCTTGGCTCTGTCATTAAGCTTCTCAAAACAAAGTCCATGGTGCGTTCTATGGTGGGTTCTCATGCAAGCTTCTTTGAGAGTATCGAAAACCTCAGTGAAACCTAAATGCATCCCAACCAAAACAAAGATTCATTGCTCAACCCTAGGGTTCCAACTCCAGCTTCTGGTGTCCCACTCTTGCTTGGTTATGATGTGGGTAGGAAAGTTTTCCTGTGTCCTGACAGTAATCATCGCAATGTGGCTGATGATTCCGGCATTGCTTGTCCTTAGTGTAAGAAATGGATGGAGACTGAGGTGAAGGTTGCAGGTCCGGATGTCGGGAAATTCGGAAAAAGTGATGAAGGTGGATTTGTGAAAGGGGTAGTGACATATACGGTGATGGATGATTTGGCTGTTAAACCAATGTCTACAATCTCCAGCATTACTATGCTCAACGAGTTCAATGTTACGGATGTTGGAGCACTTCAAGAGAAGGTTGTTGATTTGGGAGTGGATGAGGTATTTGAACTCCTAAAAACTTCTCTCTCTATATATGTATATCATGGACTATATTCTTTCTATTTTTTGTTTGTTTGTTCTCTCTGGTAAGCTTTGAGGTTGCTTAAGGCTTCCTTAGAGTCCAAGACAGTGTTCACAAGTGTCTATTTGGGCAACAAAAGGCTCTAAAGTCATCTTTTGCAAGAAGCTGAAGTAGATGTGCTGGTTTTGCTAGAAAAACAGGGTGGCTTTAAGATTTGGGACAGACTTTTGGTGATCCTATAATGGTTTTGTTTGCCTTTATCTTTGGACTACTTTTGATGTAATCGTTTTGAAATTTATGGAGTTTAATTGGAATGGCTTTATCCATAAAATATAAAGATGAGAAAAGTTGATAATGGAAATTAAAGCTTTTGTTATAATCGAAATGCAGGAAAGATATAAAATTAAAAGAAAATGCTCTCAACATTCAATGATGATCAGCGGTTGAGCGTATAAACAGTTACTGATATGGGTGTATGCCACATCTATTGTTAGAAATGGTATTGCATGATTCTGGCTGTTTTATTTGCTGTTATCTGCTTGGATCTACCACCATTACCGACTCTTAGAACCACTCCATGTGAGACACCTTCAAATCTTACATCAACAATTGCCATCAACAATTCCATTCTCATATGGAATACAATAAATTGGTCAGTAACTAAAAACTTCCAATCCTGGTGCATTCTGCAGGTGGAAAATTAATATGTAATTTAGTTTGTTTATTATATAAAATCATGTCTATGTCAACGTGTCCTCGAATTTGTTTCTAAATATATAATTAAATATTTTTAGAAGAAAATAAATAAATAAATATTATTTTTAGATATAAAATACTAAATATTAATATTAATAATTATATTATAAATGTACTAATGAAAAAATAAATGAGTTTAAAAAAATGTTTTTTGAATGTAAGTTTTAAACAAATTTTAAATGAACATAAATAGGTTTTTTTTTTTTTAATGTGAGTATTAACTTAGGAACAAAAAGACTAATAAGGTTTTTATGTAACACATTCAGAGTAAGATAAAAAATTGAATCTAATATCATTTAGAGTAAAATGGATATTAGTAAAATCAAGAGTTGAGATCAAAAATTGAATCCGCTATCTAATTTTCTGCAGCTTTTGTTAAACAGTTAATTTATTGCATTCATATAATACACATGAGCCTCAATAAATTTCGAATTATATTTACGACATGCGAGAATGCTTCCAAATAATTTGCGTTTAACAATGTATCTCGAGTCTCGACTATGAAACTTTATCTATCAAGGCATGGCTGCCAACACTGTTAGCTTGAAGCCTCTCGTAAACTCAACAAGCAAAAGAGTTCTATTTGCAGAATCTAATAAAGATTTTGATGGTTGTCTTTTCAACATTCTGTCATTGTCAGTTGGCACCGTCATATGGCTTCTCAAGAAACAAGAAATCGTGGGTTGCCTTGGGAACCTATACAACAGCCTCGAAACTATGAACGATACATACATTCAACCAACAACAAACAGAGATACCCTTTGGAAGCATATAGTCCCCAACACTGCTGCAATGCCTCCCTTGTTGCCAAAACCATCATAATTAGAAGTGTTAATACTTACCATCGAAGCAGTTGCGATCTTTATGTAGCAAATGATTCTAAATCGTAATAGTTGTTAATCGAAAAAAGAAGAATTCATCCTGTGATGAGGAACATGTGAATTTAAATCTTCTATTCATTCAAACATTAATTAAATCTCAATCATTCAATCAAAACATGTTCTGCATACAAATTCAAGCATCAATAAAAAAATGTCTCTGATAATTTCAACTCTCAGTTTGTTTGAGACCCAATGAAGCAAAGTAGTCATATTTGCTTTTGGCCATCTATTTCCCATTAGGCGTTGATTGATATCTAACAAAGCATGGCTACCAACACTTGTATTTTTATTGTAAGAGAGGAAGTACTATTTTTTATGCATAAATTTGTATTTCTTATTATATTAAATTGTTAATTAATTAAAATTTGAGTTTAGAAGATAAAACAATTGTGAAT
Source organism: Gossypioides kirkii (assembly GCA_005610355.1). Classification (NCBI taxonomy): domain Eukaryota; kingdom Viridiplantae; phylum Streptophyta; class Magnoliopsida; order Malvales; family Malvaceae; genus Gossypioides; species Gossypioides kirkii. The sequence continues at coordinate 3,877,369 of CP032252.1, read as the reverse complement.
GTTTCTACAATTAAATTTAAGGCCAATACCCTGAATCCATTTTGTATATATTTAATTTATAGTGTCTTTCAATTTATGGTGGTGTTGGTAGCTGCAAAAATGTAACGCCTGTTAGAGTCATGGGTTTGGTGTTTTCGGTTTCTGCTTGTTTTACTGTATTTGGATTTTTCATTTATTTTTTAATGAGGAGGTAGAGGTGGAAAAGAAGTTGCTAAGATTTAGAAAGGAGCAGAATCCCACATTTCTAAAGGACAGACAAGGCCACTCTACCAGCTTTTATAAATGGAAGCGCGAATCATCCCAAGAACAGATTTTTGTTCTTATTTCATTTATTTAAGTTGGAACTTGTACATCGACTTTCTGATGATGATACAAGTGATCTGAATAATTGTCAGATGATGATAAGTGAGTGTGAAGGGATAGAGGCGATGTGTTTTCTCTGCATAGTTGCTAATCAAATAGTTATGCATCGATTCGTTCCAAGCTAGCTGCCAGACCTCATCGATTATGTGTTTTCTCCCCATGCAACTTTTGCTTATTTCCAATAACCAAGATTTTAAATGGGATAAAAAACTAAGATCATGATTAACCCTTGGGAACCCCATACGAACAATTCAACTTCTCCTATCAGATGGAGCATGCTCAGCTCACTACAAAATAGCTCACCAGTGTTAATTTTTTGCAAAACCATGGCTGCGAGTTCTAGGGTGAGCTTGAAGCTCCTTATTGATTGCAAGAGTAACAAAGTCCTTTCTGCTGAAGCAGGGAAAGACTTTGTTGATTTTCTATTTAACCTCCTTTCTTTGCCTCTTGGTACGATCATTAAGCTTCTCCAAACAAACTCCATGGTGGATTCTATGGCGGGTTCTCATGGAAGCCTCTACGAGAGTATCGAAAACCTCAGTGAAACCTGCATGCATCCCAGCCAAAACAAAGATTCATTGCTCAACCCTAGGGCTCTAACTCCAGCTTCTGGTGTGCCACTCTTGCTTGGTTATGATGTGGGTAGGAAAATGTACATGTGTCCTGACAGTAATCATCGTAATGTGGCTGATGATTCGGGCACGGCTTGTCCTCAGTGTAAGAAACGGATGGAGATTGAGGTGACGGTTGTAGGTCCAAATTCGGGAAAGGCGAAAAAAGTGGAGGAGGATTTGTGAAAGGGGTAGTGACATATATGGTGATGGATGGTTTGGCTGTTAAACCAATTCTTACAATCTCCTTCATTACTATGCTGAACAAGTTCAATGTTACGGATGTTGGAGCACTACAAGAGAAGGTTGTTGATTTGGGACTGAATGAGGTATTAAACTCCTAAAAACTATTCTCTCTCTATATATATTATACATATATATATATATCACGGTTGCTTAAGGCTTGCTTAGAGTCCATGGTTGGTTCTCTTGGAAGCCTCTACAAGAGTATCGAAAAGCTCAACGAAACCTACATGCAAACCCAACAAAAAGATAGATTCATTGGCCAACCCTAGGGCTTCAACTCCAACTTCTGGTGTCCCACTCTTGCTTGGTTATGATGTTGGTAGGAAAGTCTACATTGTCCTGAGAAGAACCATCGCAATGTGGCTGATGATCCGAGCATGGCTTGTCGTCATTGTAAGTCACGGATGACGAATGAGGTGCCGGTTGTAGGTCCAAGTATCAGGAAAGGAGAACCAAGTGGCGAAAGGGGATTTGTGAAAGGGGAAGTGACATATTGTAATAGATGATTTGGCTGTTAAACCAATGTCTACAGTCTCCAGCATTACTATTCTCAACAAATTCAATGTTAAGGATGTTGGAGCACTTCAAGACAGTATTGATAAGTGTCTTTTTGGGCAACTAAAGTTTCAGAAGTAATCTTCTGCAAGAAACTGGAGTTTTCTCAATATAGTAGATGTGCAGGTTTTGTTTGAAAAACAAGGTGTCTTCCAACATTTGGGACAGACTTTTGGTGATCCTGTAATGGTTGCTTCTACTTTTGATGTTATCGTTTTGAAATTTATGGAGGATAGATATAAAATTCAAAGGAATTGCCCTCAACATTCACTGATGATCAGCGGTTGTGCTTTAAACAGTTAAAGATTCTATAAAATTCAATGGAGTTTTCCTCTTTATGGTAGACTGGAGTTGATTCAAGGATTTTCTGAAAGGTAAATTAAAAATGAAATTTAAGATTTTCTTCATTGCTCATCACATTGCCCAATTTTGGTCAAGCATGGACATAAATTTTTTCTTTCCATAAGGCCAGTCCAGGCTTTGCTAAATCCTGTATATGTAAATAAAAAGTTAATATTAACGAAACCAATGTTGTAAGAACTGATCCAGAGTTTTTAGGATTGAATTATTAGTTTTTAGTTCAATTATTTTAAAAAATAAAATTAATATATTAATAATAATTAAAAATGGAAATTGAACGAAAACAAAATGAAAAATCCAATTTTTGTTAAAAAAGTAATTTAAAAAATTTTGGTTTTCCAAAATTTAACCGGTTTTTTATGTTTGAAAGAAAATGACTTATAGAAAAAAAATTTTATGTGTTTGTTTTATAGAAAATGTTAAGTGAAAAATGATTTAAAGGTTAACGAAAAATGAATTTCTTGTAAATTAATTTATCTTTTTTAAAATGCAAATTATTATTCAAAAAATTATATAAAAATTAAATTAATCAATCCTAATATTATTATATTAATTATATATTTATTTTAATTTTTAAAATATTAAATTTTAATATAAAATATTATAATGTTCAATATTATTAAACATACCAATTTAGTTATTTATATTTAGTAATATAATTTATTAAAATAATAGATTATTTGATATTAAAATTTTAATTTAATAATAAATTTAACAATAACAAATTTAAATAATATTCTTAATATATTATTAAAAATATTTATATTAATAATTTGATTAAATGCATATTAAAATTTATAAATATTTTATAGTATAAAATATAAATATTTTAGTTATATAAATATATGTATTTGTTTAATCAATGTTTAACTTCATTTATCTCCAATTTAAATATATATGCAAATTAAATTAAGTTTTAATTAGGTATTGTTTATTATTAAATTTATATATGATTTTATTGTAAATTAAATTTGATTGTTAGAAGGAAATGTTACTATAATATTTTTAATAATTTTTAGAAAATGATTTCATAAAAATTTGTCAAACAACGAAAAATATTTTATTTAGAATCATCCAAACATCAAAAAATAAACTCTAAAATTCGATTGTAACCTTAATTTCTCGATTTTTTTATCAATTTCAAATAAATCTGATTATTTATTATTATCTATCATCAATTAAACTAATTAAGAGTTTTGTTTAACTAATCAACCAATATGATTCTAATTAAGAGTGGATTTGGATGAGTGATACGTTTACCTGGACGATAAAATTAAATACTACAACGATATTATAATATAAGATAAAAAATAAAATAAACACACCGCTCTATCTATCCAAATTCATTAACAACTCTACTATCCATATATTTCTATTACTAGATTGTGCAAATTTGACCAAAAAAAAAAAAACTTAAAAGTAGTTGAAAATAAATGTTGATTGCAAGTTGCAAGTTGAAAAACAGACATTAATAGTAATGAATTAGTGACGTGGTGGGAGATGAGCACAATTAATTAGCAAGTGAGTGGAACTTGGTTAATCACAAGAGATAAAAGAAACTTTAGGGAGTGGGGTTGGGATTTCAGTATTAAATGGGGAGGCCGAAAAGTTAGACGCGAAACTACGTGATGGGTAAGTGTGTGGTGGCTTTGGTCAACCAGTGATTAAGCTGAAAATGGAAGTGCACAAACCTCAGCATCATTGGGTCACCATCCAACCTGTTCCATGAGCATAAAGTAATATCTATAATAAATTATTTTGCTTTTTATTATTAAAATATATTCACCCAATACTTATACAAACATTCAAAGTAAATAAATTCAATCAATGAACTTGAGTATATAGTATTAACGTAAGGAAAGAATGCAAATTCAAATTTTGAAATTAAAATTATTAAAAAATATAATTACGGATTTTAAACATGATTCGTAAAATAGATATGAATAAATTTAATTATTAAAAAGTAATGTCGATAACTAGTGTATATCTATTGTGTGAGATGACGAGTAGAAAGACTAACTTCAATTAATTTATTTATGAAAGAGAGTTCGTGAATTTATTATTGAAAGAGAAAAATTTTTGTTACATTTCACCATGAAAGTTGTGGAATATATTTAAATAAATAGATATATTAAGGAATAGAACTTGAAACTGAGTTCATTCTGTTCATACATTTACTTACCAATTTGATCTAAACATTTGCAACAGATTCCTCTATTCTTAAGCCAAAGCTTTTTTTTTTTAAATTATAATAATAAGATAAAATTGAATAATAAATGTTATTAACGCGATTCAAACATAAATTATAAAATTATCTATATTTTATTATTTATTGTGAAATTATTTAATTTTATAATAAAGTAATGTTTACACATTATTATTTATAATTAATTATTTTAGTTAGTTCAAAAATTATTAGTGGATCTTATATATAAGAAAATCAATTGAATTACTATATTTGGGTGTATCATTATTATATATCAGAATCTTTATTTAAAATTATAATTATTTCATTTTTTGAATATATAATATCTTTTCATCTTCGGAATGATAGTATTTTTATTTTTTGGAATAAATAAAGAATTATTTTCATATGAAGTTATTCAAAAAATTTATAAGTTGTATAAAATCTTTTATGTTATTCAATATTGCTAATATTAATTATATTTTTTAACATTTTAATTATTATGTTGATTATTTAAGACTTTACAACGATATCCTTTACATGCAATGCATGTGAGTTAAAGAAACTAATTTTTTAAAAATATTTAAAATATAATAAATTAGGGGTATTCAAACAATTAATCGAAATTAGAATTAATCAAATTTTTTAATCATTAACTAAAATGAATTTTTAAAAAAATAAATAAATTAGTAATAGCTTAATACATATAATATATAATATTATTTATTAAATTCGATTAATTTAATTAATTACTCAATTTTGAACCGAATTAATAATTAACTGAAATTTCAAAAAAACATTCAACCATCCTCTAGCTGAACTAAATCGATTAACTAATCAATTAATCGAATTATGTTGATTGAATCGATTAATTCAATTTAAAAAAAAGTCTTTATTAACAACTAAGAAATTATATCTTTTTTCATGGAAAATAGTAAAAAGTAGCCAAAGAAAAGTACTAAAATTTAAAAGAAAAATGATTATGTCACATGAATTTGTTGAGCAGTCATTATATCATTTAATTGATGAATTGTGGGTCAATTTTTCTTTTTTAAATAGAACATTTATAAAAATTATATAAATTAATGAATAATAATTTATTGTTATTTTTTCTTTACTTTAAGAGTATATTTTTTAAAAAATATTTTTTTATTTTTATTAAACATTTGGAACAAATAAATCTAAACCATAAACATATAAAAGTGTCCACGAAACCAACATGTAATTAGTATTTTTTTTCCACAAAAATAAAAATTATTTAAGTGTTTTTTGATGTCTTGAGAATACAATATATATATATTTTTAATCATAACAATCACACTAGCAACAATAACTTCTAAATAAAAATGCTAAATTTCTAATAAATATTCAATAAATTCAAAATTGTAAATATAATCCGTCCTAATATATTCAAGGATTTATATTAATCAACCTCTAAAAATTATTATACGATCACGATGTTCGAAATCTCATACATCTTAAAATATTCAATAAAAAAATTAATCTTACATATAAATCATAATCTATCACAAGAAAAAACAATCCTATCTTTTTTAAAGATTAATCAATAAACCTTGAAAAGGACAGAAGAGTTGTTACCAATTAGAAAGTGTGTGAAACAATACGAGACATTTGAGAAAAAAAGTAACGAGTGGAAAAAACATTAGGACTAAAAATCTTTTTTATTTTAATGGGTGAAGAGAAATTCATTTATTTTTATATAAATTAACTTGTTTTTATAAAAGAATCATATTTTCAAAAAAAAATTGTAGACCCTTTTCAGATTTTTGCAAAAACTATTTTTTTTATAATATTATTTTCAAATATTTTATTGGTGACAAAATTTTAAAAATAATACATTAATATGACTCGAATTTAAATCATATTTGAAATAATAAATATTTTTTTATCATGAATCCAACACATTGGATTAAACAAATATTGAATACATCTCATATGCAGCTCTTATATTGCTTATGGGTTTGATGAAATTTATTTTTTTAATCTCATATTTTTTATTTAAATTCTCTTAAATATTGCATCTTTATACTTTGATGAATCAGCAATGTCTTTACTCTCTTACAACGAAATTTTTGTGATTTATATTAATTATTTTTGTCATTTATATCAATTGAAATTGTTGGAAATTTATAGGGACAAACTACAATCAATTTACCAAACTATACACTTTTAATGCATATATAGATATTTTATTTGATGTTTTTAATGATTTTCATCAAACTATACACATCTATTGCGTACATAAATATTTTTATCTATACTTTTCAAAATTTCTTAATAGAGTATTTTATTTACAAATAAGTATACTTTTTAAAATTTCTTAATAGAATATTTTATTTACAAATAAGCAAACAAATAATTAGAGATAACAACAAGGTGAAGTGAGCGGTTTTTCGCTTACCCTAACTCAATACATCTTCAACATAGAGAAAGGATTGTATGAAACAGGGATATTTTCTCTTTCCAATAGTTTTATGACACATCAACAATTTCATCCTAAATTTCAGGATTTTAATTGTAATTTGATTTTTTTCAGGATGAAAATGTTGAAATTAAGAATGAAAATACTGATGTGGCATAAAACTATTGGAAAAGGGACACAAATGACGTGGTGTCACTGTTTCATTCAATCCTTTTCCCTTCAACATAATTCAATTCCAATCAGTCTAAAATTAAATATTAATTTATCTATCTCAAATTCGACTTGAAAAATTATATCTGAACTCGACTCATCTAATATACCACAATTTTAATTTTTTTACATTTTATTATAGTAGAATAATAATTTTTTCGAATTATTTTTTATTAATAATAGTATTAATTAATTATATTAAAACAAATATTAATATAAATTTTATTATCATATATTTTAAATTGTATTATATAAAAAGGGATTACTTAGTAATTTTCTTGGAGCGGGCAGGTTTTTTCTTAAACCCGTCACCAAACCCGATTTCAAAAATAAAAAATCACAACTCTATAGGATCGGGTCGGTTTGCAACCTGTCGGGTCCAGGTTTTTCCTTCCGAATAACCCAATTCAAGACTATAAATAGAAAGATATCAATCCACAAAGAGTAACCCAACTGGTATATTTCTCTAAATTTCTGTGAAGCAAAGTTTCACAGATCTACATCTCATATACAAACATCCCATCCCCATCGCATTTTCTAAGCTTTTCAATGGAGTTTTTAATGAAAATATGTCTCCTATTCCTTTGTAGCTGCATTTCCTACTTTGTTAACATGATTTTTCAGAAGAGAAATCAACATTGCTACATGTTGGGTTACGAGTGTTTCAAGGCTGCTGATGACAGAAAGCTCGACACTGATGCCTGTGTGAGAGTTGTGATGAGGAACAATAAGCTTGGTCTGGACCAATACAGGTTTCTTTTAAAAACCATTGTTAGTTCTGGTCTTGGTGAAGAAACTTATGGTCCAAGGAATGTTATTGATGGTAGAGAAGAGTTTCCTTCGGAAAACGATGCACATGCCGAGATGGATGAGATCATGTTCAGCACTCTCGACACTCTGTTCGAGAAAACAGGAGTTTCCCCGTCGGAAATCGACATACTCGTTGTCGATGTCTCGTTGTTTTCACCGGCACCTTCGTTAACATCCCGGATTATAAACAGGTACAAGATGAGGGACAACATCAAGTCCTTCAGTCTCTCCGGAATGGGATGTAGTGCAAGCATGGTTGCAATCGATATGGTGCAGCAGTTGTTCAAGACATACAAGAACCAGTTCGCCATCGTTGTGAGCACCGAATCAATCGCTAGGCATTGGTACTGCGGAAAAGAGAAGTCGATGATGTTATCGAATTGCCTGTTCCGTAACGGAGGGAGTTCGATCCTCTTAACAAACAAAAGGGATTTGAGGGATCGATGCTTATTGAAGTTAAAGTGTGCCGTAAGAACCAATATCGGATACGATGACGAAGCATACGGATGCTGCATACAGGTTGAAGATCCACAAGGCTACCAGGGCTTCCTCCTTACAAAAAGCTTAACAAAAGCTGCCGCTAAAGCTTTTACAGGGAATCTCAAGCTCCTATTGCCCAAAATATTACCAGTTCGGGAACTGCTTCGATATGCAATATCAACTCTCGGGAAAAAATCAACCAAAGGACAAAATTTAAGTTTCAATTTAAATCTCAAGTCTGGGGTTGACCATTTTTGTCTCCATCCAGGTGGAAGGGCAGTGATTGATGGGCTTGGGAAGAGTTTGGGACTTAGTGAATATGACTTAGAGCCAACTAGAATGGCACTATACAGATTTGGGAACACATCGGCAGGTGGTTTATGGTATGTTTTGAGTTACATGGAAGCTAAGAAGAGGTTGAAGAAAGGTGATAAGATTTTCATGGTGAGCCTTGGAGCTGGGTTCATGTGCAACAACTGTGTGTGGGAGGTAATGAAGGATGGTTTGGAGGATACTAGGGTTTGGGAAGATTGCATTGATGAGTACCCTAGAAAAAACCTGGTCAATCCCTTCACTGAGAAGTATAGTTGGATCAATGATGAGTGCTTGAACTTTGTCAGGCTTGACTAGGGAAGGTTCTATTAACAATTTACCTTTTGAATTATACCCTTTTGTTTTAAATTATCTCAAAAATTACAAAAGAGGGTGATGTCACTGAATCAGAAAAATGTTTAAAGTATCACAATTATGATAGCAATTTGTAGGTTGTGGCCATGTGATAATTTAAGTGGGTGTATGTATGGTTGTGTGACTTTAAAAGGGTTAATAGTGAATTAAGCTAGTGAGTTGCAATTGGTTGTCCATGGCAAATATGAGAGATATCTCTGGCGATTATAAATTCATGTTAAGTTTTGCTACTTTTTTTAATGGTTGATAAATATTGTTGTTCTACTAAGTTAGCTGCTAAGTTGGTCTACTACGTTGGAATCAGCTAATTTCCATTGATTATCAATTTGAACCAATTACCAAATTTTAATTTTTTTATTATGGGTTGGATCGGGTCTTAGCATAATTTTAATATGTCTTATACTTGTTTAAGTTCAGTCTGGCTCGTAATATAGGTCTAAAATTTTGTTCAAACTCGTCTATATTTACAAATGATTAACTTAAACTCATTTTAAGTCCGTCCATATTAATTTTAAAAAAAGTTTATATAATTTAAATTTAATATTCAATAATTTTATATATTTTTCATTTATTAAAATTTTTTATGTAATCATCTTAACATTATTTTAATGTTTACATTAGATATTAAAGTAGTATTATATATTTACTATAAGTTTATTTTTTAACGTGTTATAAATTAGATAATATATAAAAATAACATAATATAAAGTATTATAAACTTAAATACGGACCGAGTCGAGATCAGACCTTAAATGTTTAAACCCGAACCCAACTCATATTTTAATCGGCCCTAATTTTTTTGACCAAACCCATTTTCAAGTCTAATATTTTTACTTAAATCCTTCCAGATTTCAGATAGACCTCCAAACTTAAACAATTAATCTAACCTATGAACAAATCTATTTCTGACACCACAATTGATCAACTTCAATCATTTTTGTCTCAAAATTTATTTCAAGTTGAACTTCAAATAATCTAATTTAGTAAATAAATAAATTAAACGAAATCTTTTAGAGTAGTAATTTTTTCTGTCTGAGCAATGAATATTCATGTTCTTGTTCCATTTTTTTAAACTCTTTCTTTCTATTTCTAACTCGTTTACTTGTTTTTATTTAGAAAAATTATTTGATATATCCATAAAAATTGACATTATATCTGGAATAATAAAAATATATAAAGAGAGACACAACAAAATAATAATAAAAAGTAAGTAAAAAAAACATGCGCAGTTAAAATATTTCATTGAAAAGGTATTAAATACTAATATTTTGGTTTATGTTATTAAATATTTTTTATTAGTGAAAGTATTTATCAACTAGATTAAATTAATCATTTTATTATTAAATAGATTAATTTAATTTTATATTATTAAAAAATTAAATAAGATCAAATTATAATAGAATTGACATTTTTTAAAACAAAATTATTTGTTCTTTTATAGTTTAACCACAAACAAAGATTATTCTTTTTTGCAACAAGTTAAGCAAGAAAATCCGAGATGCAAAAAATCAACCTCAATTGAGGTGTTTAAACTATAATAAAAAAGTATTTAAACTATTTTTGTACTTAAATTAGCCTTATCCTATGATTTTTACCCATAAAAATAATTGATTTTAATATTAAAATAAAATTATTTTAAATTTTTAAACAAATTTACATTTTATGCTTATGTGATGTAAATATGATGAGAATAATTTATTAAATAAAAATAAAATAATAATTTTGAAAGTAAAATAAAATGTTATTTTAATTTTTTTGAAAATACTTATATACATAACACACTTAATCATTTTTTTTTCAAAAAAATGCATATTTTTAAAATTTTACAAAAAAAAAACATATTTTTTATAAGACCATTTTCAAATATTTTGTGGAATCAATGGACCAATTATATAATTTTTCTCCTATAAGTAATAACTTTTATATTTTTCTTTGTAGGGTGAACGTTGATGGAACTGCAAAGAATGTTTAGATGCGTTTAAAATCAATCAATTTATTAAATTGATAGAACCCATCTCTAAGCTTGCGCTTTTTTTTTTTTTTTTTTGAATTCATCTTAAATATTGAATTATAACTTTAAACTTAGATAAATCTAACAATGTCTTTACTCTCTTACCACGAACTTTGTTTTGAACTATTTTAAATTTTTTATTATTTATATCAATTGAAATTGTTGGAAATTTATAGGGATAAGCTACACTCAAGTCATCAAAATATTAGTAAGTTATCAAACTACACTCAAATCGATCTGTCGATTAGTGTTGGAGATAAAAAAAAACTGTTTAAATTTTAGTTTGTAGATTTGTGATGTTCAAAATTGTTTTATAAAAAAAATAAATTGTAAAAGATTAGAGGAAAAAGAGCTTTCGATTGTTGCAGGCAATGTGATCAGAGAAGGGCATAAAATAGCAATTTTAATAATCCAATGACATTTTGTAACTTTTTACGATTGAGTTGTCAAAACATAAACTTACTAATATTTTAGTGACCTTAAATGTACTTTACCCAATTGATAATCAAATTTGATCTTTTTTATTTTTCAAGATATCTACCGGAGCGAACCCAAAAACTAATCCTCCGCATTTTGTAGGCCCGTTAAGAGGGTAGATGCTGACCTCAAATTAGATCTTTCTTTGTTATCAACTAAGAAGTACATGTGATACATGCAAACTCTATATGCCCATATTTATTTTATCTAAATAATTTTTAAAAAAATTTTATTATTAACAGGAATCATAAACAATAATAATACAGAGACATGAGATATAGTGTAAACAATAAAAATATCATGTCTCCAGAATAATCTAAAAAAAGAAGAGGACAAATTGATATCAACTGCAATATTCGAATAATTTAGAAACAATCTAGAGATGCATCAACTTAATCAAATCGTTGAAATTTGCATCCTAAACTCATCATCGTCAAATCAACATGACGATTAACACCGCTCAATTAAGAAAAAATTGTCAAAAGCCCCAAGACATCCACTATATTTGTGATGCACAAAAGGCCAAGTCTCAAATTGTCTATCCTTATCGTCATCTCGATCTATCACCATCACTATGATCTATCATGATAAAACCCTTCGAGAACAATTCCTAATAGATCTGACGACACCCTTCTACTGACAAATCTCACATATACACCAATTAATTGATGTTGAACAATTTTTCTCTAATAAGATGTTAACAAAGTTATATTTAGTAAATCAAATATTTTAACATTATATAAATTAAGTTAAATGGATTAGTATCAATTTTCTTTTAATGATATTCGTAAAACTATACACTTTTGATATATATATTCTTATACTTTTCAAATGTTCTTAATTTGGTATTCTACCTATTAATAAGTAACGAATAATTAAAGATGACAATGAGCAAGGTGGTTTTTTGCCCACATAATGTAATATGCCTTCAACATAATTCAATTCCAGCTTAGCCTGAAATTAAATGTTAATTTATCTGTCTTAAATTCAATTTAAAAAGTTAAAACTATACTCGGATCCGACCCGATTTAATTTATATATTATATTTTTCTTTTTACGTTTTATCATAATAGAATAATAACTTTTATATTTTTATTATTTTTAAGAATACTATTAATTGTTTTTAAGTACAATTATACAAGAGAAAATATTAATATAAATTTTATTATATATTTTAAATTAATATTAGATATAAAATAGGATAATATCGTAACTTTATTAGAGCGAGCAGGTTTTTCTTTAAACCGGATTTGATTAATTAAAAATTAAATCCGTCCCCAAACCAGATTTCAAAAATAAAAAATCACAACCCTAAAGGATCGGGTCGGTTTGCAACCTGTCGGGTCCAGGTTTTCCCTTCCAAATAACCCAATTGAAGACTATAAATAGACAGATATCGAATCCACAAAGAGTAACCCAACTCGTATATTTCTCTAAATTTCTGTGAAGCAAAGTTTCACAGATTTTGATCTCATATACAATTTACCAACATCCCATCCCCAACGCATTCTCGAAGCATTTCAATGGAGATTTTAATTAGAATATGTCTCCTATTCCTTTGTAGCTTCATTTCCTACTTTGTTAACATGTTTTTTTAGAGGAGAAACCAACATTGCTATATGTTGGGTTACGAGTGTTTCAAGGCTTCCGATGACAGAAAGCTCGACACTGATGCCTGTGTGAGAGTTGTGTTGAGGAACAAGAAACTTGGTGTGGACCAATACAGGTTTCTTTTAAAAACCATTGTTAGTTCAGGTCTTGGTGAAGAAACTTATGGTCCAAGGAATGTTCTTGATGGTAGAGAAGAATTTCCTTCGGAGAACGATGCACATGCCGAGATGGATGAGATCATGTTCAGCACTCTCAACAATCTATTCGAGAAAACAGGAGTTTCGCCGTCGGAAATCGACATGCTCGTCGTCGATGTCTCGTTGTTTTCACCAGCACCTTCGTTAACATCCCGGATTAACAACATTAAGTCCTTCAGTCTCTCCGGAATGGGATGTAGTGCAAGCATGGTTGCAATCGATCTGGTGCAACAGTTGTTCAAGACATACAAGAACCAGTTCGCCATCGTTTTGAGCACCGAATCAATCGCTAGGCATTGGTACTGCGGCAAAGAGAAGTCGATGATGTTATCGAATTGCCTGTTCCGTAACGGAGGGTGTTCGATCCTCTTAACAAACAAAAGGTATTTGAGGGATCGATGCTTGTTGAAGTTAAAGTGTGCCGTAAGAACCAATATCGGATACGATGACGAAGCATACGGATGTTGCATACAGGTTGAAGATCCACAAGGCTACCAGGGCTTCCTCCTTACAAAAAGCTTAACAAAAGCTGCCGCTAAAGCTTTTACAGGGAATCTCAAGCTCCTTTTGCCCAAAATTTTACCAGTTTGGGAACTGCTTCGATATGCAATATCAACTCTCGGGAAAAAATCAACCAAAGGCCAAAATTTAAGTTTCAATTTAAATCTCAAGTCTGGGGTTGATCATTTTTGTCTCCATCCAGGTGGAAGGGCAGTGATTGATGGGCTTGGGAAGAGTTTGGGACTTAGTGAATATGACTTAGAGCCAACTAGAATGGCACTATACAGATTTGGGAACACATCGGCAGGTGGTTTATGGTATGTTTTGAGTTACATGGAAGCTAAGAAGAGGTTGAAGAAAGGTGATAAGATTTTCATGGTGAGCCTTGGAGCTGGGTTCATGTGCAACAACTGTGTGTGGGAGGTAATGAAGGATGGTTTGGAGGATACTAGGGTTTGGGAAGATTGCATTGATGAGTACCCTAGAAAAGACCTGGTCAATCCCTTCTCTGAGAAGTGCAGTTGGATCAATGGTGAGTGCTTGAATTTTGTCAGGCTTGACCAAGGAATGTTTTATTAACAATTTATTTTTTGAATAATACCCTTTCTTTTTAATTATTATTTTGTTTTAAATTATCTCAGAAAGTGCTAAAGTGGGTGATGCCACTGAATCAGAAAAATGTGTGAAGTACGAAAATTATTGGACCGATTTGTAGGATTTGGCCATAGTAAACCATGTGTGGCCATAGAAGATTTTTCTAAATAATTATTATTTTTATCAATTAGATCTATGTTGGAACCAGCTAATTTCCATTGATTATCAATTTAAACCAATTACCAGATTTCAGTCATTTCTGACACAGCAATTGATTACTAATTAAATCAGCTTCAATCATTTTTGTCCCAAATTTTATTCCAATTTCAACTTCCAATAATCTAATTTGAGTAAAGAAATTAATTAAAATAAATCTTTTAGAGTAGTATTTTTTGCAATCTGAGCAATGAATGTTCAGGTTCTTGTTCCATCATTTTAACTCTTTATTTCAATTTCTAACTCTTTTACTTGTATTTATCTATAAAATTATTTGATATATCCATAAAAGTTCACATTATATCCCATTTAAGGTATAATAAAAATGTATAAAAAATAAACAAAAATAACAAAAAGTAAGTAAAAAAAGTGCAGTTAAAATATTTTATTGAAAATGTATTGAATATTAACACTTTTGGTAATGTTATTAAATATTTTTTATAGGTGAAAGTATTTATCAAGTCGTTTTATTATGAAGTCTACAAGGATTAGATTAAATTAATTACTTTATTATTAAATAGATTAATTTAATTTTTATACTATTAAAAATAATAAAATCAAATCAAATTGCAATAGAGTTAACATTAATTGTTTAATAAATGACATGAATTTTTTTTTTTTTTTTTGCAGTTCAGCTTAAAACAAAAATTTTATTTGCAATAGGGTTGAGCAAAAAAATCCGAAATGCCAAAAACCGGTTCGAATCGAGATATTTGGATGATTCATAAAATATATGTTAAAAAATTATGATTAAATGAACCAAACCAAATTCTATTTGATTTATAATTAAATTATTTTTTTATGATGTAAAAATATTTTTTATTTAAAATAGTGAGAATAATTTAGAATTTCTATAGAAAAAACATTTAAAAAAAACACTATATAAGAGTTATTATTATTTTTTGAGTTTAAGAGTTATTTATTTTTTTATTTGCTTCAAAAATTATTATATTTTAGAAATATTCATAATTTTTTATTTGAAAATTTATCAATGTTAAAAATTATAAAACAAAATTCATTTTTTCAAAATAAGTAAAAAAACTTAAAACTCAAAGAATGAAAAATTGAGAAAACTGAACTGAATTATAATGGACCGCTCAAAAAAAGAAAAATACCCAAGCAAATCAGGCCAAACTCACCCCTAATTTATGGAACCATTAAAAAAATTTCAAAATATTAATGCTGTTAAAAAATAAATCATATATATTTCTAAAAAAGTTAATTCCATTGAAATTTAACCTTATATTTATTATTTTTAATAATATAATGATTAAATTAATTCATTTTAATAATAAAAGAATTTATTTGATCAAATCTTTATAAGAGAAAAACTTGTTAAATACATGGTTAATATATTAAAAAGAAGCCCTTACACTCTTTTTTCACTTAAAAAAGTTCCTATCCCATGGTTTTTACCTATAAAAGTCGTTAATTTTAATATTAAATAAAATTATTTTGAATTTTTAAATTAATTTGCATTTTATGATGATGTGATGTGAATATGATGTGAATAGTTTATTAAATAAAAATAAAATAATAATTTTGAAAGTAAAATAAAATGTTATTTTAAATTTTTCTTGAAAATGTTTATATACAAAATACACTTAATCATTTTTTCTGAAAGTTTTGATAACTGTGTTAAATTTTATGTTAATGCTATAGTGTATAGAATTTCTATTACATCAATAAAAAAAATTAAGATAAGAGTCTAAAATTCAAAATAATTGTACTTTAAATATTAAAATAAGTTTTGATTATATTTGTTATTTTTTTTATATAATGCTTAAAATTACTCATAAATAAAAAGATAATGCGCTTCAACACACTTGAACCTATATCCTTCAAAATTGACATCAATACTCATGCTATCGAATTAAGACTCAATCGATATATATTTTTTGAATATATTACCCTAAATATTCGAATCTAGAAGGAAAAAAATACCATTCAACTAAAAAAATTATGAATCCCATCTGTTCATTTACCTGTACTGTATGCTTTATCAAAGCATCTCAATCTGGCTTGCAACTATGACTAGTTTCTATTTTTGGTACATTAATTATCACTGTCTAACTATATAACAATAATCCAGGGACATGTATCCATTTTAATGTTTTACCATTCATGACCATGCTGTCATGCAAATTCATAATAATCAAGCAAACAGTAGTTGTACTGAATTTTCTACCCACCACCATTTAAATTATGGTTTCTAATTAATCTCATCTATTAAATTAATGCACATTTAAAGTTGTCCTTAACATAATTGCAAATTTCTGAATGGAGGATGGTTGATTTGGAGGCAGCTAAGCAATAGTAAACATTATGATTTATGGGATATGATGGGGATTTGTTATTATGGTTTTTAATTGGATTAAATTTATCAATTTCTTTGTTTAGAACTTATTACTTTCAAAGTTAAACTTGATATGTTTAGGTTATTGAATTAATTAAAATTAGGTTATTAGGTTATAGTTTTAATTATTTTATTTTGTGTTACTATTGTGTCAGATTTATATATCTGTACAATTTATAATTGTAATTTAGGTAGAAAATTTATATTGTATTTATATTAGGCTTTATATAGACTTTGACTTTCCAAATATTTATATTTTATTTATGTTATTTTTATGTAAATAAATTACTTAAATATTTTGATCAAATATACCAACAAATAAAATAAGTTATTTGCTTGATGCAATTATAATCAAACATGATCACTATTATTGACACATAGATAAATACTTTAAAAACTTGCCTTTAACAAATACTAATTATGGAATTTAATCTTATGCTTATGGTTTATTTTCTTGTGTTCTCTTTAACCTTAAGTTACAATTTTACTATAACAATTGCCAACAACAATAAGTGGGGAACTCATTATAGGTGTATACAACAATTGCCAACACTGCAATGCTCAACATACACTTATCATTACAAGTATAATGATGATGATATAATCTTAAATTGATAATATACATGATGGGTTTATATTCTTTAACTTGTTCCATTTATGTAAGTTGAACTTCAAGCATGTAACTACAATTGTATAACTTGAAACTATATGGCTTTGGATTACCCTTTTATAGGGATCGATCTGTATAAACAACGAGATAATAAAAGTGGAGAAAAACAAACACAAATATTTTACGTGAAAAACTCTCAAAATATAAAAAAAAATTTATTTTTTACTAAATGAATAAATAAACGAAAGTATAATATAAAAAAATTAATTTAAATATACTAAATGTAAATTATCTAAAGCTCCAAATAGTATAATATAAAGAGAGATCTAATTTATGTGGTCAAATATGCATATATTATTAGGGATTGTTACATCAGTGTAAGGTTCAAGCCCCCTTTACCTGTTGGGGGGATTACGAAGCCAAAAAAGCCGAGGGGTTTAACTCCTCAGGACCCTACAGCCACTTTACACATGGCAATCATTATTGCGCCAGTCCCACTGAGAACCCCTTTTATCAGGTGGGTTTCTTCTTCTTCTTTTCTTTACCTAATGCTCCTATTTTTTCTATGGAAACTTCACTGTTCACCAAGCTCCGACCACCACCGTCAGTTCTCCGCCTAATCTTAAATGGGTGAATCAACCAACACCACCACAATTTTCACCTTGTTTGATGTTTACATCAACAAAGAGTTGTTCCCATTTTGCATAGTGTCTTTTATCCATAAAATAAAATTATAAGAAAAGTTGAAATTTTAGATTTTAATTTTAATTTCATTTGTGTTATAAATTTGTAATTTGTTATTGTTTAACCGGAATGATAATTACTTCGTTTCTCTAATATTGAAAAAAATACATATCATCACCACAATAATCTATAAAATGTAAGAATACAATACATTATCGGTACAGGTTGTGGATGCAAATAGAGTAGGGATTATGTTTTGGATTTATGTTCAAGTCTTATGTGGGTCAGCAACATCTATTGTTAGAAATGGCTTTGCATGGTCAATGGGTATCATATCAATGGTTTGATTGCTGGCTCTGTTTTCCTTGTGTTTTGAGCTTCAGTTTTTTCTTTTTGCCTGGATTGTGCTGGATCTATCTTGTCAAATCTATTCGAGTTTAGAAACTTGAGTTGATGAACTTAAATTCTCAAAATTTGATTTGACCAAAAAATAATAATTTGAATTCCTTCAACTAGAGACCAAATTGATTCTAAGCTAAATTACTTATTTATTCAAATTTATTTAAAATAATTTAAAATAATTTATCTGAGTTTAGTGGCCTACTCTAATTGGGCTAAATGTGGGCATGATATTTTTTTATTTCGGTCAGCTCCGTCCTACTCAAATTAAAGATTAATGATAAAAATATATGAAGGTTAATAAAAGATTTTATATTTTAATATTAAATAAATCTATGAATAACAAAATGGTTGCTAGGTCGAACTTAATTTTGCCTCTAACTTAGAATTTTATTTTTCCTAGTTAGGCTCAATCCAGCTAGCCCATGCACATGTCCACAACATTTAAAGGAAATATGTGGAATAGATGGCAAAATTTTTATCCACTATTATTGAATTGTCGCCTTAAATTTGAGTGAGTTATATAATAATAATAAAGATAATTTGATTTGGGATCCGAACTAAAATTCGACTTGTTTAATTAATTTTTTTATATGATAAATTTTAAAGATTCTTTTGGGAGATTAACATTCTAAATATCTCATTTACTATTTTCTTCTTCTTTTTTATTTTTGAATCAGAAGTCTCTCTTTTCCATTTCTATATTTATTGATACCATATATCATTCTCTCAATGATTTGGGTAATATATGGATATAATTATTTTATTTATTTATGTTGCTTCCACTACTAAATAAGTGTGAAATGGAAACCAGAAGAAAGAAGAAAGAAAACCCAAAAGTCGTTGAAAATAAATGTTAATTGCAAGTTGCAACTTGGAAAATAGACTTAAATTTGAATGGATGAAAACGAAAATTTTAGGGAGTGTGGGGGTTGGGATTTAAAATTCAATGAGAAGCTGAAAAGTTAGATGAAAAATAGGTGATGGGATCAATGTGTGGCGGCTTTGGTTAACCACTGATTAAGCTGTGAATTTTTAGTGCATAAACCTCAGCCTGTACTTATGAATCCACACTGCCTTGAACATGAAGTAATCTCTATTTTCTTTCCTATTTTATTGAAACAATCAATTTGTTTCCCTTAATAATCTGGGGATTTAGCAATCAGTCAAATCAAGTCTTTTTATCAACAGTTGACTGAATATCTTTTGATGGAAAAGCAGTGGAACAAAGAACTGTCACGTGATTAGTTGAGTAGTCATTAATGATGTCTTCAAACAGAGACGAAAGAAAGGGCATTCGATAAAAAGCCATTGTAATTCAAAGGAGAAGATAATGAGAAAATGAACAACATGGCTATGGGTTTGCGTACGTTGATGGTACTGCAAGCACAGTTTTTGTGTGTTTAAAATCAAACATAGCGTGATGGTCATTAAATGTGTGTTGCCCAAGCAACTGTTCTCCACAATCATTTACAGCTATCTCTATGAAGCATTGACTTGTTATCAACTAATCTATAACCCATTTTGATGGATGAATTTCGCAGATTTTGGATATTGAAAACACTTCACAATAATCTCAAATTAACTAATCACTACATTTTATAGATGTAACTCGATAAAAGTACTAGAAATATTTTTATATTAAGTGTTTGATTATATTTTTTTTATAAAAAAAATAAATTAATTTTTATATATTAAATTAAAAAGTAAATTGGTCTTTTTATTAAAAAATTCATTCATTTTTCTTGTTAAAAATCGATCTTTATATATTAACATGAGGTACACACAGCACACTACGTGTAAGTATCTAGTTATTTTATTCATTATGTTAATTTTTAATCCTAAAAATAGATGAAACTGTTTAAAAAAAAGTCTGATTAACTCAATTTATTAGTTTTTCAATGAACAGAACTAAAATCAAAATCAACCCTAAAGACTTTAACAGGAAATTTTAAAGATAAACAAGATAAAAGGGTTCTCTCAAGAGAAGACTTTGATTTAAAAAGAAGGAACCAAATCAACCACTTTGTCAACAATAGCATTAAACGATGGGGATCTTAAAGGGTAGATAACCATTCATTTCATAAGGAAGAAAAAAAAAAAGTTGAGATAATATGTTTGTTATTGAATCCTGTGTTGGTCTGATGATTAGGGTTTACTGGTTAATTTGGTCGAGTTCAAGTTTTTATGAATTTTTATTATTTTTGTAAGTTTATATCAATTTTAATATTTTTATGATTTTTATAGAATTTTAATATGTTTTTATAAAAAAATTTAAATATGTATATTTCATAAAAAAATTATAATTTTATAATATTTATATTTTTAATAATTATTATAAGTTTATATCTATTTTATTTTTTTAATATTTAATAATTTTTGTATTTCTTATAATTTTCTTATATTTTTTTACAATTTTTATAATTTATGATTTTTAATCATTTTTATGGAAAAAAATATCAAATTAAACTAGAAGTTGTCATGTGTTACCATCTAATTGGTCTATCAATTTATTTTAACGATTAATGTGATCAATGACAGAAATTATTAACGGAAAAATTTACTTAATTATTTCAATTAATAATAAAAATTTAATTAGATGCGAATTGAATACAAAGATTTAATTGATTATTTTGCATTTTTTAAGAATTTTTTTTACATATAAATTCTTTTAGGAAATAAATAATTAAACGATATAGGTGCATAAAATCTTGATCAATTTTGGTTTCATCTCATAAAAGTCAATGATGTGAGGAAGGTTATATCCGAAAAAGTCCACATTAAGCTAATAGCTAATGTCACATTTAAAGATGTCACTTACTTTGTCTACGATTCATTGTGATGATGACATTATTAGGTGGAATTTAAGTCGCGTTGGCAAAATTAGAAATTAAATTCTTTATATTTAAAAAATTCGAAAAATTGTTTAAAACTTAAGTTTAATCATTAATATCATTAATATTTTCAATCAAAATTTGTTTAATTTAGCATTGATTAAGTTACCATCATATAATTTAGTATATGATTGACGAAAAGTAATCATGTTTGTTATAATTAAGTGACTAGAATTCTTGTTAAAATAAAATACAGTGGTAAAATAAAATAAAAGTAAATTCCACATAAACTAGACTTCTTTTATTTTATTTTAATTAGAATAGATCATCTATTTTATTTTAATTAGAATAAGGTGTTTCAATCTTATTACGTTACTTCTATTAGTTATTGATTGGAATAAGGTTTTTCAACCTATAACTAGGCGTAGTCATCTCCACCTGTAATTATTCGATTTTCGACATTAGTGAATCTTCTTCTCCTCTACCCGTGGTTTTTTCCCGAAAGGGTTTCCATGTAAAATTTGTGTTTTTTTCCGTTTTCTTTGCGGTATTTCTTCATTGTCGACATTTAATTTTATCAAATTGATATCAGAGCTTTTCAGGTTACTAGCCTCGATCACAATAATGGCGATATTGAAGTATGATATTCCGCTGTTGGATCGCAACACCAAATTCGCGTTGTGGCAGGTAAAGATGCAAGTAGTTCTTGCGCAAATGAATTTTTAGAATCAAAAGGGAAAACAACCAGAACAATCCGGTGAAGCTGATGTAGTAGAAGACTACAGTAATAGTGAACTCCTAGTTGCTTCTGTCGATAATTCTAAAGTGAGCGAGAAGTGGATCCTCGATTCTGGTTGCACCTTCCATATGAGTCCCAATCGGGATTGGTTTACAACATATGAAGTTGTGTCTGAAGGTGTTGTTTTGATGGGAAATAATGCTTCATGTAAAATCGAAGGTGTTGGCACAATTAAAATAAATATGTTTGATGGGGTCGTTAGAACTCTTAGTGGCGTGCGACATGTACCAGAATTGAAAAGGAATTTGATTTCGTTGAGTACTTTTGATTCAAAAGGATACAAGTACACAGCTGAAAGTAGGGTTCTAAAGATTAGCAATGGTTCCCTCGTTGTGATGAAAGGGCAAAGAAAGACTTCCAAATTATATGTTTTGCAATGTTCAAGTATTATTGGTGATGCTGCAGTCGCTTCCTCTTCCTTGTCAAATGATGATATTACCAGACTTTGGCATATGCTTCTAGGGCATAAGAGTGAAAATGGCATGACAGAATTGAGTAAAAAAGGACTTCTTGATGGGCAAGGAACTAGCAAACTGAAGTTCTGTGGGTAAAGCGTTGCTAAAGACCATGTTCTTTAGCGGCGTTTGTGGGTAAAGCGCCGCTAAAGACCATGTTCTTTAGCGGCATTTGTGGGTAAAGCACCGCTAAAGACCATGTTCTTTAGCTTTAGCGGCGTTTTTGTGAGAAGCGCCCGCTAAAGACCATGTTCTTTAGCAGCGTTTGTGTGAGAAGCACCGCTAAGGACCATGTTCTTTAGCGGCGTTTTTTCTCATAAACGCCGCTATTTTTAGCAGCGTTATCATTAGTGGCAGTTTTTGCGGCGCTTGCAAAAGCGCCGCTACAGGCAAAAAAAAATGCCGCTAAAACCCTATTTTCCTGTAGTGTCTCCTCTACCCGTGGGTTTTTCCCGAAAGGATTTCCACGTAAAATCTGTGTGTTTTTTTTTTATTTTCTTTGCGATATTTCTTCATTGTCGATATTTAATTTTATCAATGTTAAATTGACAAATTTTTATAAAAATTATTAATGATGTTAAATAATTAGAGTAAAGTTTTAAATTGAAAAAGTAATAGGATTTATTTTTTAACTTTTAAAGTATAAGGATTAGATCTAAAAATTTGTAAAGTTACAGAAAGTACAACTTGTTTCAACCAAATCAAAATAAAGTCAAATTGACAAGATTTCGGGTAATTAATCCAAACAATTTAATAGATAAGTTTAATCAAAATAATTTTTTAAGGACCTTAGAAGTATATTAATAAGTACTTGATTACCTTAATTAAATATTTAGTATAAAATATAAGTGGATTGAAATTTAAAAAATATATTTAGATAAAGTTACATGTTGTAGGATTGAAATTTAAAATAAATTTAGTTGAGAAAATATTGTAACACCTCGTTACCTGACTTGATCGTTGGGTCTGAGTTACAAAGTGTCATATTAGTTACCAAAGCAATTACTGTAAATTTACATTCATTTTCAAATCGTTAAACATACAAATGTAACTAAAACAAGTGTATTAAACGATACACAATCATTTTTGGGTCTTATACGAGCTTACAAAAGATCTTTTGTTAACCCGAGGTCGAAATAAGACCAAATTGTAAGTATTCTAAAATTTTGGATTTACTTCACGATGTTGGGGGTTTCTTGTTGTGACCTTGAAGCAACGACATCGCCACATGGACTTTGCTCTATTTCTCGTCACAACGTTAGTGGTTCGTTGTTGCGACGTGATTCATTATTATTATTTTTTAAAAGACCAATTTGAAACAAGTTTTAAAGATCTGGATTAACATGAATAATCTCAATCACAACCAAACAAAACATTTACAATAGCATATGAGACAAAACATACCAAAACGATACTTTAAAATGACATTAACAGGCTAAGTTTCCAAGTTTTACAATTTTTTTTTATACAAAATCGACTTAAACCTTAGGTACATGCCATTTACAATCGAAATGGTACTTTACAAACTTTGTTGAGTGAAAATGATCGTCTAGATGCTGACTTCAATTCCCGAGGCTTCGAGAGGTACTTAAACCTATACACGGAGAAAGAAAATCGTATGCTAAGCAATAGATTCAGTGGTACATTTATAATTCAAGAGACAAACATATTATCTAACATTAACAATGAGCTTTAGCACTAATCAAGCATCTATGTACTCAAAATTTAATCAAAACATACATCCAATGGTCGATTATAGTTCAATATCTATCATACATATGCATACCAACATATCATTAACCAACCTATTCAACAATATTCATATATGTTCAATTTCTAACTTGATCTCTAATGATCAATCATACAATACAATTAAGAATTAAACAAAACATTTATATAATCATGCCATTCAATTCAATTCTAGAGTCTACCAGCTTATCCATATTCATTCCAACCCCATGCCTCATTTTGATGAATTTGCCAGTTGGATCACAAACTTTTTCAAAATACAAACCACATTCGATTATGCCATTAATTTCATGACATTACCAATTTTATTTTCAACGTTATAATCATACTTATCATTTATAACCCTTATTAACCCGACTCAGACTCGAACGGATACTTGTATCATCCAACTAACACACTAGACTGGCACCGAAGTGCATTATCATATAAGTCGAAATAAAAGAATCTAGCACATAAAGTGCATACTAGCACACAAAACGTATACTAGCACACAAAGTGCATCCTAGTGCGTAAGCGCATAAAGCCGTACACAATCCAATCTTATGGCATGCAAACTATGTCTGACACAGCTCAAACAACTAATACGGTATGAATATTCAATTTCATTTAACAATTCAATCCACATTATATCTCATATCTTTTGCAAAAGAACAATCTCATTTCATCATCAAAAGCATACATTTCATATTATATAAGGTATTTCATTTCAATTTCTATATCACATATCACAATTCATGTATTTCATGTCATTTTCCAATTTATTCATTTTAGTCCCCTATCCCAATAATCCATACCAAACTCAATCAAAACATGTCATACTATAAAAAACATGAAAATAAAATAAACAAAAACGACCTTAAATTATAAATGTACAAACCAAGATTTTCGTGCGACACTAATCGGTGATTTTTGCGTTTCTTTTCCCTTTTGATGATTCGATGTTGTCGTTAACTATGAATAATCATAAAACATATCACATAATCAAATTACAGCCAAATCAAAACCAAATGTCAATTTTTATACAATTTACAATTTATTCAATTTAATCTGTAAAACCAGGATAATCATAACTTTTAATTTAGGGCTTGGGATTAAAATTTGATTTCACTAAAACTAACTAGGGACCCTCTATTTTCTGTCCTTACCAACAATTCATGATAGTTTTACATTTTATTCAATTTAGTCCCTAATGTACGAAATTAACAATCAAGCTTTATAATATAGTCCTTTTCATATACTAAGCTTAATTTTTAACAATTTAACACCTAACCATTCAATTCTCAGCCATTAATACTTCGTAAAGTTTAAAAATTTTACAAATTAGTACATGGATTGGCTAATTCAAGCTCTCATGACCTCAAATCTATACAAAATACAAAAAAAGGACTTGTTTGCACTTACAATTTTATACTCGAAAGCTTGAGGGCACAAAAATGGTGGTTTCTCTTTTGTTTTTCTTCTTTGGCCTGTTGTTGAAGATGAATCTTTCATCTCTCCTTCCACCAGTTTCTATTATTTTATGTTTTATTTTAATTAAACTAGTTTAATTAAATTAATCCTTAATTATTTAAGCTTAATCACTAATTAACTTAAGTGAATGGCAGCATCCATCACCGCCCACTAACATATATTTAAAATAGGTATATTTTCTATTTTAGTCTTTTGGTTAATTGCTATTTAAGTCTCCCAAGCCTTAATCTAATTAAAAATTTATAGTGATTAAAATTTTACAATTTAGTCCTTGAGCCTTAATTTCTCACAATTTCGGCTAAATTACTTAACCAAATCTTAATTCATTAATACACTAACTTCGTAAATATCCCTATTTAATATTTACGGACTCGATTCACGAAAACGATGTTCTAAAACTATCTTTTTCGACACCATTGAAAATCAAGTTGTTACAAATACATAGTTCATACATAATAGAACTCGAATCTAAACCATCAAATTTCAATTTTATCATTTTAGCCAAAACTTCATCTAGCAAATTAAAACAAAATTTAAATATTAAATATAAATATTAACAAAAATTAGATTTTATCACACCCATGATGATTTGAAGAATGGAAAAAACAAAAGTGCCATCATAAGAATATTAATTATAATTGAAAAGAAAAGGTATTTCTATAATTTTATAATTGATCAAATGATTCGATTAAGGGTAATATCAACTCAATAAAATGTTTAGGTATAAGTATTAGATAAGTATTTGGTTAAGTGATATGGTTACAACTGAGAAATCGTATGAATCATATCTCATCACACTACACCAAAATAGACTTTTCGTGATGTTTTAGAAATGTCATGGAAACAACACCAATATGTCACTAAAACGATTTTGAATTTTCATGACGTTTTTGGCAAAACGTAAAAAAAAAGTCACGCATTAACTGTAGAGAAAGTATTTGTGATGTTTTCACGAAATTTCTCCTTTTTTGACAATTGTAGACATCACGAAAAGTCACAAAACACCATGAAAAATTACATATTTCCTTACATTTCAAAATGTCACGTTGGCTAATGAAAATGTAACAATAGGTTTGTTTATATAGTAAATCGCCATGGAAAATTATGGTGAAACATCATAGAAAGTTTCCATTTCGTGACTTTTCGTTAAGTCTCTAAGTGCCAAAAAAATTGAGAAAAACTAACATTTTTTTGTCTATTTGTGACATTTAAAAAATGTCACCAAATAGTTCAAACAAAAAGGAAGCAAATGGTACTTTTTGGTCACTTTTGTTTTTCCTATCAAAGATAACTATAGTGACAAAGCGTCATGAAAACTATTACTTTCCGTGACACTTTTATTTTGAATAAAAGGAAATGAAAAGAAAAAAAAAGTCACAGAAAATATTCACAGTATAAATATCAAAAGTCCCCAAAAGTCATAATGTAAATAAAACAATGAAATGAGCACAAATACATAAAGTCCACCTTACAAAAATTAAAATCAAGTACTAAGGTTCAAATACTAAAACATAAAGTCAAAAAAAAATGAAAATTTTAGTTGAAATTAAGATAAAATCATACATATGATCATGAAGACTGAAGGGTAAAATCATGAAAACTATCGACCAGACTGCAACCTAGAGTCGCGTTAGTAGCTCAAACATTAGATTGATGAGAAGAATAATCATCAACATGTTGTGACGGTAGAAGGAAAATTGTTCTTGACGGTATTTGTGTAGTCAGCTCCATAATCTTGGCTTGGAGATCACAAAACGTTCGCCACAAATTGGTGGAGGGGGCAACTCATTTGTGTAGCCAACCCTTAAAATCAATTTTTATTAGTATTTATTATCATTAAAATATTCTTCATGTCCGTTTTATGATTCATGAAGACTAATCTTTTTAAAAACAATTTTACTACTAACACTCATAATTATAGTACAAACACTAATACATAAGTAACCATACATAGAATTAAACTAATAAAAAACACAACGGATAATGGAAAATAAAAAAGAATCGGGTAATATCCATCCATGGCCATACACACATGTTGAGACTAAAAATCCACACATCGTGAACATGAGCACTTAACAATCTAAGATCTCTACCTTAATCAACAACATGAAGGCATTATTGGCCATATATATATTGATTTAACTAATTAAAAAATATCTTGTTCTGAGGAAGGGCGAAGTTAAAATTTTTTTAAGGGGTCTTAAATTAAGTAATAAGTTTTTATGAGAGAGTTAAAATATCATTTCACCTTTGTATTGGCTTATATCTTTACGAGTTTCAAAAGAACTAATTCAAAATTTAGCATTTTTAGGGGTCACACTATAATTTTACTATATATT
Organism: Gossypioides kirkii; assembly: GCA_005610355.1. Lineage (NCBI taxonomy): Eukaryota > Viridiplantae > Streptophyta > Magnoliopsida > Malvales > Malvaceae > Gossypioides > Gossypioides kirkii. The sequence goes on along the minus strand of CP032252.1, from coordinate 3,849,117 downwards.
ATGATTTTATGAATTTTGGGGGGTCTAAAGCATAAATTCTCTTTTTTTGGGGGGGGGGTCCATATCCTACACGCCCCGTCCTTTCCCCTTTGGTTCTAAAATACATATTGGAACATTGATTAAGTTTTAGTTTAATTATTATCGTTATTATTGCAACAATCAAGATTAGGTGGATTTAAGTGAATTTAAGTATTTTTTTCCTTCAATTTAAAGGTGGGAAGGGTGATGAATAGAAATAGGCTTTATATTAAAAAAACAATACATAGGACCGAAGGTGTTTTTGTTTTAATTGAACTGGTTTTCCCAGCCATGTCAGATTGGGATATCGTTTTCTTTTTACTATAAATGGACATGTATCCAATCCACAAAGTGTATACCAACTAGTTCATTTCTCTCAATTTCTTTGAACAGAAGTTTCACATTTCTTGATTTTATACATAAACATCCTATCTCCATCACATTCTCAAGCCTTTTCAATGGACTTTTTAATGAAAATATGTCTCCTTTTCCTTTGTGGCCTCATTTCTCACTTTGTTAACATGTTTTTCCAGAAGAGAAATCAGCAATGCTATATGTTGGGTTATGAATGTTTCAAGGCTGCCGATGACAGGAAGCTCGACACTGATGCCTGCGTGAGAGTTGTGTTGAGGAACAAGAATCTTGGTCTGGACCAATACAGGTTTCTTTTAAAAACCATTGTTAGTTCTGGTCTTGGTGAAGAAACTTATGGTCCAAGGAATGTTATTGATGGTAGAGAAGAGTTTCCTTCGGAAAACGATGCACATGCCGAGATGGATGAGATCATGTTCAGCACTCTCGACACTCTGTTCGAGAAAACAGGAGTTTCCCCGTCGGAAATCGACATACTCGTTGTCGATGTCTCGTTGTTTTCACCGGCACCTTCGTTAACATCCCGGATTATAAACAGGTACAAGATGAGGGACAACATCAAGTCCTTCAGTCTCTCCGGAATGGGATGTAGTGCAAGCATGGTTGCAATCGATATGGTGCAGCAGTTGTTCAAGACATACAAGAACCAGTTCGCCATCGTTGTGAGCACCGAATCAATCGCTAGGCATTGGTACTGCGGCAAAGAGAAGTCGATGATGTTATCGAATTGCCTGTTCCGTAACGGAGGGAGTTCGATCCTCTTAACAAACAAAAGGGATTTGAGGGATCGATGCTTATTGAAGTTAAAGTGTGCCGTAAGAACCAATATCGGATACGATGACGAAGCATACGGATGCTGCATACAGGTTGAAGATCCACAAGGCTACCAGGGCTTCCTCCTTACAAAAAGCTTAACAAAAGCTGCTGCTAAAGCTTTTACAGGGAATCTCAAGCTCCTATTGCCCAAAATTTTACCAGTTCGGGAACTGCTTCGATATGCAATATCAACTCTGGGGAAAAAATCAACCAAAGGACAAAATTTAAGTTTCAATTTAAATCTCAAGTCTGGGGTTGACCATTTTTGTCTCCATCCAGGTGGAAGGGCAGTGATTGATGGGCTTGGGAAGAGTTTGGGACTTAGTGAATATGACTTAGAGCCAACTAGAATGGCACTATACAGATTTGGGAACACATCGGCAGGTGGTTTATGGTATGTTTTGAGTTACATGGAAGCTAAGAAGAGGTTGAAGAAAGGTGATAAGATTTTCATGGTGAGCCTTGGAGCTGGGTTCATGTGCAACAACTGTGTGTGGGAGGTAATGAAGGATGGTTTGGAGGATACTAGGGTTTGGGAAGATTGCATTGATGAGTACCCTAAAAAAACCTGGTCAATCCCTTCACTGAGAAGTATAGTTGGATCAATGATGAGTGCTTGAACTTTGTCAGGCTTGAAGATCAGTTCAATTAAGGAATTTTAAGCAAGTTGCAATTATTTGTGTGGATATTTGACCAGGCAAATCTGAAGGATATCCCTGGTGCTTATAAATTCATGTTAGGTTTTCTACCTTTCCTACTTTATCTTTTTTTATAGTTGCTGATCAATTGTTCTACCAAGCTAGCTCCTAGCTCGGTCAATGTATTCTCCAAAAGTAAAATATTGTTCTCCTTAAATAAATAAAATAACTTTACAAAATTCAGGTGAGAGTTTTAACCCATTAAATGAGTGAGAATGTTAATATATATATTTTGTATATCTGCCACCAAATTGCTTGCACGTGAAGTTGGAAGCCAGCTTTCCATTGATTATTCAACTTGAGACAACTTTTCAATTTTTATACAACTTTTAACCAATCTTTGAGCAATTAATTTAATGAAGCTTAAAATGCCGGCAGGCAGTGGTTTCACACCTAAAAATGAAAATTTTTAATTTATTCTTTATATAAAAAATTATGCATTAATATATATAATAAAATTATTAGCAGACTGTGTGTGAGTGTAGTTAAGGAGTTAAGGAAGTTAGAGTTGGTTATAAATTGTTAGTAGTTGTTAGCAGTTTAGTATTAGTCTATAAATACACTCATGCATTGATTAAGAAGGAAAATAATATTTCAGTTGAGGTTTTCTTGAGTTTCTATCAAAAATTACATTAAAAAAATTTCAATTCGGTTTTTATATAAATAAAAAAATTATGAATTAATATATAATAAAATTATAATTTAGCTTCTTCAAAATGAAAAGAATTGTGTTTAATTTTTTCAAAAATATGAAATTATGAAATGATACATAATAGATTTATATTTTAATTTACGAAAAAATTATAATTAAATTTTAATCCCTATCAAAAATATTTTATTCTTTCCTTAATGCTTTTTGTTGAAGCCCAATTTTCACCAGGCCAATCAAATCATTTTGAATTTGTTTTAAAATTAAATTTATTTTAAATTTGAATTTAATTTAAATTTGGATTAAATTTAAAATTATTATAAATTCAATGTCCAAATACAAATTAAAGCCCAAACAGGCTCAAGATCAAACCAGCCCAATGTTCATTTACAAATCCTTGACCCAATTACACAAGTCCCTAACCCATTACATATTAAACCAAATGACCAAACCCTTAAATCCGATTACATTTCAGCCCAAACTCAAGCCCAACTCAACAGCACCAAAAGTCAAAGACTGAGCTACCCACGTGCCTCTGATGATCTGCTGCCCATCGACTCCATCTACTACCATCGGCTTCACCATGTCCTGCCATCGCCGATGCCAGAGAAAAACATGCAACAAGCAACAGAGACATTCATTTAATGACAAACAACAAAGTATCATCATTGTAAATCTGGCTATAAAGCCAGATTTAATTCTTGTAAAAGGGGTTACAACCCTTTTCTAAAAAATCAATACAAGAATTAATACTTTGAAATCAGTCAAGAAAGCAGATAATCAATCTTCAAAATACAAAGAAGTCGAAGCAATACTGGGCATTCACACACCCAAAACAGAAAGAAAGTTCAAGTTTGATTCATAGCATTCAGATATTAAACCGTCCAGGTACGATTTCAACACATAAGTATGCCTTATTATTAATGATTGCCAAGTTCCTTGTATTTCAACTCCCTTTAATATGCATGATTAAATGCATACCAGTCATCATTTATCATCTTCGTTTATTGTTACAGTAACGAATGAATGTATTTATTAAATAGCATTAATGATAATATTAATAATAAGTATAATATTAATAATAAATAATATTAGTATTAATTTTAATGACTGTTATAATTGACATTAATAACAATAAATATTATTAATAATAAATGTTTAATAGTAATATTTTATTAATAAAAAAGAAGAAGAGAAGAAGACGAAAAGGCTTATCTGTCCTTCCCTTGGTTGCTGTCGTCGTCGCTGGAGTGTCGCCGGAGCCACCATTGATTCCCCATCGATCAAACACCTGCACATACAAATGGATTTAAACAAACAGAGGTGAAAATCAAGAAGTTTTTTTTTTAAAAAAAGAGAAGAATGATTCGAAAATAGAAATAAAAAGGGAGTTTCAAAATCTGAAGTTTCTAAAAGATGAAAGGTTTTAAAATAAAAAAAAAAGAATAAAAAGGGGTTTAAAAATCTCAGATCTGGAGTTAAAACCAGATCTGGATTTGTAGCTTTAAGAATGGAAGAAAAAGGGCCTCTCGATTTTGCCTTCAACCTCCGGCGATGACGATGTGTGTTGGTGGCAGCGGCGCGTGGACGACGAGGAGTGGACAGCGACGACGAGGGACTGCCACGCCCGACGCGCGTGGTACCCGACGCGCCTTGGTCGGAGATGCTGGACGTTGGCCGGTCAAAACAAAAGGGGGGGTGTTTTGAGAGAGATGAGAGTAAACAGAGAGAGAGTTTTTTTTTAAATAAAAAAAAGAAAATGAAATAAAATGAAAAAAGAGCTTTTAAATTATATTTATATCAGACCCATTGACCCGACCCGACCCGACCCGATCCACTTTGAGATCCGCGTGTTTTCATAAAGGCGGTTATTTACGCGTTTAACCCTTCCGCACTTTTATTTGTTTCAATTTAGTCCTTTTGGTATTTTTAATTATTTTTAATTTTGCCCAGTAATTTTAATTGCTTTTCAATTTAATCCTTTGACTTTTTGACTGCACCAGAGGCTGCCATGTGTCACTCTTTGGCTTATTTTTGCATTTAGTCCCTATCGTTTTTAATTTGTTTTAATTTAATCCTTAAATTAACTTTTGTTTAATTACAAAATTGACCTAGGAATTTTTTGAGATTTTTAAATTAGTCCTTTGACTTCTGGATGCCTGTGAGGCTGCCACGTGTCACTTATTTTTGGTTTTATTGCTTTGTAGGTACCTAAACTGTCCAAAAATTATATTTTAACCCTAAAACTTTTTTAAAATTACATTTTAACCCTAAAATGTTTCCAAAATTACATTTTACCCCTCGAACTTTCCAAAGTTCCATTTTTAGCCTCGATTTCTCCAAAATTACAATTTTGCCCCAAAAAGTCCAAAATTACCATTTTACCCCCAGGTATCCAAAAGTCTCGTTTTTAACCCCGATTTCGTCGTTTTTTCTTCCTCACCAATATTCGCATTTATTTGCATCTACATCTCATATTTTCGTATATTATTTATCTGCTTATTATATTGCTTCGTATTTAACTTCTCTTATTAATCGCTATTCGTGTTTTAAACTTACGCATTCATTCACATTTTAAAAATCGAGGTAATATTCCGTCCGAGCGTAAACTTCGAAAAATCACGGCCCAACGCGTCTGGTGTGATTTCTGCGTATAACTCGCGCGAACCGAATATCCTTTTCAAGTTTTTACGCCCGTTCACTTCGAGGCTCTGAGAATGTCGTGTCCTAACGTATTGGTCGTGACTTTAATTCTTCGTGAAAATCGAAATAAACGGGTAATCTTTTTAAATCCTTCAAATCATATGCTCGAGGATTGCACTTTAAATTTAATACGAAATTTTCAAATTCTCAAAATATATCTACATATATATATCACAAATAATTTTAAAAACGAGGCAATGTCCTTTCGTGTGAAAATCTCGAAAAATCGCGCTTTAACGTGTTAAGTGTAATTTTCGTAATTCATGCAAATCGGATATCCTTTTCAAAAGTCTTCCAAAATATTCTTCAGTCTTATATATTTATATAAAAAGGATTTTAAAGACCAAAAAAGAAACAATGTTCTTTCGTGTGAAGACCTCGAAACACCATGCCCTAACGTGCTAGGTGTGAGTTTCATATAATTCACGCGATAGAATACTCTCTTTAATATTTCCCGAAATGTCCTTCAATTTTGAAACTCCGAGAATATAGTGCCCTAATGTGTTGGACACATTTTATAGTTCTCATAGAGGATAGAAATACGAGGACGGATTTTTCTTAAAAAGATTCCCTTTAAAATTACACAAAGCCTTTTAAAATAAACATCACATTTTAAACTTGACTTGAGTTTTCATTGTTTTCATGAAATAAGACCCGAAAATAATCATGTGGTACCAATTCTGGGCGTATGAGGGTGCTAATCCTTCCTCATGCGTAACCGACTCCCGAGCCTGTTTCTCTGGATTTCGAAGACCGACTTTTTTAAAAAACGTTTTAAACATTTTGTGGTGATCCAATCACACCCAAAATAAAGATTGGTGGCGACTCCCTTTTTACTCCAATTTTTCCAAATTTTAAAATAATTTTTCGAAACTTCGTTTTCAAAGTGGTTTCGACAACTTGGTGACTCCACTGGGGACATTTTAAAATAAACGAGAGTCAAGCCAAAATTGATTATTTTCAGGTCTTTTTTTCGAGAATTTTTTTAAGCTTCGGTTTTGCTTAACATGCAATCCTCGACATCTTTTTGTATGATATTGTGTTTTGTGATATTGCTAGTATAAATTGGCATCATATTCATCGTGTTATTACCCTTTTAAGTGAAAGTGGGAAACTACTCCTTCGTGAGGTCTTCACCTCCGTGCAGGATAGTGGATCACTTTCGGGATTACAAAGTACCCTTGTTTTCGTGAAGTTTTCACTTCCGTGCAAACATGCGGGAAATGCGTCCCCCTAAACCGAACTCGTCCATATGAGCCTGTAATGGGTGAGGACTGAGGAATCTGTTGGTTTGGGTACCCTTCACCTTTAGAACCTAAACTACATATAGTGAACCGTAAGTACTCGCCTTAGATGGAGTTAGGCCGAACCCTTTTAGTATTCACCCAAGATTAATTCTTAGGTACTATGTTATATGTTTGTATGCTGATTTTGATTATTACATGCTACTAACCGTGTTTGTTTTGTCTCTTTTTACTGGCATTTGCATCATTATGAACGAAAAGGTTTGATTTAAGTCCGTTTACAAACTAGGCAGTTTCATCATGGAAGAAGGATTTCTAGATAAAGTAGAGGACAATATGGTGGCACGCCTATGGTCCGAAGAGCAACAACGCGAAAAGGGTGACAGCCTGAAAGACGGGCGTTTGTCAGAATTCTAGGACTACACTCGTATTAATGTGACTCAGAACAGCTTGCAAGGGTTAAAAGAGATTTGGGGGCATTGGGATGATGAAATGAGGCAGATGTTTTACCAAGATTATGGAGATCTATCTTACCTACTCGAAGTAAAGATCAACAAGCATCTGTTTCGAGCTCTTTCTCAACATTGGGATCCTGCCTATAGCTGCTTCACCTTCGGGTATTTAGACTTGGTACCAACAATAGAAGAATACACCGCTCTAATTGTTGTCCTAGAGTCCAAGTCGATAAAGCATATTCAAAAGACGCAAGTATTCCTACCTTTCTGAAAAGATTAATGAGTATCACAGGGATGAGTGAACAATGGGTCGTTTCTCGAATAAAGGCGAAAGGAGATAACAGATGTATTAACTGGAAGAGTTTGCAAAAATTGATTGCAACACATCCAGATATGAGAAGACGTATTGATATCTTCACCCTCGGCATATACGGGTTGGTCTTATTCTCGAAAACGTTGGGACACGTCGAGGATGCGGTAATTGCATTATTTGATCGACTTAGTAGGGGAATCACCCCAGTCCCTACTATCTTGGCAGAAACTTTTCGCTCGTTAAGTGCATGCCGGAGAGAAGGAAAAGAAAGATTCATTGGTTGTGCTCAGCTTTTAATGGTCTGGTTTTACAGCCACCTCTAAAAGGTGGAGAAATTCTCTTGTAAGGTATTTTCAACAGACTTCTTGCCTTTAAAGGACTTTCTGGCCACGCAACGTGAACAAAATATATCCGAAGAAAAATGGGCAGCTGTTCTCCAGAATCTTCAAGATGAAAACATTGAATGGTGTGCACCTTGGTTCCTCCCAGATGAGATTCTCTACCGATGTGGTGATTTCGATTGGATCCCGTTACTCGGAGTCTGGGGTGCTACTGATATGCTCCTCTGCTTGTTTTGAGACAATATAAGACAATACAATTTATCCCTGCACATGGCTTGGCACGTTACGAATTTTCTTATAAAGGGAACGACTATAAGAAAAAAGTTCGCGAAATGGCGAATTCGTGGAAAAAGGTGCAAAGAATGAAGAAGTTCAGTGTCAATCCATTGACAACCTCGAATTATGACTAGTGGAAGAGTAAGAGAGTGAATGACAACGTCCCTGCGCCAAATCCAGAAAATGTTCGCCCTCTAGAGGAATATTTGCAAGAGGTCCCGACGAAGATAGACATCCTTAAGCATGACTTTGAAAGGAAAAGCTCAGAGTTCGGAAAGAGGATAGAAGTACTGGATGAAGACAAGATGCAACTAGGGCTAGATGTGGATTTTCACAGGTTAGAGGCTGAGAAATTGAGAAAGGGGAAAAATAAGGCTGAAGAAGACCTTGAAGATTTGAAGAAACACTACAAAAAGATTCGTCAATCCATGAGGACTGCGGGGTTAGGGAAAACTTCTGAGCAATGACGTCAGGAAATTCAAGAACAAAAGGACCAAATGGAGCATTGGCAAAGAAAGTTCCAAGATGGTTAAGCTTGAGAGGACGCCTTGAAGGGAGAGCTACTAGAAAAATGAGTCGAGGAGACCGAGTTGAAAGCTCAGATGGCCAGTCTAGAAGTGAGGATAAAGGAGTTAGAAGAGTCATTATGGAGGCACCGAAATCGAAACACAGTATTGGAGCTGAATGCGTGCATGGTTGAAAGACAAGAACTAAAAGAAAGAGTGCAGGAACTAGAGGCCACACTCCATAATAATTAAATCCGACTCGAGATCATGGAAAGAAATTTAGAAACTAGTGAATGGCACACCCGTCAAGCCCAGAGAGAGGTCGGGGAACGAGATCATATCATGAGCAAGGCACTAACTCAAATGAGAGAAGCGGTCGATCACGTGCAAGAGCTGGCCGCTGAAGCTGATGTTTTGAGCCTTCAGTACGAGTCAAGGTCGGAACGAGGAAAGAAGTTAGCAGGATTGCTAGGAAAGATTAAGGACCTGGGCCGAAAGGCCAAACCATTTGTATAAACTTTATTTTATGTAAAGAAGTTTTTCTTCTCGAGAAGTTGCTCTAAATGAAAATGGACTTTAGAATCAATGCCTTTTCTCGCATTTGCATACATGCATTTTGCATCATATCTTGCATATTATTGACATAACATCTCCTAACTAATTAAAGTTAATTTAATCAGTTAACAACAGTAAACATGGAAAATTCACATCGTTATTATACGCGTAAGAAGGCCAAAGCTATGGATCAGAGAATAGAAAGGCTAGAGCAAATGCAAAAAGAAATACAAGAGCAGATGCAAGCTCAGTTACAAGACCAGCTAGAGAAAGTACAAGGGGATATGAGAGACCAAATAATCGAATCTCAAAGCAATATAATTAATCAGTTAACCCAGCTGTTGCGAGATTCAGATAAAGGAAAAGGCCCCGCTGAAGGCCCGAGAGAGGAAAATGAGGATCCTCAATATCCTCCCGACTTTACACCCATACATCATCAAGCCCCCCAGAAACAAACCCGCGAGAAACACCCATCCTCATTCGGGCGCAACCACAGCCCATTGGCGTATTAGGCCAAACTAATTACCTGGTCGGATCAGGATCGAACCCGGGTGAAACCGCTGCGAATCCCATCAACCCCGACCTCAATGATACGATGGAGGCAGAAAGAACGAAAATAGAAGTATCCAAACAAATAGAAGAAAGGTACAAATGGTTGGAAGACAATGTTAGAACTAAGTCTGATTCCAAACCTAGTGCTAACCTCAAAATTCAAGATGCCCGAATTTGAAAAATACAACGGGACAAGCTGCTTGGAAGCACACATTACGATGTTCTGTCGGAAGATGACAGGATATGTCCACAATGAAAAATTATTAATTCACTGTTTCCAAGATAGTTTAGTTGGATCCGCTGCAAAATGGTACAACCAACTAAGCCGCACAAAGATCAATTCCTGGAAGGACTTGGCCCAAGCTTTTATGAAGTAATACGGCCATGTTATTGATATCGCTCCAGACAGAATTACCTTGCAAGACATGGAGAAGAAGCCAAGTGAAAGCTTCCGACAATATGCCCAGCGTTGGAGAGATGTAGCTACCCAAGTACAACCGCCCTAGACAGAAAAAGAGACAACGATGCTTTTTGTCCACACGCTAAAAGTACCGTATCTCGATCGCTTGGTGGGTAATGCTACAAGGAGTTTTTCGGATGTAGTGATGTCAAGAGAAATGATTGAGAGCGCGATTAAAAGCGGAAAAATCGATGCAGGAGACGGTGAAAAAAGGGCAGCTCCTAGAAGAAAAGAGGTCGAGGTAAATAATGCAGGCACGTACAGACAAAATTATGCGAAGTCAATTACGATTATGCAATCAAAACCTCCTTCTAACAATTATCAAAGTTTACCAAGATCAGAATCAAACTGGAAGAAGAATACCGAGAAGATTCAGTTCACTCCAATTCCTGTTACGTACAAAGACCTCTACCAACAGTTATATGATCAACACGTGGTGACCCCATATATCACGGAGCCCGTACCACCATCATTTCCGAAATGGTACGACGCCAACGCCCAATGTGAATTTCATAAAGGAGTGATTGGGCACTCCATCGAAAATTGTTTCACTTTCAAGAAATTGGTAGAAAAATTAATTAAGATGAAGAAAATAAGATTTGATGAGCCATCGAGACCTAATGTAGCCGAAAACCCTTTACCCGTCCATTCTGATCAAGGAGTAAATGCGATTACGAGTATAGAAGGAAAAAAGGTTAAGGCTCACATTGAAGATGTTAGATCTCCTATGAGATGGGTATGGCGTCAGCTGGTGGCTAGAGGAATGATTACATAGAATGACGAAAAGATGGTAATGGCCAAGAACCATTGTGATTTCCACAATGTTGAAGGATACGAAATTCAGCATTGTGCGGAGTTCAAGGTTCTAGTACAAGATTTGATGGACCGCAAGGAATTGGAATTCTTCGAAGAGGGAGAAGAGATGAGAGATATTTACTCCTCCGAAGAAAAGAGGACACATGAGCCTGATCGCCCGATAATAATTATCTCCACATTCAAGGGAGCTGAGACGAGAAGACAAGAGACACCATGTGTTATCATACGAAAACCTGCACCGTTTTCTTATGAAGATAACTAAAGAGTTCCCGAAAATTACGGATGTAATATCGCGGCACCCAAGGAGGAGCAATTGTAAAATGTGAACCTGGTCACACGTAGCGGTAAAACTTACAACTTGGAAGAGAAAGCAGTTGCCAAAGGAAAAGCTGTAGCAGTCAAGCTCGAAAAAGTGACTGACAAGTTGGAACTGATAAATGAGTCGGTGGTAGAAAGGGAAGCACAAGAGTTCCTGAAATTCTTGAAACACAGTGAATATAGCGTAGTTGAGCAGTTACATAAGCAGCCCGCACGCATATCGATCTTGGCGTTACTGCTAAGTTCAGAGGCACACCGTAACGCATTAATGAGAGCGCTCAACGAGACTTATGTGACCCAGGATATATCTGTATGCAAGCTAGATCGACTGATTAACAACATTAGCGCTGATAATTTTATTTTCTTCAGCGACGACGAAATCCCATCTGGAGGTATGGGATCGACCAAGGCATTGCATATTACCACTCGCTGTAAAGGGTACACTCTACCCGGAGTGCTTATCGACAACGGCTCAGCTTTAAACATTCTACCGTTGGCCACTCTCGAAAGACTACCCATTGATAGCTCCTATATGAGGACGTGCCACAACATAGTCAGAGCTTTTGATGGAACTGAAAGAAAAGTGATGGGCAGGATTGAAGTACTATTACAAATAGGCCCAAATACTTACGAGGTTGATTTCTTGGTGATGGATATCAAGCCTTCCTACAATTGCTTATTAGGAAGACCTTGGATTCACGCAGCAGGGGCAGTACCGTCCTCACTTCACTAGAACCTCAAGCTGGTAACCGACGGAAGGTTGGTTACAATCAATGCCGAGGAGGACATTGTTGCGTCTGTAACAAATGATGTCCCGTATATAGACAAAGATGAAGAGACAGTAGAATGCTCTTTCCATTCGATAGAATTTGTCAATGCCACATTCATTGGAGAGGGAAGTAAAATTCCTGAACCTAAATTGTCATAAACAACGAAGATGGGGTTGCGTTTGATGATTGGAAAAGGAGCATTACTGAGAAAATGGCTCGGAAAATATTTTCAAAGAATAGTTAGCGCGCCGTCGCCATTTGGAAAGTGAGACCGTTTCGGGCTAGGGTACAAGCCAGATGTGAAAGAAAATAAGAAAGAGATAGAGCGGAAATGAGAGACAAGAAGAGCACGACAAGTCGGGGAAAAAATCAGTTGGAGACCGATGACCTTCCCTCATATTTCGAAAACTTTCATTTCTGGTGGGCTAAGGCTTGAGGAGGAAAAAGTTACAAAACTTGTGATGGAACTGAACATAAATGCTGTTTCCGAAGAAGCTGAAGAAAGGAGTTCGCTTCAAATATATCCGTATGCACCTGGGAGTAATTTGGACAACTAGGCAGAAGAGGAGCTCTCCGTAGCTTTTAGGAACATTTCAAAGTAATACTCGTTACACCTCTATCATTTTATGCCCGGGAATGATAGAAATCTTTTGTAAAAGGGCATTTGAGTTTTTATCCATTATCTTAAATGAAGATACATTTTGACAACTATTCTTTTCCTTTCAATTCCAAATAAATTATTTGCCTGTAACACATAAAAATAAATTGTTCTTGAACTCATACACCCATAATCATACCATACAAACATTCTTTAAACTATTTTGTTCATTAGGCCATTCTCATTCTTTACAAATCTCGGGATATCAGTAATATGAGTGACACTGACTCCGAACCTCATTTCGAGCAAGATATGTGTCTAGAAGAATTTCAGAACTCCGAAGATGACTAGGATAGTAATATATCTTCTGAATTGCTACGAATGATGGAACAAGAGGAAAAACAGATTTTGCCTCACAAAGAAGCGATTGAAACTGTAAGCATAGGAGAGGGAGAGGAAAATAAGGAAGTGAAAATTAGAACCAGCATCTCGGTGAAAACACAAAGAGATCTTATTGAGCTGCTAAGAGAATTCAAAGACGTCTTCGCCTGGTCCTACCAAGACATGTCGGGGCTAAACACCAACATCGTGGTTCACAAGCTCCCAATAAAGGAAGAATGCAAGCCCGTCTAACAAAAGCTTCGTAGAATGCGACCTGATGTTTTGCTTAAGATAAAAGAAGAGGTCCAAAAACAGTTCGACGTGGGTTTCCTCCGAGTGGTTGAATATTCGAAATGGTTGCCAATATAGTTCCTGTCCCCAAGAAAGATGGTAAAGTACGTATGTGCGTAGATTATCGGGATTTAAATAAGGCCAGCCCAAAAGATAACTTTCCGCTACCTCACATCGACACCCTAGTAGATAATACAGCGGGGCATGCCTTTTTCTCCTTCATGGATGGTTTCTCCGGATATAACCAAATAAAAATGGCCCCTACAGACATGGCGAAAACTACCTTTGTCACAATGTGGGGAACATTCTGTTATAAGGTGATGCCGTTCGGACTTAAAAATACGGGGGCAACATATCAAAGAGCCATGGTAACATTGTTTCATGATATGATGCACAAAGAAGTTGAGGTCTACGTCGACGACATGATTGCAAAGTCCCGAACAGAGGAAAAACATGTGAATGTCTTGAGAAAATTGTTCATGAGATTGAGGAAGTTCCAGCTAAAATTTAACCCTGCCAAGTGCACTTTTGGAGCTATATCGGGAAAATTGTTGGGTTTTGTGGTCAGCCAAAAGGGAATCGAGATAGACCCAGACAAAGTTAAAGCCATACAAGAGTTACCCCCGTCTCGTACGCAAAAAAAGGTTCGAGGTTTTCTTGGGAGGTTGAATTATATTGCTCGGTTTATCTCGCAATTAACGGAGAAATGTGACCCTATATTTCACCTTCTTTGAAAGCATAACCCAGGCGTTTGGGATGACCAGTGCCAAAGAACTTTCGATAAAGTTAAGCAGTATTTGTCTGATGCTCCGGTACTAGTACCACCAAATCCCAACAAACCATTAATCTTGTACTTAACGATTTTCGAGAATTCTATGGGATGTGTCTTGGGTCAACACGGCGAGACGGGAAGGAAAGAAAGAGCCATATACTATCTCAGTAAGAAATTTACTGACTGTGAAACAAGATACTCTCCAATAGAAAAACTATACTGTGCACTGGTCTGGACTACCCGAAGGTTGCGACAATACATGTTATACTACACTACATGGTTAATCTCGAAACTAGATCCTCTAAAGTACATGATGGAGTCAACCGCGCTAAATGGAAGAATGGCTAGATGGCAGATCCTGTTGTCGGAATTTGATATCGTCTATGTAAGCCAAAAGATAATTAAAGGAAGTGCAATGGTAGACTTCCTAGCCAGTAGGGCTTTGGAGGACTATAAGCCAATAATTTTTGACTTTCCAAATAAGGATCTGATGTATGTCGCAACTACCGAAGAGAAGACAATGACCGAGCATTCGTGGCGATTGAACTTCGATGACGCTTCAAACGCTATGGGCAACGGGATCGGTGCAGTTTTAGTGTCGCCAGAAGGAGACCATTATCCCTTCACCAGTAGGCTTGACTTTGATTGCACAAATAATATGGCAGAATATGAGGCATGTATCATGGGGATCCAAGCAGCCATGGATCGAGGGATCAAGGTCTTAGAAATCTATGAAGATTCAACATTAGTAATCTACCAGCTCAAAGGAGAATGGGAGACAAGGGACTCTAAATTAATTGAATATGGAAATATGGTCTTCGAACTGATCAAAGAATTCGATAAGGTCACATTCAGATATCTCCCACGTGAGGAAAACCAGATGGCTGATACTTTAGCTACTCTAGCTTCAATGATTAAAGTGAATAGGCCAGAGGATATGAAGCCCATTCGGATGAGTATTTATGAAACTCCAGCCCATTGCTGTAACGTCGAAGAAGAAGGAAAAGAGGGGCATCCTTGGTACCAAAACATTCTCCAATATGTAAAAGACCGAAAATACCCCGAAGGAGCTACTGAAAATGACAAAAGGACATTGAGAAGGCTTTCGAACGAGTACGTCCTAGATGGAGAGATCCTGTACAAGAGAAGAAAGGATCAAGTGTTGTTGAG
This sequence comes from Gossypioides kirkii, assembly GCA_005610355.1. NCBI lineage: Eukaryota > Viridiplantae > Streptophyta > Magnoliopsida > Malvales > Malvaceae > Gossypioides > Gossypioides kirkii. Next base: position 3,834,043 of record CP032252.1, on the reverse strand, counting down.
ATGTGTGGATTCAATCGAGGCTAAGAAGATCTTAGAAGAAGTCCATGAAGGGATTTGTGGAACACATGCTAATGGATTCAAAATGGCAAAGCAGATCATGAGATTTGGGTACTATTGGTCGACTATGGAGACTGATTGTATCAATTATGCTAAGAAATGCCACAAATGCCAGATTTATGGAGATAAAATCCACGTGCCTCTCTCACCTCTGCACGTCATGACATCCCCGTGGCCTTTTTCTATGTGGGGCATGGATGTTATTGGACCGATTTCACCAAAGGCTTCTAATGGACATAGATTTATTTTTGTGGTTATTGATTACTTCACTAAATGGGTGGAGGCTGCCTCTTATTCCAACGTTACAAAGACGGCAGTCAGCAAGTTTTTAAAAAAGGAAATCATATGTCGATATGGAATGTCAGAAAAGATCATATCAGACAATGCACTGAACTTGAATAACAGCACGATATCGGAGGTCTGTGAGCAATTCAATATCAAACATCATAATTCGTCCCCATATCGCCCAAAGATGAATGGAGCAGTGGAAGCGACAAATAAAAATATTAAGAAAATTATCGCAAAAATGACAGAAACCTATAGGGATTGGCATGAGAAATTACCATTCGCTCTCACTTGTATACGGAATGGAGGCTATTTTACCCATCCAAGTAGAGATTCCTTCTCTCCGAGTCTTGTCAGAGTTGAATTTGGATGAAGCAGAATGGGTCCAAGCCAGATATGATCAGTTAAATTTGATTGAAGAGAAGAGATTAAGGGCTATCCGCCATGGTCAAATGTACCAAAAACGGATGATGCGTGCTTACAATAAGAAAGTTCGCCCAAGAGAATTCCATGAGGGAGATCTAGTCTTGAAAAAGATATTTCCGATACACAAAGACTCTCGAGGAAAATGGATGCCAAATTGGGAGGGGCCGTACGTGGTAAAGAAAGCCTTCTTTGGAGGAGCCTTAATTTTGACTGAAATGGATGGCAAAGAGCTATACAACCCGGTGAATGCAGATTCGGTGAAGAAATATTATGCATAAAAAAATGGAGAGGTCAGGATGAAAACCCGTAGATAGGGCATCCTAAAAACCAAAAGGGTTTTGAGTTGAAAACTCGGAAAGGGTAGCTCAAATGCAAAAAACAGGGGCAACCCAATTGTTCCTTCAAAAAGGGGTAAAAGGGAAATATTTTACATCTTGGGACATCGACGAAGTAATTCCAGGACCCCCAGAAACATATCAAGCAAAAGATTATCTTTGGATCAGGGAAACTCATATCTGATATCTAAGTCTAATACTGTTCTTTTGTCATTGTCATTGTTTGTTCTTTGTAAATATTTGATATCATAGCCAATAAATCTCCAAATTTAATGCAATCCCATCCTTTCCCATATTGTCCAAGTATTTTCATATTAAGATAATGAATAAAAGGTCATGAAAGAAAACAAGGATTCACGAGAATTATTTTAGGAAATTCCTAAAAGACACAAGAATCCTAAACAACTACCAGTTGAAAGAATTAAAATCTGGAAGGAGCGATTCAAATGATGAATCTGCCGAGTTGAATTCAAGGAAACGTCAGAAGATGGCTTCAAAACAGAAAAGACTAATCTTTGAAAAATTAAAATATTAAATCATGTACATTCATTCTAAGAATAGGAGCATTTTTACGCATTCCAAGCATGGCATCCTAAACATATCTGGCCTACCTAGAGGCCCATTTGAACATATCCTACAGGTTAGCATCATGACACACAATGGGAAAGATCTAAGATCGCAACGACGGATCCAGTACCATGAAGATTCGAAGGGAAAGGTTTAGGTCGTCGCAACGAACTCGGTACCTTAGAAGCATGAAAGATCGAATCACCGAAAATGAATCCTCTACCTTGAGATCATGGTGGATCAGATCAACCAACATCATTTTCCTATCCTCTTGAAATTGAAGTAAAGCTGGATAACAAGCCTTCGTCTCTCTAGAATTGAAGTAAGAGCAAGATGAAGCACCGACATCTTTTCCTATCCTCTTGAAATTGAAGTAAAGCTAGATAACAAGCCTTCGTCCCTCTAGATTTGAAGTAAGAGTAAGATGAAGCACCAACATCATTTTCCTATCCTCTTGAAATTGAAGTAAAGATGGATATCAAGCCTTCGTCCATCTGAAATTGAAGTAAGAGTAAGATGAAGCACCGACATCTTTTCCTATCCTCTTGAAATTGAAGTAAAGCTGGATAACAAGCCTTTGTCTCTCTGGAATTGAAGTAAGAGTAAGATGAAGCACCGACATCTTTTCCTATCCTCTTGAAATTGAAGTAAAGCTGGATAACAAGCCTTCGTCTCTCTGGAATTGAAGTAAGAGAAAGATGAAGCACCAACATCATTTTCCTATCCTCTTGAAATTGAAGTAAAGCTGGATATCAAGCCTTCGTCTCTCTGAAATTGAAGTAAGAGTAAGATGAAGCACCAACATCATTTTCCTATCCTCTTGAAATTGAAGTAAAGCTGGATATCAAGCTTTTGTCTCTCTGAAGTTGAAGTAAGACAAGATGAAGGACCAACATCATTCTCCTATCCTCTTGAAATTGAAGTAAAGCTGGATAACAAGCCTTCGTCCCTCTGAAATTGAATAAGAGCAAGACGAAACCTCGACATCAAACCCTACTTTTGAGGATGTAGCAAGTTAGATAGCAGACCTCAGTTTTACCGCAGTTGCAGTGGATTGGAATAAAAGCTGCAAGTCAAGTGCTATCAATATGAAGTGGTCAACGATGGAACCGAGATTCAGCGAAACTTGACAAAATTGGGCCTCCTTTTTGGTCTTTGCTCTGTTCTTGTTACACAACAATGAGCAAAGAGGGGCAGCTGTTGAAGCCCAATTTTCACCAGGCCAATCAAACCATTTTGAATTTGTTTTAAAATTAAATTTATTTTAAATTTGAATTTAATTTAAATTTGGATTAAATTTAAAATTATTATAAATTCAATGTCCAAATACAAATTAAAGCCCAAACAGGCTCAAGATCAAACCAGCCCAATGTTCATTTACAAATCCTTGACCCAATTACACAAGTCCCTAACCCATTACATATTAAACCAAATGACCAAACCCTTAAATCCGATTACATTTCAGCCCAAACTCAAGCCCAACTCAACAGCACCAAAAGTCAAAGACTGAGCTACCCACGTGCCTCTGATGATCTGCTGCCCATCGACTCCATCTACTACCATCGGCTTCACCATGTCCTGCCATCGCCGATGCCAGAGAAAAACCTGCAACAAGCAACAGAGACATTCATTTAATGACAAACAACAAAGTATCATCATTGTAAATCTGGCTATAAAGCCAGATTTAATTCTTGTAAAAGGGGTTACAACCCTTTTCTAAAAAATCAATACAAGAATTAATACTTTGAAATCAGTCAAGAAAGCATATAATCAATCTTCAAAATACAAAGAAGTCGAAGCAATACTGGGCATTCACACACCCAAAACAGAAAGAAAGTTCAAGTTTGATTCATAGCATTCAGATATTAAACCGTCCAGGTACGGTTTCAACACATAAGTATGCCTTATTATTAACGATTGCCAAGTTCCTTGTATTTCAACTCCCTTTAATATGCATGATTAAATGCCTACCAGTCATCATTTATCATCTTCGTTTATTGTTACAATAATGAATGAATGTATTTATTAAATAGCATTAATGATAATATTAATAATAAGTATAATATGAATAATAAATAATATTAGTATTAATTTTAATGACTGTTATAATTGACATTAATAACAATAAATATTATTAATAATAAATGTTTAATAGTAATATTTTATTAATAAAAAAAAGAAGAGAAGAAGACGAAAAGGCTTATTTGTCCTTCCCTTGGTTGCTGTCGTCGTCGCTGGAGTGTCGCCGGAGCCACCATTGATTCCCCATCGATCAAACACCTGCACATACAAATGGATTCAAACAAACAGAGGTGAAAATCAAGAAGTTTTTTTTTTTTTTAAAAAGAGAAGAATGATTCGAAAATAAAAATAAAAATAAAAAGGGAGTTTCAAAATCTGAAGTTTCTAAAAGATGAAAGGTTTTAAAATAAAAAAAAACAAGAATAAAAAGGGGTTTAAAAATCTCAGATCTGGAGTTAAAACCAGATCTGGATTTGTTGCTTTAAGAATGGAAGAAAAAGGGCCTTTCGATTTTGCCTTCAACCTCCGACGATGACGATGCGTGTTGATGGCAGTGGCGCGTGGACGACGAGGAGTGGACAGCGACGACGAGGGACTGCCACGCCCGGCGCGCGTGGTACCCGACGCGCCCTGGTCGGAGATGCTGGACGTTGGCCGGTCAAAACAAAAGGGGGGTGTTTTGAGAGAGATGAGAGTAAACAAAGAGAGTTTTTTTTTAAATAAAAAAAAGAAAATGACATAAAATGAAAAAAGAGCTTTTAAATTATATTTATATCAGACCCATTGACCCGAACCGACCCGACCCGATCCACTTTGAGATCCGCGTGTTTTCATAAAGAGGATTATTTGTGCGTTTAGCCCTTCCGCACTTTTATTTGTTTCAATTTAATCCTTTTTGGTATTTTTAATTATTTTTAATTTTGCCTAGTAATTTTAATTGCTTTTCAATTTAATCCTTTGACTGTTTGACTGCACCAGAGGCTGCCACGTGTCACTCTTTGGCTTATTTATGCATTTAGTCCCTTTCATTTTTAATTTGTTTTAATTTAATCCTTAAATCAACTTTTGTTTAATTACAAAATTGACCCAGGAATTTTTTGAGATTTTTAAATTAGTCCTTTGACTTCTGGATAGCTGTGGAGCTGTCACGTGTCACTTATTTTTGGTTTTATTGCTTTGTAGGTACCTAAACTGTCCAAAAATTATATTTTAACCCTAAAACTTTTTTAAAATTACATTTTAACCCCAAAATTTTTCCAAAATTACATTTTAACCCTAAAACTTTTCCAATATTACATTTTAACCCCAAAATATTTCCAAAATTACATTTTACCCCTCGAACTTTCCAAAGTTCCATTTTTAGCCCCGATTTCTCCAAAATTACCATTTTGCCCCCGAAAGTCCAAAATTACCATTTTGCCCCTAGGTATCCAAAAGTCCCGTTTTCAACCCCGATTTCGTCATTTTTTCTTCCTCACCAATATTCACATTTATTTGCATCTGCATCTCATATTTTCGCATATTATTTATCTGCTTATTATATTGCTTCGTATTTAACTTCTCTTATTAATCGCTATTCGTGTTTTAAACTTACGCATTCATTTACATTTTAAAAATCGTGGTAATATTCCGTCGAGCATAAACTTCGAAAAATCACGCCCTAACGCGTCGGGTGTGATTTCTGCGTATAACTCGCGCGAATCGAATATCCTTTTCAAGTTTTTACGCCCGTTCACTTCGAGGCTCCGAGAATGTCGTGTCCTAACGTGTTGGTCGCGACTTTAATTCTTTGTGAAAATCGAAATAAACGGGTAATCTTTTTAAATCCTTCAAATCATATGCTCGAGGATTGCACTTTAAATTTAATACGAAATTTTCAAATTCTCAAAATATATCTACATATATATATCACAAATAATTTTAAAAACGAGGCAATGTCCTTTCGTGTGAAAATCTCGAAAAATCGCGCTTTAATGTGTTAAGTGTGATTTTCGTAATTCATGCAAATCGGATATCCTTTTCAAAAGTCTTCCAAAATATTCTTCAATCTTATATATTTATATACAAAGGATTTTAAAGACCAAAAAAGAAACAATGTTCTTTCGTGTGAAGACCTCGAAACACCATGCCCTAACGTGCTGGGTGTGAGTTTCGTATAATTCACGCGATAGAATACTCTCTTTAATATTTCCCCAAATGTCCTTCAATTTTGAAACTCCGAGAATATAGTGCCCTAATGTGTTGGACACGTTTTCTAGTTTTCATAGAGGATCGAAATACGGGGACGGATTTTTCTTAAAAAGATTCCCTTTAAAATTACACAAAGCCTTTTAAAATAAACATCACATTTTAAACTTGACTTGAGTTTTCATTGTTTTCATGAAATAAGACCCGAAAATAATCATGTGGTACCAATTCTGGGCGTATGAGGGTGCTAATCCTTCCTCATGCGTAACCGACTCCCGAGCCTGTTTCTCTGGATTTCGAAGACCGACTTTTTTAAAAAACGTTTTAAACGTTTTGTGGTGATCCAATCACACCCAAAATAAAGATTGGTGACGACTCCCTTTTTACTCCCATTTTTTTAAATTTTAAAATGATTTTTCGAAACTTCGTTTTTAAAGTGGTTTCGACACTATTTGATTTTTCTTATAATCTTAATATTTTTATTTATTTTACAATCTAAATTAACAATATTCAAATCGAAAAGAGAATTCAAATAAAACTTCTCAATGATAACTCTAAATTTTAAACTTAATCTAACTACTTGAAGACAAAACTTGTTATCAATTTTTTCAACTATTTGTTGATAGTTATAGTTGAAACTTTAATGAAAAAAAAAATAGCAATCGATTAAAATTTAACAGGCCCATGTGTTTCATTTACGTGTTCTCCATGCCATATCCACTATTTGGCTTGTCTTTGTCACTTTTCTTCTATTTTTGGTACATTAATTGTCACTGTTCTAATAATAATAATATTAATCCACAGACTAATGTTTAAGCATTCAAGAGCTTTTCAACCATGCTGTCATACACATTCATAACAATCAAGCAAACAGCCATTGCCATTTAAAATTATGGTTTCCAATTATATTGATAGATCATGGTTTTTCTCATTCTTATATAAATGTTGATCTGGTAATATTGAGGAGTTTGAAATCTGAAACGTCGAAAGTAGCTATGACTATATCGGGTCTTTTAAGATAAATTGTATTAGTCAATCGAGCATAGGCGTTGTCCATTGAAAATCCAAAAAATATCATTCCCTATTGATTTGTTAATTATGTCATTCGATAATTTTGATTTGATTTTAGAAATGAATTGATTAACCGAGCATGAAGTGATTCTAGGCCGCCATAAAAAGTTTTCTACTCAAAGTCCAAAAAGTGATGTTGTGGATGTAAATGGCATCAAATAGAGTGGTTCGACTCGTATCAATTCATAAATTCGAGCTAATAAGCTCCTAAATCAAAACTGTGAAGTATTTATAACCTATATTATTAACTCGAACTCGGATGAAAATTAAATAAACATGATTTGAATTGTATGTGAGTTTCCTGATGTGTTTACTAAGGAACTGTCGAGACTGTCACCTGATCGAGAAATCAAGTTTACAATCAAAGTTTTCCCTAATAATACTTTTGGAATAAAATGAGATAAAAAATAAATAATAAAATGGAAAAAACCAATATAATTAAAGAGCGAAATTATAAATAAATCTTATCCTTATAACTAAAAAAACTAGAAAAAATTGGGTGCAATTATAACTAGGGATTCATTAATATCAACAACCTAGTTGAAACTTAATAAAAAAGATTTTTTAATATAATTTATATATTATATCTATTAAATTCTTTAATGAGGATGAGTTCACTTACACCGATGTAAAACTAAGATAATTTAACTTTTTTTATAACTTCTTTTATAATTAATATTTTAATAATCCAACTGTTATATTTATCAATATAATTGTACTTGTCATATATGTAAAATTTCAATTCGATTCAATATCTCTATCATATTGATATAAAATATTTTCTATAATAATATATATTTAATACTTGAATTTTTTTTACATAAAATAAATAGTTAAATTTTTTTACTCCAAACTTGATTTTCATTATCTACATAGATAAAACATGTACTATAATAATTAAATTATTAAAATATCAATGATAGAAAATATTATGAAAAAATGTTAGTTTTCCCTCCCTAATCCCTAATATATATCATATGATTAAATTTTTATTTTTATTTCAAATACGTGTTAAATATAAAAATCAAATTTATAAAAATAAATTTTTTTATCGTAAAAATTGATGTCACTATAATAAAATTAATGTATGTATATTGACAATTCAATATGGAAATCTTTCGACTTTCCATTTTTTATTTATTGCAGTTGCACTCATTTTAATTGATGGCTAAAAAGAATATAATAATCACATGTCTATCACCTTAAACTTAAATAGAAAGCTTTTATAGAAAATATAATTATTTTCTTTATTTTAATAAAAAAATTCACAAAAAAATTTAGATTAATATTAAATATTTCTTAAATAATTTTATTACTATTTTATTACAACCAAAATTCTCATCCCAACTTATAAATAAAAGAATAATACGTTTCAATATACTTGAATCTATGTCCTCCTGCATTAACAACAATATCCATTCCAATCAAATTAAGATTCAATAAATAGTTTTATTTAGTTAAAATATATTTAAAAAAACATTTTGACTCTCGTGAAAATTTAACAATTTAATTTATGATATTTTAATATATATATATATATATATTGCTTTAATTCTGAAAAAATTAAAGTTTATTGAACCCAATTCAAGCTATAAAACCCAAAAATATAATCGAGTTTGATTGAGTTGAATCAAATGATGGACCTGTATTCAAATAATGCCCAAGTGTAGAGGTTTGGGTCTAATTCTACTATTAGTCCTTGTATTTTGTGGATTTAGTTTTATGTATTTTAATTTGTTTAATTTTAGTTTTTATATTTTTCAAATTGGTCAACTTTAGTTTTTGTACGTTTCATTTTTTAAAATTTTAGTCTTGATCAAATGTTACCAGTTGAATTTATTTGGTTAAATTCTATTATTAATCTTGTATTATGTGTAAAGTTTTAGATTTAGCCCATATACTCCAATTTAATCATTTTTAATTGTTATATTTTTTGAATTTCTAAATTTCAGTCTTGATTTAAGCAATAGTCATTAAATCCATTAATTGATTTTTTGTGAGTTATATATATATTTTTAATTTCGAAATTTTAGTATTGATTTAACTAATCATTAAATCCATTATCTGATTTTTTTGTGTGTAATATGTAAAAATAAAAAGCTGACATGATAAGTAATTTACTCATTGGTGTGATTTTCGGACATTATCACGATATTAAAATATCAAAATTACATATGGACCGAAAATGATCAAATTAAAGTATGTGAACCATTATATAGAGATTAATAATATAATTTAATATATCCCTAAGTAATACAACAAGCCTAACCCATTAGTTAATAAATTAATGGGCCTAAATAAACCCAATTTTACTCAAATTTTAAGCTAAAAATTTAGAATTTATCCTTTGATGGGCTTAGTAAATTAGGCCCATAAAATTCAGCTTTTTGAAGGAGTTTTTTACTTTTACTAAATATAAGGCCGCCATATCTTCTTCTTCACTTGGGAAAGAAAACCCTAGACTCTCAAGCAGCCGCAACTAGAAAAGGGTATCTTAATTTCTTTATATTACGTTGATTGATTGCCTTTTTAATTCACTAATTTGGGTATCTTAAGTTGGTTTAAGTATTCTTCTTTAATTTTTCTAACCAGGCTATTGAAGTAAGAAATTTAGCAATGTCTCCAGCTAAAGGTAAGGATTTTTTTGGTTTAGTTTTAGAATTGAGCTTTTTGGATTTTGGTTTTCTGTTAAATGAAGGTAATTTTTGTAAAAGATTGTAAAGTTTGTTTCTTTGGGTATTTTAGTTAATGTTTCTTTTAAGATTGTATACAGAAATGTAAAAATTCAATTTCCTTTAAGACATTTACTATTTTAATTTTTAGATAGGAGTTCCATTTTGAGGAAAATAATGTGCATAAGTTGGAACTGTGTTTGTGTAAATGCGTTGGGGATGATAAATAAAGGAAAAAAATGGTTTCTTCTTTAGATGAGGTGGTTCTAGCTGGAAAGGGACTGCGAATGTGAGGATTTGAATCCGAGTTGTGAATATGATGCCTTTTAAGGAGGACTATATGAACAGATTGAGCTAAACCCCCTTTTTGTGTTCTTTGATTAGTATGTGCAAATGTGGATTCAGGGTAATTGCTGGAATTGGAAGGTGGTTGTTTTAGTTGGATCAAAGTGGATTCTTGTGTTGAATTCGATATATCTGCGCTATTTTCGCTGCTTAATGCTATGTGTCAAATGATGATTTTTCAGTTAAACTTACCATTTGTAATTTATTCTTCTTACATAGCAATCTGGTGGTTTAGTTTGCTCCAAGGTGTAAGCATGGTTGACCTGAGTTAGCTTTTGTAACCATTAGCCAATATTGTCTACGTTACCTTCGTGCATTTGGGGTGAAATAACTAGTATGTAACACATTTTAATTATTGTGGTGCTTTTAGATTAATATTTTTAAACATTTTGCAGTTGACAGCAAGAAAAAGGCCGATCCGAAGGCTCAAGCAGTGAAGGTTGCTAAGGCTGTGAAATCAGGTGTGGCATTTAAGAAGAAGTCCAAGAAGATCAGGACAAAAGTTACCTTTCATCGGCCAAGGACCTTGAAGAAGGACCGTAACCCTAAATATCCTCGCATCAGTGCACCACCAAGAAATAAGTTGGATCAATATCAAATCCTCAAGTATCCTTTAACTACTGAGTCTGCAATGAAGAAAATTGAGGACAACAACACCTTGGTTTTCATTGTTGACATCCGTGCTGACAAGAAGAAGATTAAAGATGCTGTGAAGAAGATGTACGACATTCAGACAAAGAAAGTGAATACGTTGATCAGGTAAATTTCATTTTCTTAGTCGAGTATGATTGGGTTGTCGTGTTTAAAATCTTCGATTCTAAGTTTTTATTACTCATGCAACACTCATGGTATTACCATAGGCCTTTGATTGAAATATGATACATCAAGTTTAATATAGACCTATGATTTATTGTTCCCTTGTAGCCCAACCTGGCTACTTGATCGTGTTGTCATGAATCCCCACGTTGTGTAATTGTTTAGTGGAATGAAACATCTACAGTAGTTGTTAAACTCATATTATCTTTATGCAGGCCTGATGGAACCAAGAAGGCATATGTTAGGTTGACTCCGGATTATGATGCTTTAGATGTGGCAAACAAGATTGGAATTATCTAAGCAGATCAGCTGGTGTCTTCCTTGCTTTCAACAGTTTTGTTAGAACGATTGACTATGTTAGGACTCTTTATTTTCGTGTCTGCATTATATGTGTAAGGAACTATGTTTTTCCTACTTAAATCTGCATGGGATTTGGTTTAGGTTTATGTGTAAGAGGCTGGAGTTTATTATAAGACAAAATGTCAAAAACAGAGGCACAAACCAAAGCTAAAGCACCAATTATTGGTAAGATCACAAGACAGACAAAGACAGATACATCATAGGACTAACTAAAAATCAACCAATCTACAACAGAGCTTTGAAATCCCATAAACCACAGGTGTCACTTATGGTTTCTTTAGTGAATGTATGTGTTTATGTTCCTATTATATCGTCTTGCAAATACTGTTATAAGGATTATTAGGTACATGAGGGGAACAAGGATATAGACATACTGATACATGATAGCATCGGATTCTGAATTTGGTGATATGACCAGTGCTGAAGATGTAGGAGCCAAAACAATAACATGGATAGGGGAACCAGGAAGAACACTGATAAGGACGAAACATGTGAGGATGAAAGAAGAGGTACAGAAGGCTGCAATATTTGGAATGAAGAACTAGAGAAAATGGTGTTGTACTCGGTACTGATGCTCCTACATTGGATGGACCCCATTTCAGTAGTTTGTCCACTGGTCCCATACTCGTACCCAAGTGGATATCCATGGCGTGGGTGTGGTGTTGTCTTTGGGTTGAGCTTCTGCCTGAAAAACACCGCCTGGAGGACTTATGGCGGCTTGGTAAGTGGTTGTGAGAATCAACGTGGTTACTACTATTAAAGCGCTGCTTGTGCCGCTTGACATGTTCCTAGCTTGGTAACCCAAATGACTCACTAGATCAGACATTCTTTGTTCTCTTGTTGATTCTCGGCTCGTAATAAGATATCTGTCGTGGTTAAATTCTCCGAATTGGTAGCTCGTAAGTTGATCCTGAATCTTGTTAATAGCCCGAATCTGCATTGGAAAATCAAGCAAAATACATTACACATGGCAAATGGAGGAATAAGTGGATGAGCTAAGAGGGATTTTTACACTTGTAGTTGTTTGTTAGATGCTGCTATGTGTAACACGGTGTCGCCATTCCTGTTCTTGAATTGAGAAATTTTTTAATATGCTAATCATACTCACTGCTCCATTGGCATGGCAGCAAAACTCGAAAAGCTTCCAACTTGTCATCTTGCGCTGCGAGATGGAGGGCAGTGTCTTTCCGATTTGTCACATCATGGATAAATTCAAGGCAATCATTAAGAAACGCAATAAAAAAAGCAGGATCAACCTTCATAACAGAGAAATGGAAAGGAGTGTAACCGTTCTTCCCTTTGACAAGAACAAGAGGACTCAACCCATCTTGGTTCAGCTTCGTGGCGAATGATGGCTTCAACAACATCAACTCCATCGCAAATTCCATTTTTCTGCCCGCTGCTACTACATGTAATGGTGTATCAAAGAATTCCTCCCCTTCCATCTCACTCAAAACGTCTGGTTTGCCCTGAATAATTTCGTACAATGCCTCGATATCGCTAATTTGAGCGGCTTCCCTAGCTCTCACTTCCATTACTGGTGGAGCAACTACGATGCTAAAACTCTCTTCCATTGAGAAAAGGAAAAGAAAGATTTTCAAACCTTGCCAACGATTGTACTTCACTTGAAGTGTGTGTTCGCTTTATAAAAGAATTACCATTGCATGAGATTTGTTCAGTCACGTTGGAAGATGCTTATCTTGGTCTTCAATCCTCATAAATTTGCTTGCAGGTGCAGTAATGGTACATTTTTAGTGTAAAACGTGGGAGAGGTTTTCATCCATTTTCTTTTTTTTTTGCATTTTATTCATCTATATAGTTATATTACGTTACAATTTAGAAGTTAATTTTTCCATTTATTTTAAGTGATGCGATAGATAATGTTCATACTCCAAAGTTTAAAACAGGAAACCTTGGTCAAGACTTCGCTGCTGCTTTGTTTATAAAGGGAAGTAGAAAAAATAAAAAATAAATTTTCAAGTTGGTTACTATTTGGTATTCTAATTTGACATTTTTTAATATGATGTTTGTGTTATTTTTTTGTCCAATTTGATATTTATATTTGATAAAAGTTATATATTTAGGTACTCAAAGATAACAATGTTATTTTTTTAGTGTTTAATTTGGGGCTTAAGATTAATTTGATGAAAGTTAATTGTTAATATTATTATGTTTGCATTTTTCATGATTTCGTTAATAAAATAAATTCAATGTTAATTTTTGAATTTGTTTAAGTTTGCGTTTAATTTGCCAAATAGAGTTCGATGGATGTGATTTAATTCGAGTTTTAGGGTTGATTTGATGAAAGTTAATCGCTATATTATTAGTTAATTATGAAATTTCTTCAAATCAACTCTAACACCGAATTAAAAATTAAAAAGTTAATATTGTTATATTCAGGTGCCAAAATAGTGTATCTATAACAATAAACCAAAAAATAACACAGATACCACATTAAAAAAAATATAAATCTCATATACTAAATTATGCATTAATTCTTATTTTAAAGGCAACAAATATTGTTAAAAGGGTATTTATGTTTTCTGATAGTTTATATAAAATCTTTATATAAGAAAAGACTTCAGCGTTAAACAAGTTTTCAGTAAAAAGATAAAATATAAATCCTTCAAAAATTTCTTATTAAACTTTTAGTGACAAAAAGATCAATTAAACCCCTCAATGAACTTAAGTCATTATTGATTGGTTTGCTCGTTTACAAATGTTAATGTGAGTAATGTAAGTTGACATGTGGTGTGCCACTAATTTAATATGCTCAGGTGATATATTATCATATATTTAAAAAAAAATTAAAAATCCTAAAAATCATTAAAATTCACTTCCAAAATTTGAATTTGAATTTTACATTTTTACTTTTATTTGATTAAATTTTGTTACAAAAATTTGATTTTTGTTTAAATTTTGTTATTCAATTTCAATTTAATATATTTTTTTAATTAAGAAAAAATTAAATTAAAAATTATTTTAATAGATAAATATAATAAATTAAATAATACTATACAAAAATTACAATGATTTTATAAAAAAAATATTTTAATCTAATTTTAATTATTAAATGGAATATAATATTAATTACATTTTTTTTGTTTATCATTAAAAAAACTATATAAGAGAAAAGAGTTAATAATAAGAAAAAAAATTATTATAATATAACTAATTATTTAGAGCCACTTCAAAAAATAAATTTAATAGAAAATAAAAAATTGAAAAAAATATTTTAAAAAAGAAAATATATAGAAATTAAATAAAAAAATATAAAAGTGTGTCACTTGTCAATAAATTAAGTTGTCCATGCCAACTTTTTGTCTTACACCTTGTAGCATATAATATATATACATGTATGATTATATATGATACAATATACAAAAAGAATAAATAAATTAAATGGTGAGAAAGAATGGTATGAAATAAAGATATTATTCATTTTCAACAATTTAATGTCACATTAATAATTTTATCTTAAATTTTAAGATTTTCATTTGAATTTGATTTTTTTCAAGATAAAAAAATTGACGTGACATTAAACTATTGAAAAAAAGATACAAATGATGTGACGTCACTTTTTCATATAATCTTTTCTTACTATATGATAAGCTTTTACTGTGAAATACGGGAGAGATTTCAATCCACTTGTATAACTAATCAAATTATAAATGAAATAAACCCATTCAAAAAAATAACAACAAAAAGACTAGAATAAAATAAAGGAGATGTTACATTGACATATTACAAAGGGGTGTTACGAAATTGAGTGCATCGCATTAGACATAATCGACCCAGACTAAGGAATAGCCAGCATCCTATGAATGCAGCAAAGTACATCAAGTTAATACCATTATCAAAAACATCAACACTTGCATATAAACAATAGCATACAACTAAAATGGTTCCTTTCCAGAATTCATCATATAAAATGGGGAATAACAATAATCCTTGAGCTACACCCATACTTATTCCATTTCCTAAATAATATAAGATTGAAGGGAATATCCAACATCCCACTATTGAAACACTAATTTTTGACACCCGACATACGATACACATGGACAGCATTAAAAGGAAAAGAATTCCTGAAAATATATTAAGAATTACATATGTTAAATGGGTGGGGGCTATGTAAGATATTGATTGATCGAGGGACACTGCAAGAAACGCTAATAATACTTAAAGTGCACTCCTAAAATCGTGGGGAAAAGTTTTGAGTAGAGCTAGTGTTAGGAATAATGTGACGAGGAACACAAGATAGGTTGGAATATAGAAGAAAAGAAACTCCGTTTCATCCATGACTGATTTCCCTAGTACCCATTCATCATATGATCCTCTGGACTTTGAGGTATTTTCACCTTGCCAAACACCACCAGGTGGGCTTAGAGTGGCTTGGTAGGTTGCAGTTAGAAGTAGCCCTAAAATGACTAGCAAGGCATTGCGGTCATCGGCTGATATGTTGTCCATATTTTGAAAAATTAGTAGTGATGCTTTTGTCAAATACTTGACAACTTGTTTCTCCAACTTACGTTTAAAGTTTGAAACTACTGGAATAAAGCAGCCTTGCAGAATAGCGATGTTTTCTCTGTCATTATGTTGTTGTGCAACACCCGGTGCGGTCAACCCAACTTGATTGGTAGCATGCTTATCTGCCTTGCAGTCTAGTAGTAGTTTAAACATCTGTTTAATTGATACTTTAGGATATAAAAAAGGCTAGAATTAATTAATCATGTCTATGAAGTAAAAAAAGAAGCTATGTAATATGAATTACTATCGAAGCAGTTGAGTCAAACCTTGGGCTGATTATGGATAGCGGCTATGTGAAGTGCAGTTGTGCCATCTTTGTGTTTCCGGTTCACCACTTCCTGATAATAGTCTTTCTTCTTAAGCGTTTGAATTAGGAGTTGGAGAACGTCCAGTCTATTGTTTTGGATTGCAATATGCAAAGCAGTGCGATTCTCAATTGTAACATCTTGGATACAATCAGGAGAAGCTTCCAGAAACGTATCTAGCTAACAGACCAAGCTGGTTTCCAACTTTACATAAGTAGTGCAATGGAGTCTTACCTTTCTTTCCTCTGACACGAACAAGATGTTTATCAATCTCCAAGAAGCAGAGTGCCATCTCTTTATGCCCTTTTCTAACAGCAATGTGAAGTGGGCTCAAACCTTGGTGGTTCAGCTTTCGAGCAAATGATGGCTTTAAGTTCATCATCTCCATTGCAAACTCAATGCACCCTTCTTCCGCAGCTATATGTAATGGAGTCTCCATAAACTCCACCTCATCAACACGCCTTAAAACATTTCCATTTCTTTGAATTACTGTATACAATTCGTTAACATTTCCTGTACGAGCAGCCTTTCTTAAATTTTCATCCATGTCAGGAAGACTTAAAATTGAATGGTTGAAAGAGTTTAAGGTCACTTAGAGCAATTTATTCAAAGAGAAAGAGAGTTTTTTTAAATAGAAAGAGTGAGGCAGACAAAGGTGTGTATATTTCTGGTCTTGATTTTGAGGTTTCGCCTTTATTCATTCATTAATGCCTTTCTATTTCAAGGTTAAGAAATGCTTTCTTCCATCGACTTCACTTCCAAATTGATTTTTTTGCTTTCTTTATATCTTCATACTCAAAATTCCAGTTGCTACTTTAAATGGCAGCCATTCATGAGAACAAGACAACATTAATTTCATAAAAAATACAGCAAAGAGAATTATTCGTATTCTTATCAAATAACTTAAAATTAATTTTATCTTCCTACTTTTTTACATTTCATTATAGTTTTTCGTCATATGTTATTTATATTTATTTATGAAAATTATTTTATACAAAATTTGTGGACTTCAAAAATTAATTGTGATACGGACGAATTATTGTGTATCTTTCTGGGTTTCGCCTTTAGTAGAGGATTATTAAAAAATTTTCGTAGTGTATGTTCAAGGTTTAGACAAACGAAAGCCACTAGTGCGAAGATAAAGCCACTTTGAAAAGAAAAGAAGCTATGATGTTCTCTTTCTTTTATGAGAATTATTGGGAAGTATTTTTCTTTTTGAATAGTTTGGAGGTTCCACCATGTCAAAAGAGTTTTATCATTTAGAATTGGGAAGCTTCTTTTTTTTTTTTGAAGGATTCATTGGAAAGCCTTTTCTTTTGGAAGGATGGTTGGAAAGCTTTATTATAAATCAAATTTGGAGTGATGATTATAAAATAAGGATTTGCTTAAATAATATTTTTGCACTTATTAAAGATTAGTTAATTATTAACTTAATAGATATTTTATTTGATGATGCAATTGATTTTGTTTTCAACGATGGTTTAATTGAATTTAAAGAAACTGTTAGTTAATTAAATTTTTTTTTTGACACAATGTCTAAAACTATTCATAGTTCCTCTCCAATTTATAAATAAGAAGATAATACCTTTTAACGCACTCGAATCATTGACAATAATACTCATACTAATCGAGTTAAGACTCAATTATAAAATTATCATTAACATTATATATTTGTAAAGCTTTAGTTACTTATCTCGTTAACCTTGGGATTCAAGGGTTTTGGTATGGTGAGTATGGATGAAGATGAAGAAGGTTGGAGAGCCAATAGCTAATGAAGATTGATTTGTAGATAGTGGGTCTGAGATGCTTTATTGAGAAAGCAAAAACAGGTGGTCATGTTCCTTGTCTACCTCTATAAGGGTGGTTTACTTTTTATTTTGAAGGAGATGTTGATATCATATTCATATAGGAGAAGGTTTGGCCGTGCTTCTTGAAAGGCTGTTTTACTTGGGTTTCGGTTGGCTCAATTGGGTTTTGATTTTTTCCGCTGTGGTCCTTGACTAGTGGCTTTAGAGTCTTCGGTTGGGTCGGCTGAGGTTTCTGGGAGCCTTGATTGTAATGGAGCCTACAGGAGGACGAGAAGTGATCATACCATAATCAAATTTGCACATGTTTCAATCAATTTTGTTACGTTTTGGTGTTGCATTAAGAAGTTATTTCAAGATTCAAATGCAATGAGGAGAGTACACAAAGAGCAACCATGATTTTGTTTCGATTGTTCTGTTAGATGGTGATCATCTTCCTATTGTGACATTGTTCGCGTTTAGTTTCTTTTTACGGGATGTAATTAGGGATGAGTGTTTGATCGAGTTAAAAAATTTCGAGTTAATTGAGTTGACGAATTCTATTTTAGCAATTAAACTCAATTTGAAATTTTTCGAATCGAATCAAAAAATTTTGAGTCAAATCGAGTCGAGTTAACGAATCCTATTATTTATACTCAATATTGCATTTACATGGACCGGTTATTTAACTAGTAAATGAAGTGAAAGATTATTTAACTATATAAACAATATAATGGTTTTGTCTTTTAACTTAATGTAGGTTTTGAGTTTTAACTTTAGAAAATGTAAACATTTATCAAAACGATGGAGTTTTGTCCTTTTTTTTATTCGGATTTTTGGATAACTCAATTTGTGTAATTCATATTCGAGTCACAATTCGAGTTAAACTGAAAAATTTGATTTTTTATGCGAGTTTATTCGAATTACTTGATTAACTTGAATAACTCGAACTATTTAATTCAAAATTTAAATTTTTTATCGAATTTTTTGAATCAAATCGAATTTTGCTTACTGTTAGATGTAACTGATTTGATAATAATTTTATAGCTGACAAAAAATTAATTATGATTTTAATGTATTAAAATTATCGAATTAACGATAAAATTTTAAAATTAATGTTTTAATTTTATTTTTAAAAATTATTTCAGAGTTCTACATTTTATTTGTTTTCTAATTTAAAACTAAATAACAATGCTTTTAACTAAAATATAAATTCAAATTGTATGAAATATAATCAAATTAAATTTTATGAGTCCTAATATAATTTCTAATTTTTTAATAGTTTATTTTCATTAATATTTTTTTAAAAAAATCTAAAACATCTTTATCAAATAAAAAATTCAAACAAAAAATATAACAATATCTAAATTTGGTGAATGTAACGAGAAGAGATTGTATGAAACTGTGATTCTACGTCACTTCCTAACTTTTTTCAATAGGAGAATGACAAATCAGATTTTTATTCCTGATTTTTAACTATTGAAAAGAATTAAAAATGATGTAGAATCACAGTTTCATCCCTTCCTTTCTCAAAAGTAACATAGAAAACCTTTCTACTTTGGTTTAGATTGCCTCTTGCCCCTATGTTGAATTTTACATTTTTACTTCAAGTTGATTGAATTTTGGTATCAAAAAATTGTTTTTTGTTTAAATTTGTATTTAGTTTCAATTTAAAATGTTTTTGAAGATAAAATTAAATTAAAAAATATTTAAATAATTTATTCTAATAGATAAATATAATAAATTTAAGTAACACAATATAAAAATTATAATAATTTCATAAAAAAACTTATTTTAATTTAATTTTTGTCAATTTTTTTAAGTTATTAAATGGAATATAATATTAATTATTTTTTTTGTTTTATTATTAAAAAAGCTACATGAGATGCTACGTGTAGAAGAGAGTTAATAATAATAAAAATATTATTATAATATACTGTAGAAATTATTTTAAAATAAATAAAAATGATGGATATTCAAATTAAACCGTCCATGTCAACTTTCTTTTAGGTGGGAGAGGTTATTATAAGTGAAATAAACCCATTAAAAGAATAACAAGAAGAAAAAACCAGAATAAAATAAAAGAGATGTTACAAAATTGAGTGCACCACATTATTGCAACAAGGTATTTGAAGTCAACACTACCAAAGAAAACACCAATACTTACAAATAAACAATAGCACACTGCTACAATGGTTCCTTTACAGAACTCATCAGATAAAATAAGGAAAAACAACAATCCTTCACCTACACCCGTAACTATTTCACTTCTTCCAAAACAAAAATATAAGATTGAAGGGAATATCCAACATCCCACTATTGCAACACTAATTTCTGATACCCGACATACTATACACATGGACACCATTAAAAGGAGAAGAATTCCTGAAAATATATTAAGAATTCTATATGCTAAAATGGTGGGGGCTAAGTCAACTATTGATTCATCGAAGGACACTGCAAGAAACGCTAATAATACTTGAAGTGCAGTCCTAAAATCGTGGGGAAAAGTTTTGAGTAGAGCTAGTGTTAGGAATAATGTTACGAGGAACACAAGGTAGGTTGGAATATAGAAGAGAAGAAAAGGCAATTGATCCATGACTGATTTCCCTGGTACCAAGCATCATATGGTCTTTTGGACTTTGAGGTATTATCACTTTGCAAATACCACCAGGTGGGCTTAGAGTGGCTTGGTAGGTTGCAGTTAGAAGCAGTCCTAAAATGACTAGCAACACCCAGTGTGGTCAACCTAACTTGATTGGTAGCATGCTTATCAGCCTTGCAATTTAAAGTAGTTTAAGCACCTGTTCAATTGATAGTTTAGGATATTAAAAAAGGCTAGGATCAATTAATCATGTCTATGAAGTAAAAAAAAAATCTATGTAATATGAATTACTATTGGAGCAGTTGAGTCGAATCTTGGGTTGATTATGGATAGTGGCTATGTGAAGTGCAGTGTTGCCATCTTTGTCTTTCCGGTTCACCACTTCCCAATAATAGTCTTTCCTCTTAAGCGTTCGAATTAGGAGTTGGAGAACGTCCAGTCCATTGTTTTGAATTGCAATATGCAAAGTAGTGCGATTCTGAATTGTCACATCTTGGATACAATCAGAAGAAGCTTCCAAAAATGTATCCAACAGACCAAGCTGGCTTCCAACTTTACAGAAGTAGTGAAATGGAGTCTTACCTTTCTTTCCTCTGACACTAGCAAAATCTTTATCAATCTCCAAGAAGCGGAGTGCCATCTCTTTATGCCCTTTTCTAACAGCAATGTGAAGTGGGCTCAAACCTTGGTGGTTTAGCTTTCGAGTAAATGATGGCTTTAAGTTCATCATCTCCATCGCAAACTCAATGCACCCTTCTTCTGCAGCTATATGTAATGGAGTCTCGATAAACTCCACCTCATCAAAATGCCTCAAAACATTTCCATTTCTTTGAATTACACTATGCAATTCGTTAACCTTTCCAGTACTAGCAGCCTTTATTAAATTTTCATCCATGTTGAAAGGTTGAAAGGGTTTAAAGGTCACTTAGAGCAATTTATTCAAAGAGAAAGAGAGGTTTTTAAAAATATATACATAGAAAGAGAGAACTAAAGGCAGACAAATGTGTGTTTATTTTTGGTCTTGATTTTTGAGGTTTATATACTCAAAACTTTTGGTCATATTATAGTTTTATTATTTTATACATCATATCATAGTGGTTTTTTTGGATCACTTACGAATTTTAGAAAACAAATCATGAGAATATCAATTTTTTTTTTTAAAAAAATCTATTAAAAATGAGAGTACACAATAATCTTTTTAATAACGTATTGATTACACAATTATTAAATCACATTTAAAAAAATTATAATACTTTTATACTATAATCTATAGAGTCTACATTAATGAATTAATTAGTATAGGGAAAGGTTATAGCAATGGATGTTCAAGCTTTTTTGGTGCTGTGTTTTAAGCCTACAAAGGAACAATAGAAAAGACAGAAATTGAGCGAAAAAGTATATATTTTTATTATGTTTTTGACGGTTTCATTAACCTGGAGTTACTATATTAATTATAAGACTTTTGTTTATGGATGGCTGTATAAGGTTAAAAAATTGTTTTCATCCGGTGGCTATCAATAAGATGTAACTTATGGGATGAATTTTGAGAAGAAACTTGACACTCCAATCCAAGAACATATGCTTAAGTTTATGAGATTGTTTACGGAAGCAGATGATAATGGGTAGACGTGAACACTCGTATTGAGATAGTGTTCAAATTATTGATTAAGAAGTTCATTGACTTTAGGGTCGCTTACAATATGGATAACAAGGCGTTTATCTTGACTCAATTAATGAAAAAATTATAATTCTATGAGTTGATGCTGAATGGTGATCAGTCGGTTCAAGAGAAACCTGAGACCAACTTAACTGTAGGCTCCTTATTCTCTAAGGAGACATAGAAAACTAAGGTAAAGAAGAAACAAACTAAGTCTTTGATTCCATCTCGTGTAGATAGGAAGAAGACTAAGAAGTCAAAAGACCTTAAAAAGATCAAATGTTTCTTCTGCAACAAAAAAGGGCACTTCAGATAAAACTGCAATGAGTATTTGGATTACCTAATCGAAAACGTCAAAGGTATGAAACTTTTTGTGGTTGAAACTTGCTTAGTGAAAAAAATTAATTGATAACTGGGTTATTGATTCTGAAGCCACTAATCATGTATGTGTTTCTTTACAAGGGTTCAACGAAACGAGAGGTTTGCATGATAGGAGTCTCTCGTTGCAGATTGAAGATAAGAGCTATGTTTCAGCCAAAACAGTGGGAGAAGTTATTTTACATTTTGATAATTTTAGGAAGATTGTTTTAAATTATGTATTTTATTTACCTCGTTTTAAGAGGAATTTAATTTCTGTAGCATATTTGATGAAAAACAATTTCTACTCTATCAAATCAAATAACTACTCGATGCTTCAAACTGAAATGGTGAAATAGAAACTTAAAACTTCTTATTTTAATGAGAGGTATCTATGACACCTAATACTTGGTCATATTAATCAAGAAAAAAATCACTAAACTCATGAAAGATAGTCCCTTAAGTATGCTTAGGACGACAATGTGAATCTTGCTTGAAAGGTAAAATGATTAAGAGGTTATTTAACGCGAAAGGTACAAGCGCCAACCTACCTTTAAAAGTTGTCTATACTGATGTATATGGTCTCATGAGCATTAAAGCCCGAGGAGGTTATGATTATTAATTTTTTTTAATAAATGATGGGGATAAAAATTGTGCAAAAATCAAACTTGAAAATAATGCTAAAGTTGAAGATATTAAAATCAATCGGAGGTTTATTTTGGATTAATTGTAACTTGGAAAGTTTAGAGTGTTACAGCATTTATTAAACTGTTTTATGCATAATCGACAAAGATGAAGGGAAAACCAGCATCCTAGTAATACAATAGGGTATCTCGAGTTAATACCGTCAACACCATTATCGATACCAATGAAAGAATCGATTCTAAAGAATAAACCATAACCTACAACTAAAATAGTTCCTCTGAAGGACTGATCGGATAGAAAAAGGAACAACAACAATCCTTGAATTACACCTCCAACTATTTCTCCACCTAAAATGGAAAGAAAAAATGAAGAAAATATCCAACATCCCACGATTGAAACACTGAATTTTGACACCTGATATGCGATGCACATGAACACCATTAAAATGAAAATAATTGTTGAAAATATACAGAGAATTCCCGATGATAGAAAGGTAGGGGCTATGAAAGATATTGATTGGTCGAAGCACATTGCAAGAAAGGCAAGTAGTACTTGAAGTGCTGTCCTGAAACCATGGGGAAATGGTTTAAGCAGGGCTAGTATTAGGAAAAAGGTTACTATGAAGACAACATAAGTTGGAATATAGAAATGAAGAAAACTAGATTGATCCATGACTGATTTCCCTGGTACTGTCGAATAATATGATCCTTTGGAATTTGAGGTATTTTCACCTTGCCAAACACCACCAGGGGGGCTAAGATTGGCTTGGTAGGTTGCAGCTAGAAGTAGTCCTAAAATTACTAGCAAGGCATTGCGGTCCGCGCCTGATATATTCTCCATATTGTGAAAAATTAGTGATGATGCTTTTGTCACATGCTTGACGATTTGTTTCTCCAATTTACATTTAAAGTTTGAAACTTCTGGAATAAAGCCACGCAGAATATTAATGCTTTCCCTATTATGTTGTTGTTCTGCTACATCCATTTCCGTCCAACCAGCCTGATTGTTGGCATGCTTATCGGCTTTGCAGTTTAATAGTAGTTTAAGCATCTGTTTAATTGACAGATGAGATACAAAAAAAGTTACATTTAGTTAATCCTATATACGAAATACAAAGGAACCTATTTAATACGGATTGCTATTGAAGTAGATGAGTCAAACCTCGGGTTGATTATGGAAAGGAGCTAAGTGCAGTGCAGTGTTTCCATCTTCATCTATTTGGTTCACCACTTCCCGATTATAGTCTGTCTTCCAAAGTGTTCGAATTAGGACTTGGAGAACATCCAGTCTGTTGTTTTCTACAGCAAGATGCAAAGCAGTGCGATTCTCAATGGTAACATTTTGTATACATTGAGGACAAATCTCTAAAATTCTATCCAACATGCCATCATGATTTCCAGCTTCACTCCAAAGGTGCTTATCTTCATGTTGGACCTACGGTTCACTTTTAGTGTAAAACGTGGGAGAGGTTTCCACTTCAAATGTGCTTATCTTCGTTTAGCAGCTATGGTTCACTTTAGTATGGTTCGCTTTTAGCGTGGAACATGGAAGAGGCTTCGACCAAACCATTCTTTTTCTTATTTTGCATTTCTTTCATCCTACATCTTTCAACGTTTAATTTGTTGCTACTATTCATAATTTCATAATCCTTAAATACAAAATTAATGCATATGTAAGCATGGTGAACCCCATCCTTTCGTATGTGGTAATAATAACATTGTTAATTAAACTAAAATTCAATCAGTAATATTATTTTTTGTTACTTTATTTATCTCCGACTGAATATTTATTCTTTTCTTTGTACTATACCATTATTGTATATTCTTCTTGGCTATAATTTTTTTCCTTTGCTTTCTTCAAGGAGAAAAAAAAAAGAATTTTATACTTTCATTTGGTTCTTATGACTTTTCCTTTCTATTTTTTTCTAAATTCATGAAGGAATTTAATTTATTTTGGCATTTTAATAATAATGAAAAACCATCTAATCCTACGGAGAATGGTGGTAATTTTGCTGAGGATGTAAGCAGGTCATTGCGGAGACGGTTTTCCTGAAGCTTTTTGGTTGTCTTTTTCTGTTGAAGAAGCAGATTCTGTTCATGAAGTTTCTCTGCTTTCGTTGGACATGTTGTTTTAGCTTTTAATTACTCTTTATTGTTTCTTTTGGTTGAGCTTTCGGACGAGGCATGCTTGTTTTAACAGCATCTTCTTGGCCTCTGTATTTCTTTTGCTCTTGACTGTTCTAAAAAATATATATATATTTGAAGTGAAAGGAATGGAGCTTTTGAGATGCGTAGGATGGACGCAAAGTCTCTTGTCGCAACCTTTTTTTGGTTCGGCAAGTTTAATCTACTCAAATTAATTCTTACGATAAACAGAAATTGGAAAAAGAAAAGAAAAATGAAGAGCATATCTAACTTTGACAGATCTTATATTATTAGTAGATTCTAATTTGAGGGATCATATCTATCCATATTAATTTTAAGTATTTTATTGATTTAGTGTTAGATCAAATAAAGATTAATTCAGTAATGAAATTATTGAAATATCCTCTCAGCTACAAAAATATATATTTTATGAGAATATTTTTATTTTTTAATGTGATAAATAAAAAAAATTGATAATAATAATGAAATTTGTACCCAAAATATCATGCATAATAAATGATTATTTTTATTATTATAACCAAAGTATCAATTTATTTTTATATGAATTTTTAATAAGTATATTTGTTACATAATTTTTTTTTCACTCGTACCATAAAATTTTAAAGTAAATCCTAATCTAATATTAATCAAATATTTATCCTAATATTGTTGTCACTAAGAAGAAAAAGATGAAAGAAAACAAAAACTCTATCTTATCACCTAATATTTATCCTAATTTTAAAGTATTTTTTTTTCTATCTTTAATTTTTTTTTGGCACATATGACAAAAAAATATAATTTTTAAATTCTTCTAATTTTTTTTTTAACTTTTTAATAGTTAAAGCAAAAAATAAAAAGAATATGGTCAAATTGATAAATGTTGTAAAGATTGAGAGGCTAAATTTATTGTTTTATCTAGTTTTTTAATAAAGTTAGGAGAAAAATTAACAGAGGGATTAAAAATGAACGAATCGAAAAGTACAAAGACCAATTTTGAGCAAAGTGACTAAATTTGCACAAATCGAGAAGCCCAGGGACTATCCTTAGAATTTAACCTAAAAAATAAAAAGATAAATACATTATAATTTTTTTAGTAATTTCTAAACTAAGTTAGCACTCCATTAATGCATCACACCAAATCAGGCAATAGCTTTTTTACAATTAATGAATCTATATGTAAAAGTCCACTGGCTTCATGCTAACACAGATTTGTTAAGTACTGAACTTTTATCAATTTTCCTTTCTTTTAGTTTCCAATGTAGATGAGCCCCAAGTGAAATAACTAAACTTTTGGGTTGGGGTTATAACCACTGTCGACATGACATAGCAAATGACTAATGACACTATTGGCAAAAGAATCAATTCAGCTTTAGGAGCCCTTGCTAAGAAAAGAACTGTAAGGGAAAGTGTGATGAGAAATGATGAAGTATTAGGTATATAAAACCAAAGAAAACTGCTTGTTCCCATCACTGATCTCCCTGCTCCATTTGGAATCTTATCGGAACCTGCATCAGCTTGTAAACCACCAGCTGGTAGGTTGAAAATTGCTTGGTAGGTCGCCGTTAGTACCAACCCGGCTAGGACCTAGGATAATGAGCTTGGTCCGAGTGATGAGTACCATTAATCTTTAGGAAAAATCAACCTTTAATCTCAAGAGATCAGATATGGGTGTGGGTTTGGAGGTTGAGTAAGCATTTAAGCCTCCAGCTTGGGATGGAAGGATGATATAGCTCTGTTAGCATTGCTTTGTTGTTGTAAAATATCTAGTACCGTCGAACCATTCGAATTGATTACGTTCTTTTGAACCCCACATTCTAATAACAGTCTTATCATCTGTTACATAGATTCATATACAAAATAAATAAATACAAGAAAATTATTATTAATTCTAGTGTATGAGACCATACCTCCACTTGATTAGGAATGTTTGATGCAGCTGAATGCAATACTGTGTTGCCTTCCTTGTCTTTCCAGTTTAAAACATCTAATTCCCACAATCCGCCATCTTTGTTATAAGTCCTTCGTAACCAACTTCCAAGGAGTTGCAGGGCTTCACGCTTGCTTCTTTCTGCTGCAATGTGAAAAGCAGTCTTACCGGAAACGGTCACATCGGTGATGCATA
Source organism: Gossypioides kirkii (assembly GCA_005610355.1). Classification (NCBI taxonomy): domain Eukaryota; kingdom Viridiplantae; phylum Streptophyta; class Magnoliopsida; order Malvales; family Malvaceae; genus Gossypioides; species Gossypioides kirkii. The sequence goes on along the minus strand of CP032252.1, from coordinate 3,806,751 downwards.
GAGGGCAAGTTATACGTAACTTAGCCACGAGATCAGCGTCACCTTGTTCAGCTGCGTAATGCAAAAGGGTCATGCCTTTTTCGTTTTCACTCGAACCAGCTCTTGGTTAATTTTCAAGAGCTTAAAAAGCAATTGGTCTAGTGTGATTATGCAAAGCAATGTGCATTGGGGTAAAACCTTCTGGATTCAGCTTTGTGGCAAATGATGGTTTTAAATTCATCATCTCCACCGTAAAATCAACTTGTCCTGTGGTTGTAGCAATATGCAGGGGAGTGCCAATGAACGGAACCTCATCAATCCATGTTAGTATAACTATAAGTTGTTGTTAATATAGTTAACAATAGTTATTATTGTTGTAGCAGTTATGTTAGTTAAAGTGTGCGGAGTTGAGAAGCAGACTTTGGCTTGTAAATAGCCTACTTATGTACACTCAAGAGTTAAGATTGAAATTCAAGAAAAGATTCAATTACTCTCTTTCATGTTTCTTTTAGTTTCTTAACATGGTATCATAAGTCTTTATATTCTGAGGACCTGTTAAGTTCTTGAATGAATTTGTTAAACAATGGCGATCGAATCAGTGGTTGATAATCGCATCTTCTCCACCAAAAGGATTAACATCCTCCTCGACGATTCCAACTATCTCCTCTGACATCAACAGGTACTTTTAGCTCTTAAAACTCATAAACTTCAACAGTTTCTTGATCCACAATCGTCTGCTCCTCCATCCACAATAACTACAGCGAATGGTGAGAAACAAGATAATCTAGCTTTTTTGGTGTATGAGCAATAGGACTATGCTATTGCGTCCTAGTTACTCTCTTCTGTCAGTCAAGGTGTTCTCCTTCAGCTCATTGGCATGGATTCCAGCTCTCAAATTTGGACCACGCTAGCTACTATCTATGGCAACAAAACCACATCCAGGTTAATGTTTAATGGGCGAGCCCTTCACTCACAAAGGAAAGGGGATCTCACAATGAAAGAGTTTCTTATGAAGGTCAAAGGTTACTGTATAATTTGGCCAACTGTAGTGAGGAAATTACTGAACATGAACATGCAATAGCCATTATTAATGGCTTACCACCTGAATATGAGCAAGTTATAATTGTCTTAACTGCAAGTGAAGCTCTTTCCAGTGTACAAACTGTTACTACTTTACTTCTTGATGTTGAAGCATGAATGACAACAGTTGCTTCTGAAGCTCCTAGCTTGGCTCACATGGCTACTCATCAAGATCTTGGTGCAACTGAAGGTGATCAGACACCTGCTTATCGTCTTGCTTCAAATTTCTCTCTAGGACAAGGGCGTGGCAAGTTCTCAAGGTCTAGGATTCAGTGTTAACTCTGTGGAAAGATGGGGCATCTTGTTGGCAGGTGCTACCATAGATTTGATGCTACATTCAAGAGCTCCAATTACAGACCCTCACAAGATAACATGTCCATGTTTGGAACTGGTATGATAATGCCACCCTGGGGTCTATCTTTTAACAATCCCATGCTTTCTTTTGTCAGGAGTCCTTATGGTAGTTGGATGTACCCAACTCCCCCAACCCTTGTAACTGACTGAATGAATCCGTTTTGTGGAACTTCACAGTCTTCATCTAATCTTTCCAGCATGCTTGCCCCAAGTTCTTCTCCTCAAGCATGCATTGCTACCCCCGAGTGTGTTGGTGACAATGTGTGGTATCCAGATTCTAGAGCCACTCATTATCTCACTAATTCTTCCTCAACTCTTGATCACATCACCCTCTATACAGGATTGTCGAAACCACCTTTAAAATGGTGTTTCGAGAAATTATTTTAAAATTGGAAAAATGGTAGTCGCCACCAATCTTTTATTTGGGTGTGATTGGATCACCACAAAATGTTTAAAATACGTTTAAAAATGTTGGTCTACGAAATCCAAAAAAATAGATTCGGGAGTCGGTTACGTATGAGGAAGGATTAGCACCTTTATATGCCCAAAATTGGTACCACATGATTACTTTCGGGTCTTATTTTGCGAAAACGTTGAAACTCGAGTAAAGTTTAAAAGTACGATCTTTGTCTTTAGAAAACTTTGGCAAGATTTCATAGGAAGGCCCTTTTGAGAAAACCCGTCCCCGTGTTTTGAATCTTTATGAGAACTAGAAGTCGTGGCCAACACGTTAGGGCACTATATTCTCAGAGTTTCAAAATTGAAGGACGTTTCGAGAAATTTTGAAGAGAATATTCTATCGCGTGAATTATACGAAAATCACATCCAGCACGTTAGGGCATGATGTTTCGAGGTCTTCACACGAAAGGACATCGTCTCATTTTGTTTTAAAATCCTTTGTATATAGATATATAAAATTGAAGGATGTTTTGAAAACTTTTGAAGAGGATATCCGGTTTGCATGAATTACGAAAATCACACTCAGCACGTCAGAGCGCGATTTTTCGAGGTTTTCACACGAAAGGAGATTGCCTCGTTTTGTTTTGAAGTCACTTATGAGATATAGATATATATTTTGAGAATTTGAAAATTTCGTATTAAATTTAAAATGCAATCCTCGGACACATGGTTCAAAGGATTTGAAAATGGAATACCCGTTTACTTCGATTTTCCCGAAGAATTAAAGTCGTGACCAACACGTTAGGACACGACGTTCTCGAATTCTTGAAGTTAACAGGCATAAAAAACTCGAAAGAGGGTATTCGATTCATGCGAGTTATACAAAAAATCACACCCGACACGTTAGGGCATGATTTGCCGAAGCTTCCATACGAGAACAACATTGCCTCAGTTTTAAAATATCTTTGAAAACGAACACGTAAGTTTAAAATATCAAATAGCAATTAATAAGAAAAATTAAACACGAAGTAAGATAATAAGAAGATAAATAGTATGCAAAAATATAAAATGCAGCTGCATAATGATTAAAATAAATGCAAATATTGATGAGAAAAAAATGACGCAATCGGGATTAAAAACGAGACTTTTTGGATATTTGGGGCTAAAAATGATATTTTGGGCATTTAGGGGTAAAATGTAATCTTTAGAAAAAATCGGGATAAAAAACGGAGTGTTTGGACATCCGGGGGTAAAATGGTAATTTCGGGAGTTTAGGGTCAAAATGTAATTTTTGGAAGTTCGAGGGCAAAAATATAATTTTTGGAAGTTTTGGGGTCAAAATGTAATTTTTGGAAGTTCAAGGGTAAAAATGTAATTTTAGGAAGTTTTGGGGTTAAAAATGTAATTTTTGGAAGTTCGAGGGCAAAAATGTAATTTTTGAAAGTTTAGGGTAAAATGTAATTTTGGAGAAGTTTAGGGGTCAAAATATAATTTTTAGACAGTTTAGGGACTTTTAAGACAATAATACCAAAAATAGGTGACACGTGGCAGCCCCTGGTGCTTTCAAAAGTCAAAAGACTTATTTGAAAATCATGAAAAATTCCTGGGTCAATTTTGTAATTAAACAGAAGTTGATTTAAGGATTAAATTAAAACAAATTAAAACTAAAAAGGATCAATTGCATAAATAAACCAAAATAGTGACACGTGGCAGCTTCTGGTGCATTCAAAAGGTCAAGGGACTAAATCAAAAAGAATTGAAAATTATTGGGCCAATTTAAAATTAATTAAAAGTACAAAAAGGACTAAATTGAAACAATCAAAAAATAGTGAAGGACTAAATGCAAAAATAGACCATTTCTCAAAAACACGCTGATCTTGAGGCCGGGTCAGGTTGGATCAAATGGTCCATGGGTTTGAGCTCAAAACGACGTCGTTTTGGCCCTTGAGCTCAGGTGCCAAAACGGCGTCTTTTAGATGGAGGCATTTAAACCAAGATTTGTTTCAAAAATTCATTTGATGCCAAAATCCCATGGCCGGCCAAACCCAATCCATCTCCGACCGCCGTCGATGATGCCACGTGCCATCGCCAAGGGTTGCCCACGCCGTCGTCGTCCGGTGATGGCCGCGCTTGCGCCCATGCGCCGTCAGGGTTCACCCACGCGCCTCCGCAAACAACCACCTGTGAGCCTCTCTTCTTTCTCTTTCTTTGTTCTTTCATTTTTTTTGATTTTCATATTAAAAAACCTTTTCTTTCCTTTTTTGTTTTCTATATTTAGAAGCTCTTTTTTCTTAAAGAACAGATCTGGTTCTAAACCAGATCTGAAATTTTGAAATCTCTTTTCTTTTCCCCCCTTTAAAATTTTTTCATTTTTGTTTAAAAAAAATCGAAGGGCTTTGATTTTTTTTAAAATGTTTCCATGGTCTCTTGCTCTCGGTCCTTTTTTAGATCGAAAATATAGCTTGAAGTATTATTTGAAATCTGTTTTTGGTGTATTATTGTGCAGATGCTCGAGGTGGGGAAATCGATGGCGATCGGTAGACTCCAGTGGTCACTCTGACGGCGGTGCGTCTAGGGAAGGGCTTTCGACCTTTCAACTTTCATTATACTTTATTATTAAATAATTAATATTATTATTATTATTAACCATTAATGCTATTCATCACTGCTATTTATTACAAATATTATTATCATTAATGAAATTATTTAATAAATAATCTCTATTGAATGTGAATTTGAGAAAATCGGATAGATGAAGTTAATGACAAACAAACTTAATATATGCATTTATGTGAAAACTCTTAAAAAACTTAGGACAATAAATAACAGTAGGAGTGAGTTTAGAAGGTATATTAAAGTATAATATTGATGATGAAAACGTTTAGTGTTTGTATAATGACCAACAAAATGGGCAAACAGGTATTTAGCATATGATTAATGTACCTTTGTAAGCGTTGAATGCTCTGTTCTGGTAATGTTTTGGTGCTGTTGATTGCTCCTACTTCCTCTCACCAATGTTAGTAACTTAAAGATCAGCAAGTGTATAGTGATTTGAAGAGTAAAAATCCAACCATTTTACAATGTTTGATTCTGGCTTTTATAGCCACCAATATAATCATTCAATTTTGTTTTTACACAACTAAATGTGTTTCTTTTCTTCTTTTTGCAGGTTTGACGATGGCAGTCGGCTCGGCAGCAGTGGCGATGACAATGGCAGAAGCAAGTTGAAGCTGGAGGTGACCATTTGACTGCTGACGTGGCAACAAACTAGTGGCTGAAATGAAGGCAGTTGCGGCAACATTTTAGCAGATTGGGGACTTGGGCCAATTGTAATTGGGTTTTGTATTTATGCTTGTGCCCCTAATTTGGGCTTGTAACTGGACACTTATTTGGTCTTGTAATTTGGACTTTAATTTTTGTATTAAGTTTTAATATCATTTTAAATTTAATTAAATTTAAATTTAAATAAGTAAATTTAAATTTAAGATAAATTTAAATTTAAAATTAATTTAAATTTTAATTAAAAATCAAAAGCTCGAGCTCGGTTAAAATTGGGCTTCAACAAGGATCAGGTAAGGTTTATGTGGGCAATGGTTCATCACTTCCTATGTTGCATATTGGTCAGACTTCTCTACTCACTTATTCACGCCCTTTGTATATGAGATCACTTTTACATGTTCCTAGAATCGCTAAGAATTTAATTTTTGTCTCAAAATTTATAAAGGACAATCAAGTGGTGTTTGAGTTCACTCCTACCAGATGTCAGCTGTGTGATCTTCGAACTAGGGATGTGCTTTTTCAGGAAAAGCTCCATAAGGGTCTCTACAAGTTGCAACTCAGTCCTAAGATTGATGGCTCTTCTTCTGTTGGTCAATCTGAATGTTTGTCTGCTACTAAGTTTCTTCCTTTATCAGTATGGCATGCAAAATTAGGCCATCCATGTCTTGTTACACTTAGATTAGATTTGACACATTCTAATGCTTCTATGATTGATAATAAAGTTGACTGTGTTGCTTGTCACCTGAAAAAGAACACAAACTTCCTTTTTCTTGCTCTCAAACTACCTATACTACTCCTCTTCAACTAGTTGCAGTTGATGTCTAGGGACTAGCTCCACTAAGCTCTAGTGGGTTCAAATATTATGTTGCTTTTATTGATGCATTCAGAAGGTACACATGACTTTATTTCTTAAAGCAGAAGTATGAAGTTGCATTTGTCTTTCCTTAGTTTCTCAAGCATGCAGAAAGAGCTCTTGGGGTGAAAATGATAACATTGCAGACAGATGAGGGAGGTGAGTTTCAATCTTTGAAAGGGTATCTAGCAAAAGAGGGTGTGTCTCATAGGCTCACTTGCCTCTTACACGTCAAAACAAATTGGGTTGGTTGAAAGGAAGCATAAGCAAGCGGTGGAATCTGGACTTCCAATGCTGGCTCATGCAAGCATGCCTCTAACTCACTAGCATGAAGCTTTCAGTAATGCAATTTATTTGATAAACAGGTTACGAACTAAACCTCTTGAAAATATTTCTCCTTATGAAAAACTGTTTATTGTCAAACCTAATTATTCAGCACTTAGGGTCATTGGTTGTCTATGTTTCCCAAATTTAAGGCCTTACAATGCTAACAAATTATAGTTCAGGTCAGCACCTTGTACTTTCTTAGGCTACTCACCACAGTACAAGGGGTATAAGTGTAAAGATCCCTTAGGTAGGGTTTTTATATCTCAACATGTAACTTTTAATGAACATGTGTTTCGTTATAAAACTTCCTCGTGTCCAGTTAGTCAAACCAACAATGTGACACCTAACCTAGAGTTAGTTTTATTCCCATCACCAAGAGAAAACTTGGACACCTCACAGTTGTCCCAAAACTTAGAAAATATCAGTCCCACCTCTAGTACATCAGCAACCACAAATACATATGTCCTTTCACTTATGACTTCCTCATCTTCTATATCCTTCAGCATGTTAGTACTCGATCATGTTACAAATGAATATCAAGCCTTAACATTTAGTCAAAACCAAAACCAATCACTTCTAGTTACAAACTGCCATCCTATGGTTATAAGAAGTAAACTAGGAATTTTCAAACCTAAGGCTTATGTCACCAAGGTAACAGGTTCATCAAATGTTGCTATTACTACTGATTCATCCTCTTATGTTCCAAGTAATATTCATGAAGCAATGGCCTCACCAGAGTGGCAAAGTGCTGTTCATAGTGAGTTACAGGCTCTTATCAATAATCATACCTGGAGACTCTGCCCTCTTCTAAAGTCAAGAAGAGCAGTTGACTGCAAATGGTTGTTTCGAGTGAAAAAGAAGCCAGATGGGTCTGTGGAGAGGTACAAAGCCAAGCTTGTAGCAAAGGGGTTCTCTCAACATGATTGGTTGGATTTTACTGATACTTTCAGCCCTGTAGTAAGAGCAGTCACAATTAGAACTGTTTCGGATCTTGCTGTGATCAATGGCTGGACATTAAGATAAATTGATGTAAATAATGCCTTCCTCAATGGCATACTAAATGAGGAAATCTAATGGAACAACCTCCAAGTTTTGAAGTATATGGTGAAACTGGTGAGAAGCTTGTCTGCAAACTCAACAAGGCTTTATATGGGTTAAAACAGACACCTCGAGCTTGGTTTCACACTATAAGGCAGCATCTAGTATGTCAACTTGAATCTCAAGCTTCAAAAGCTGATCCATCGTTGTTTTTTTGAAGAACAGCAGGATCAACAATGTTTTTGAGGGTATATGTGGATGATATAGTGGTGACAGGGAACTCATCAAATGAGATAATTCAGGTTATTAAACAACTCAATAATAACTTCTCCCTCAAAGATATGGGAAAGATAAACTTTTTCTTGAGAATTGAGGTACACAGGTCTGCTGATGGTCTGATTTTGTCTCAAAAGAAGTACATCTCTGAGTTGCTACATAGTACAGGGATGGAAGCCTCAACAACTCCTACTCCAATGATAGGAACTCCCAAGTTGACTGTTACAGATAGGAGTCCCCTTGTGGATACACATGAGTACATGAGTGTTATTCGAAAGTTACAATATGCTTGCATTAAAAGGCTTGATATTGCCTTCTGTGTTAATAAACTCAATCATTACATGAATTGTCCAAGTGACACATACTGGGAGGTAGTCAAGAAAGTTCTAAGGTATTTGAAAAGGACATTGGATCATGGCTTGCAGTTCAAAAGAGGTCAGGTTGATCTAGTTGGCTACTGTAATACTGACTAGGCTTCTACAATTGAAGATAGGAGATCAATAATTGGATATTGCATCTATCTTGGGTAAAATCCAGTTGCATGGTCATCCAAAAAGCAAGGTGTTGTGTCCAGATCATCTGCTGAGGCTTAGTATCGGAGTTTGGCAGACTGTGTGTCTGAACTAATGTGGCTTAAAAACATGCTAACTGAGATTGGTGTGCAGGTTTCTCGTTTACTAGTGGTTTAGTGTGATAATACATCAACTGTAAAAATGGCTGCAAACTCCACACATCATGCTAAGGTTTAGCATGTGGACATAGATTATCACTTTGTTAGGGAGAAGGTCCTTGATGGAGTGGTGCAAGTTAATTTTGCTCCATCAGAGAAACAGATAGCAAATGTGTTGACCAAACCAATCACACCGAAGTAGTTTCCTTTCTTTAGAGATGCTTTGTTTGTGGTGTCAATGAAAGATAAAAAAGGGTAAAAAGTTAGGGGAATGTTAGTATAACTATAAGTTGTTGTTGCTGTTAATATAGTTAACAGTAGTTACTATTGTTGTAGCAGTTATGTTAGTTAAAGTGTGCGGAGTTGAGAAGCAGACTTTGGCCTATATATAGCCTACTTATGTACACTTAAGAGTTAAGATTGAAATTCAAGAAAAGATTCAATTACTCTAGTTTCATGTTTCTTTTAGTTTCTTAACAATTCGCTCCAAAAGGTATGGATCTTGTTGGAAAATCTCGTACGGATCGTGGATATTTCCTGAGTGAGCAACTTGCATCTAATCCATTAAAGTCAAAATCTTCAAGAGCAGTTGTTTACATGTATCGACAGATAAATTACTTAAGGGACTTGATAAGTGCTAAAAGTAATATATTTTAAGCTCATTCTTAATATGTTTTTGGAGGATTATGTGATGTAAAATGATAAATTTTATGCTCATAATCCTTTAAATTCATGTTTCTATACTTAGGAAAGCATTTAGGAGTAAAAGTGACAAAAAAGGAGCGAAAATCGAAAGATCGGAGCAAGTTTCAAGAGAGACACTGGCTGGGCCATTTCACACGGGTTGGACACACGATCGTGTGAGTAGGGATGAAGCCAAGAAAAAATTAAGGGGGCTGAAATTAAATTACCTATATCTTCATAATTTTTAAAGAATTAAATCAAATTTTTATCATTTTAGGGGGCTAAAGCGTAATTTTCCCTTTATTAACTTAAAATTTTTAAAAATTTAAAGGGACAAAATGACAAAATAACTATTTTAGGGGGGGCGAAGCCCTTGCCAGCCCCCTTAAATACACCTTTGCGTGTGAGCCACACGACCATGTGTCAGACCGTGCGGAAATCACGATTTGTACTCTAAACATGAGGAAAAATGTAATTTTTAAGTTTTTTTAGGCATTCTAAGACCCATATATACCGAATATAAGAAGAAGAGAGTGAGTCGTCATAGAATATTCAAGCAAACAATTCAAAAAAACCCATTTAAGCTGACTCTGAAGTAGATTTCCTTCAAGATTGAAGATCTTCTTTTGATTTCTTTGAAGTGTATTATGAGTTTCTTTATTTCTTGTGGTTATATTGCATTTGAGATGTTTTTATTTGCTAGTATGAATTAACTTTCTAAATATCTAAGGGAGATAAACCCTATGAATTCTATCTTTTGATTTCTAGTTTACGCAATAAATACTTAGATCTTGTTCTCAATTATATTTGTTTAATCATTGATTTAATATTTCTAGATTATTAATTCATGTTTGATGTGCTTAAATCAGATGAGGAAAAGTCCCAGTTTAAGAGTAGATCTTGCATAATTAAGTGGAGTTACATGCAATCCTAAAAATACGACGACATAAATCTACCGAATTAGAGTCAAATCTAATAGGGTGATTCATAAATCGAGTTAATACGATAATAGATGTTTTAATTAGAAAGAAATTTCAATTAATTAACTTAGAGTCAGTTGCTCTTACTCTTGAAAGAGATATTACCATAATTTAGGGATTTTTATGGATCAAGATAGTAAGTGAAGAAATTGTTTAATTTATATTGATAATGACAGATAAAATCTAGGTTGATTTTTTCCTGCGTATTGTTTGGCTTCTTGGTTGTTAATTGGTTGCTTTCTTAATTTGTTCTTTTTTGTGTTTATAGTTAATTTAATTAGTTAATTTTAGTTATTTATCAATCACCCCAGTTTAATGGTTAAATAATAGAAAGATGATAATTACTAATACTTTTAATCATTGTAGGAATGATATATTTACTCACCGTAACTATATTATTAATTGATATGTGCATTTACCTTAATCAAATTTTTAATTAATTTACGACTGGACTCATATATCATTTGCGACTCAAGAACATGCTAATCGTGTATACAAAGAAAAATATAGAAACATGTTTGATTAGATTCCAATGCTAGGCTAAAGAAAAAAGATTATACCCTTTCTTCCTCGAGCTGCCATTGTTGCAAATTTCTTAAAGCAAGACATCTTTGGGCTGAATAGTTTGATATTGATTGAAGAGTTGGGTTTATTGGGGAGCAAGGAGCCATACAAACCTCCTGCTTTACTTAGCATATGTATAATCTCTCTATTATCCACTTGCCTTTCACTCCTTAGCCAGTCCATTTGGATATGAAGAGCAGTCAATCGCTCTAAATTTTTGGCATTGATATGGTCTCCACATAAGTGTTCCAACAGTACTTTTACCACCTGTTAATTAGAAAATTCATGTAAATAATAGTTCTATTGTATACATAAATCAATCAGAACTGTTATTCCCTCCCTCCCATTGACAAGAACAAGGCCTTTGTCTACCTTGAGGAGTCGAAGTACTGCTTGGGTTCTGTTACTTTGCAAAGCAAAGTGCATGGGGCTAAACCCAGCTTGGTTTAGCTTTCTTGCAAATGGTGGCTTTAAGTTGATCATCTCCATAAAATCTACATGCAATGGGGTATAGGGAAAAGGGACATGGTCATTACATTCTAAAACATATGGAGCTTTTTGAATTAATTCATACAAGGCGTTAATATTACCTATTTTTGCAGCCTCTATCATACCTACTGGAGTTATGGACAGATTCAGTTTGGACTGCAATGTCTTAAGCATAAAGCTATAGAGACTTGCAGAAGAAACAAAGGATTTTCGAGCAAAAATTGCAGAGAAAAGAGAAGAAAAATAAGAACAAAAGGCTTGTAAAATTGTAATCTATCTTGTATTTCTTTGTAGAGAGAAATATATATAAGTTAAGCTGCCATAGAGTATGATTCAAGATCAAATCAGCCACATAAATCTACCTAACCAACAGTAGAAAGTATGGCTTTCATTTTCATAGCTTATGACCCTAATACTAGCTGATTTAAATATTAAACATCAGTACTAAAAACTAAAGCATTACATCACCAACTTAGTTCAAAACAAACTAAGATAACAAAATACAAAATATACAAATATCTTCAACTAGAACTCCTGCTGATTGCTGCTGCAAAATACTACCAAAATACCAATTGCATGTAAGCCATTCCTTAACACTCCTCCTTGGCTTGCATGCTGTAAACACCTATTTTGGCTCTTAAATTGATAAATCTTGTTGTACCAAGAGGCTTTGTTAAAATATCAGCTAACTGATATTCAGAACTACAATGAATCAATTTAATTTCATGGGATTGTTCTGCTTCTCTCACAAAGTGAAATTTGATCTTGAAGTGTTTCGTTTTACCATGAAACACTGGATTCTTTGCAATTGCAACAGCAGATTGGTTGTCACAATTAATCTCTGTTGCTTCTCCTTGATGCAAGTTTAAATCATCCATAAGTTTCCTCAGCCATATTACTTGAATGATAGTTGTAGCAGCTGCACCATATTCGGCCTCAGCTGTAGATTGTGCCACAATAGATTGCTTCTTTGAACTCCAGCAAAAAACTGCAGACCCTAAAGTAAATAAGTACCTTGCGGTGCTCTTCATGTTATCAATAAAACTAGCCCAATCACTTTCTGTAAAACCAGCAAGCTGTATGTTTTCTGTTTTAGCAAATCTAACCCCAAAGCTAAGAGTTCCTTTTATGTACCTTAAGACCCTCTTTGCAGCTTGGAAGTGTGTTACATTGCAACAATGCATAAATCTTGACAAAAGACTGACTGCAGACGTTATATCCGATCTTGAGGCTGTTAGATAAACTAAACATCCCACTAACTCTTATAACCAGACTCATCCACCTTTTCATAGTCACCTTGGCTAGAAAGTTTGTCACCAATGGCAACTAGTGTGCTTGCAGCTTTGCAACTTTCCATACAAAATCTATTTAAAATTTTTAAGGCAAATGCCTTCTAACTTATGAAAACACCTTGCTGAGTTTGAGATATTTCCATACCAAGAAAGTAGGACATTTCACCCAAATCTGACATTTTAAACATGCTCTCCATCTTCTTCTTGAAATTTGTCAACATCTCTTTGTTTCCACCAGTCACTAGGAGATCATCCATATATACTGAAACAATTAAAAGTGTCTCCTCTCCAGCTTTCTTTACATACAAAGTTGGTTCACTAAGCTCCTTTCAAAATTAAACTTGACAGATAAGAGTCAATTCTGTCATACCAGGCTCTTGGTGCTTGTTTCAAGCCATACAAGGCCTTTTGCAACTTGTAGACTTTAGTTTCTTCACTGGCCACTTTGAACCCTTCTGGTTGTTCAACATAAATCTCTTCATTTAGGAATCCATCGAGGAAGGCAGATTTAACATCTAGTTGATGTATTTTCCATTCTTTCTGAGCTGCCAATGCAAGCAAGAGCCTGATTGTATCAAGTCTAACCACAGGTGCAAATGTTTCAAAATAATCAACACCATACCTTTGACTAAAACCCTTGACAACCAGTCTTGCTTTCAACTTGTTCAAGCTTCCATCAGCATTGTGCTTTGCTATAAAAACCCATTTTGCCCCAATGACTTTCTTGTGGACAGGTTTTGCAACTAACTCCCAAGTTTGATTCTTGTTGATCATTGACATTTCAACAGCCATTGCTTCCTTCCAACCTTGTTGTGCATCAGCTTTTTCAAAACTAATTAGCTCAACATCAGCTAGAGCAGCTCTTTCATACACTTCAGTTAGTAACCTTGTTCCCCTGACTGGTTCATCATCAGAATCCATCTCCTGATTAATTTGGTCAGTTTCATTTTGATCTGGTTCAAAGTCTTCAGATACTTGTTTAGGCTCTGACTTGTCCTAGTTCCATGATAATTTTTCATCAAATATAACATCCCTACTCACATACACCTTAAGTGTTAAGGGATTGAGAATTCTATAGCCTTTCTTGTCATTACTGTACCCTATAAAGATACCAAGTTGAGCTCTTTTATCAAGCTTGTCTCTCTTGACTATTAGAACATGTGCATAACAAATACAACCAAAAATCTTCAAATGAGCTACTGATGGTTTGTGACCAAACCAAACCTCAAATGGAGTCCTTTCGAACAAGGCTTTTGTTGGTAGCCTGCTTTGAAGGTACACAACAATATTGACTGCTTCAGCCTAAAAGTTCCTTGGTAAACTTCTTTCAAACATCAGACATCTGGCTATATCCATGAGAGTTCTATTTTTTCTTTCACTAACACCATTTTGTTGAGGTGTATAGATATTAGTGAACTGGTGTGCAACTCCTGAATCATCACAAAAAAGCTGAAACTAATCAGAAGTATACTCTGTCCCATTGTCTGATCTCAAAGTCTTCAACTTGCAACCTGAATAATTCTTAGCTGCTATCTTGAACTTCCAAAAAACTAAAGCAAACTCTGACTTCTATTTGAGAAAATAAACCCAACTAAACCTGGAGAAATCATCAATAAAAAGAATAAAGTATTTGCTGTCATTCAAGGATTCAGTTTTCATAGGACCATAAACATCAGTATGAACCGATTGTAGCTTTTCAGAGGCTCTCCAAGCCTTGTTTGCTGGAAAGGGAAGCCTTGCTTTCCCATTTGACACACATCACAAACATCTTAATCCTCAACTATCTTCACAAAATTTTGAACCAAATGTTCCTTAGACAACTGAGCTAAGGATTTATAGTTGACATGTCCCATCCTTTTACGCCACAACTTTGATTCATCTAAAACAGTTGCAAAAGCTCTATCTGATTCTTCAGTCCAGTCAACAACAAAACTTCTATTAGACATAGCCACTTTCATGAGCATAGATCCACATGGATCACGAATTAAGCACCCTTTGTTCTTAAAAAACACAGAATACCCTTTTTCTACTAACTGAGCAATACTAAGCAGATTTCTATCAGTTTCAGGCACCAAAAGTACATTAAAAACAAGTTTGGTACCTGTTGGAGTGCCAATCAGCATCAAGTGTCATGTGGTTTGTACAATCACTATCTAACAACCAACCTTTGGTTATTTTTCTCCTAATTGTTGAGCAAGATACTGCAAACACTTACTTCTCTAGAGCATCAGTGTCATCAGCCACCTGAGCTTGAGTGTTAGGCTGTTGTAGTTGTTGTTCCTTTTGCTGACCCTTGTTCTTGTAAACTTTCTCAGCATGTCCCATCTTCTTGCAATTCTTACACTGCACATCAGGCCTGTACCAGCAATAGGTCTCCAAATGAGTGGTCTTTTTACAATAAGAGCAAGGAGGAAATTTTTTCTTGGCACCATCTCTTTTGGACTTTTGTTTGATGTAAGTCCATGGCTTCTTCCTTTTGGTGTTGGAAGAGCTCGAAGATGTTTTACCCTTAGCGTGAAATGCTCCTTCATAATGCTCTTCTTGTCTGTTGGCTCTTCTCTATTCTTGTGCATAAAAGGCATTGATCAACTCTGTCAAGGTAATCTTTGACAAGTCCCTTGAGTCTTCTAGAGAAGATATCTTAGCCTCATATCTCTCAGGTAAAGCAGATAAAACTTTCTCCACTATCCTGCTTTCACTAAACTGATCCCCAAGAAGTCTTATGCTTTTGACAACTGCCATAATCCTGTTTGAGTATTCCTTGATTGTCTCGGTCTCCTTCATCTTCAAGTTTTCAAAATCCCTCCTTAAGTTGATCAGCTGTTGTTGCTTTGTTTTTTCAGTGCCTTGAAACTCTTCTTTCAGCTTATCCCAAGCCTGTTTTGAAGTCTCACAGGCCATGATCCTTGTAAAAATGAAGTCTGACACACTATTTTGGAGGCAAGACATTGCCTTGTATTTCTTGGCCCTATCATCAGAGTGCTACTTGATCTGAGCTACTGTGGGATTAGCTCTCAAGGGTGGTGGTTCAACATCAGCATTGACAACCTCCCACAAGTCAAATGCTTGCAAGTAGGTCTTCATTTTTACTACCCAAATGTGGTAGTTCACACCATTAAACTTTGGTGGTGGTATGGGAGAGTAACTAGAAGAATACATGGAGTTTTTGAGATTAGCAAAGAAGAAAGGTCCTCTAAGAACCAAGCTCTAGATACCAATTGTTGGAGTTATGGACAGATTCAGTTTGGACTGCAATGCCTTGAGCATAAAGCTATAAAGACTTGCAGAAGAAACGAAGGATTTTCGAGCAAAAATTGCAGAGAAAAGAGAAGAAAAATAAGAACAAAAGGCTTGTAAAATTATAATCTATCTTGTATTTCTTTGTAGAGAGAAATATACATAAGTTAAGCTGCCATAGAGTATGATGCAAGATCAAATCAGCCAAAAAAATCTACCTAACCAACAGTAGAAAGTATGGCTTTCATTTTCATAGCTTATGACCCTAATACTAGCTGATTTAAATATTCAACATCAGCACTAAAAACTAAGGCATTACATCATCAACTTAGTTCAAAACAAACTAAGATAACAAAATACAAAATATTCAATTTTCTTCAACTAGAACTCCTGCTGATTGCTGCTGCAAAATACTACCAAAATACCAGCTGCATGTAAGCCATTCCTTAACAATACTCCAATCCAAAATGCAGCAAGTTTTCAAGTTACTGAAAACTAATATGAAATTTGCAAGAAAAGACCAGAGAAGTTTAAAGAATAATATAGAAAAGGTTGAAGGAAGTGTGAAATCAAAGATCAGATCTGGGTGGAAGGACAAGTTCATGCTTGATCTTCATGGCTGCACATGGTCAGAAATATTAAAATGATCGAATAAAATGAAGTACCAAGGGAAAAATTAACAAAAGTAATAAAAAATTAGAAAAGAGATTAATGATTATTTTAATTTAATGAAAAGATTTTATCAGAGTTATATACAAAGGAATTTTATCACGTGAAATTTTTTGCTTTTCAAATGTCACATGACCCTTAGTTTTTTTTCTTCAAACAGTACAGTCAGACGAGATTGTAGGGGAAAGATTTTATGTTAAAATTTGATTAATTTAAAAAATGGTAATTATTGTGCAACTAAGATAAAACTAATAAGAACCAAAATTCTTGACAAAGGTGGCATAAAATATGTTAAATTTATGAATCAAATTTTTCACGATTTTGATCGTTTGATCAACATACTTAAGTTATTCAGTTTGAAAAATGTTAGATTACATTTTGTTTGACAATACGTTTATCTCAAAAGTATATTTTTTTAATACTTTTGAGAAGTAATGTTAAACTTATTCTAAGTTTTATTTGTGTACATAAAAAACTCTCGTGCTTTAAAAAAATGTGTTACTTATATTTTTATTCAAATTTAATTTATTAAATTTAATATTATAATTATATTTTTAATATATTTGGAAAAAAATGATATGTAACACTTTTATCTAATTCAAAAGCCTGATCGAACAAGTAACACCACATTTATAGTTGAAACGATCCGATGGATTTGACATTCAATAAACAGGAATTCCGAAACAAGTTATAAAGAATGGATTTAATATATGGAGTTCATCGCCGAAAGGATGGGTGAAATTGAACACATATGGCTCTTGTGATCTGGGACTGCAACGTTCAACATCAGAAGGGTTGTGGGCAATTTTTTATGGGCTCTCACTCTCCTGGGATGGGGCCTATCGGCACATTGTTATTGAGATTGACTATTTACTGGTCGCTTGTAAGGTGAGTAGCACAGATGATGAGGATAATAACATTACTCTAGTCCATACATAGTATGAAGGAACTTTTAATTTATTTGAACCGTAATAGTCTATTTACAATTGGATAAGGCAACACAACAATCACCAAAATGTCTGTTCTTTTCGATCTGAACCAACTCTACAGTCAATTATTGCTCATGGTCATCAGCCTATAAACCCAGGAGCATTATTAACTTCTAAATCCAAAACACTAATATCAGCATCCAACCCTACAATGATGGTCTTATTGACTCAATTAAACAAGTTTCCTTTGTTAATGTATATCGAGAAACTAAGCTTGGTGTTAACAGAAGCAGGATGTTTACTGCTTGGTTTTAGGCATTGTTTCTGTGATTGCTGATCATTATTATTACAATGAAGAGATGAACAATTAATCCTTTTCCACATAAGAAATATATTCCCACTTGATTATTACCACAATGAAGAACAATATAATAACAGCAGCGCCATTTATGGTCCTCATTGAACTTCTACCTGGCCACATACGAAACAAACAACTTCACACTTCACTATCATTACTGCAGATATACATCACACAATATCTCTTCCACCACGCTAATGACTAGGTTCGCTTTCAAGAGACGAAAATGTCTCGGCAGAGTTTGACCCTTGTTAACAAAAGCAAATAAGACTCCTTACAAGAGATGGAGGGGTCTAATTAACGGCATAAGTATTCGATTACGACCATTCTACATTGGAAACGTCATTATGATTTCGGAATTTAGGATAGCTGGAACAAGAAAAACAGCAAAGATGCAAAGGAAAACGATTTGTACGAGGAGGAAGAACTTTTTTTTTGGTACAAACCTGTATAGCATATAATAGGATGTCCTGTATAATACCACGAGAGCTAGTACCGTTGACAAGCAGTAATTAACAATGCTGAGACCATGATCGGATAAGGATCCAGGAGTCGAAAGATAGTATGGATACTGGGTTGCGAGTGTCCGTATGGAAACAGCAACTAAAAGCATGTAACAGGTCCCAAACAAGGAAAGTGTTATGAGAATAAACAAGCAGATTGAACGGCTCGGTAGGAGATAGGCTGTTAAAATAGTTGCTGCCCAAAAGGTTAAAGTGTTGTATAACCAAAACATAGTGGACACGTCTAGAGCATTTTTGAAATTTTCTTGTTGGGGTGGAGGACTTGGTTCGGCTGCAGTGCTGGTTGAATCGGGTTGAGGACTTGGTTCGGGTGCAGTGCTGGTTGAATCTAAAGATGCGTGATACTTGAGCTGGAAATTCAGGGAATTTGAATTGGTATCAGGCTGCTTTGGAGGGTTCAAAGTGGCAGTGTATGTGGCTGTTATAATTAGCACTGTGGCTACTAAAAATGTGTTACGCATCTCATATGGGATTCCCTTCTTTCCACGACTTGCTATTGTTGCAAATTTTTGAAAAACTGACACCTTTTCTTTTAAAGATTCGATGTGGAATGAAGAGATGGAGGTATTGGGAAGCGATGAAGAGGAAGCACTCAAACCTCCTGCTTTGCTTAGCATATCAACAATCCTATCCGCTTGCTTTTCATTCCATGGGTATTGTGATTGGATGTCAAGTGCTGTCAATTCCTCCAAATTTTTGGCATTTATATGGTCTCGGCGCATGTGTTCCAGCAGTACTTTTACCACCTGTTAATTAGAATATTCATATAAGTAAACCTTTGAGTATATATACACACAAATAATTTAACTAGCAAAATTAGCATACCCGAGGTCTGTTTCTGCTAGCAGCAACATGTAAAACAGTGTTGCCATCAATATCTGCCCAACTCAGTAGTTCTTTCTCCCAACGGTTGGCAGCTTCATGACGACTCCTTATAAGCCACCCCACCAAGACTTGGAAAGCTTCAAACCTGTCATTTTGTACGGCAAGATGGAAAACCGTCTCATCTCGAACAGTCACATCTTCAATAGCCTGGGGGCAAACCTCAAGGAACTTGATCAAAAACTCAACATTTCCATTTTGAACCACATGATGCAAAGGAGTCAAGCCCTCTCTCCCTTTGACACGAACAAGGCCTTCATCAAACCTGAGAAGTCGAAGCACTGCAAGTTTTTTGTGATTTTGCAGAGCCAAGTGCATGGGGCTAAACCCAGCATGGTTTAGCTTTCTTGCAAACGATGGCTTTAAGTTGATCATCTCCATCATAAATTCAATATGCCCTGTAGAGGCTGCTACGTGCAATGGGGTATCAAGAAACGGAATTTTATCAATACTCTCCAAAACATGTGGATCATTCTCAATCAACTCATATAAAACGTTAATATTTCCTCCTTGTGCAGCATTTCTCATCGTCTCATCCATGGCAAGGGGTGGGTGGGTGTGTGTGTTGGGAGGAGGGGATGAAATATGCTGGAAAACAAAGAAGAAAGAAACAGAAGACAATAAAGAAAAGGAAATACAACCTTTATTTAGCAGAAACACACGAGTCCAACCAACATGACTTAAACGAGCTAATTTGAGAAAGTAAACATTTTGAAAGGACTGATGAAAGCTTAGACCAAACAAAAAGCAAGGTAGAAGAGTGATGAAAGAATATATCATTATTATTACTTAGTTAACTAATGATATACAAAATTATAATCATCAATACATCAAATGATTTTTTGGAGATTACTTATTAATATATTATTAAGTGTATCAACATGATTCACTTAAATATAAACACGAATCTTATCTGTTAACCTGAAGATCAGAGTGTTCATCATTTCATATATAATTTAGATTCGAATTGTGTTAATTGCATTACTGTTAAATTTTACTTTCTCTTATAATTCATCAAAAAATACAAACACTATATTACATTAAATACAAATAAGAAATTAAAATATCCTGCCCTGTCTTTAATCTTCCCCTATTCTCTTTTCATTTTCTTTCCTTTAATTATATTTATCCAAATATAGGGTTAATGTAGGATTTTTCTATTTATCAAACAACCTTTTAAGTATTAATTGCACTCACACTCGCAAGTGAATAAATAAATAAAGGGCTTGTGTAATGTAATCAATGAAGTTGAGAAAGGGTTAATCCCCAGATGCTGGAATTGGCTACAATAATGAAGGAAAGAGAAAAACACTAAGGAATCTCCAATAATTGGGAGGCATGGCATACTATATACTGTCAGTGGGGATCGCTCAATTGCCTGCTTTACACGTATTTTGTTTTCTTCGCTTTTCTTGTCCGTGTTATTTGGATTTGTGAGTAAATAATTTCTTTATCAGAGGTGTAAAAAGAAAATATTTATTACACATTAAATAATTAAAAATATTAAAAAATTGTGTGGTATATTTTTCACTTTCCACATGAGGATCATCAAATTCAACCTTATCCATAGCTGGTATACGCAGAACGATATAGCTAATCTTTACTGCTAGTCTTTTTTTTTACTTTGAATGCTCTTCTCTTGTTGCTTTCATTGAAATAATGTTGGACTGCTCAAACCTTGTTAATTTTTTTAAAAGGTATATTTATTAATTTATTCAATGAATGGAATCATATAATTCAAGAGAAAAAATAATAACACTTGCCGTAGATGATAAAGGACAAATTTTATCAACACAATAAAAATTTTAACACCAACATCAATAAAATATTATAACACGTTGAATCAAATCTTGTTGGTTTAGCTTCCTAGCAAATGACGGCTTCAACTTCATCATCTCCATTGCGAACCCGATGCACCCTTCATCTGCAGCTACATGTAAAGGAGTCTCGATAACTTCCACTTCATCGAAGCGCCTCAAAACATTTCCGTCTCTTTGAATCAATCTATACAATTCATTAACATTTCCCGTACGAGAAATTGTTCTGAAACTTTGGTCCATGTTTGAAACAAGGGACAATTTCACAATAGGAGACAAAAATTGAAAGGGTTAAAGGGCACTTAGAGGAATTAATTTTACTTCCCTTGTGAGAGGAAGAAAGAGGAGAATTGTTTCCTTTATATAAGAATTGATATTGGTTTATATAAGAAAGGGTTAAAGGGCATCTCTTTCATCCTACATCTTTGAAAGTTTAATTTGTTGCTACTATTCATAATTTTATAATCCTTAAATAAAAAATTAATGCATATATAAACATATTCGAACCCCATCCTTTTGAATGCGATAATGATAACATTTTAATTAAACTAAGATTCAATCAATAATATTATATTTTGTTACTTTATTTATCTTTGATTTTTTTTTTTTTTGCTCAGTCAATTGTTATTAAGAATAAAGAGTTGGAAACATCCAACCCAAACCAGATTACACAAAAAACCAGAACAGCCAACAGAGCAAAACAGAAGAAAACTTCACAGTCAAATACAGACACCAAAACAGCAACATCCATACCAAAAAAACAGCAAGACACGCGTCTAAGGATGGCCTTGTCTTCAATTGTTCTTTTTTCTCCATAAACCAGAAACAATGATGAATTTAGCAGCTTCACCATGAAGCTTTGAAAAACAAAGCTCTCTAAATACCAGCTTTAGCCAATGCAAATGCCATACCATTATCTTGCTGTTGAATAAACACGAACTGAACATCTGCGAGCTGCTTAGTTCCCCAATCGAACACAAGCTGACAATTTTTGCTCCATCAATTAAAACAAAAGCATTGACCAGACAACGCAAATACTGCAGAAAGCAGCCAAGACAGCAAAAGAAACCTCCACCCGAAAACGGCAATCCACAGTCCTGTCCAAAAACAGAACAAACCCCAACCCACCAGACTCCTCGATCCTATGTCTTCCCTGCTTTCACCCTGCCTAAACTTCCTCGAAAACAAGATTACCAATACGCTTTAAAGAGATGATTTTTAGATAAACCAGATCTTGCCAATGAGCTGGCAAGCTGTTCTTTTGGTGACTCGTGACCACAAACTTAACCTCCTCCAAAAGCCGAGTTCCATCCTTCAATATCCGCAAAAACGTCTCTCATTGACCAAGGTCTTTATCTTTGATTGAATATTTATTCTTTTCTTTGTATTATACCATTATTGTATATTCTTCTTGGCTATTATTTTTTTTCCTTTGCTTTCTTCAAGGAGAAATAATAATAAAAAAATTATACTTTCATTTGGTTCTTATGACTTTTCCTTTTTATTTTTCTCTCAATTCATGAAGGAATTTATTTTATTTTGGCATTTTAATAGAAAAAAAAACCATCTAATCCTACGGAGTAAACAATATATATTTGAAGTGAAAGGAATGGAGCTTTTGAGATGCGTAGGATGGACGCAAAGTCTCTTGCTGCAACCTTTTTTCTGTTCGGTAAGTTTAATTTACTCAAATTAATTCTTACGATAAACAGAAATTGGAAAAAGCAAAGAAAAATGAAGAGCATATCTAACTTTGACAGATCTTATATTTTCAGTAGATACTAATTCGAGGGATCATATCTATCCATATTAATTTTAAGTTTCGGCTACAAAAATATATATTTTATGAGAATATTTTTATCTTTTTATATGATAAATAAAAAAATTGATAATAATAATAATGGGATTTGTACCCAAAATACCATGCATAATAAATAATTATTTTTATTATTATAACCAAAATATCAATTTACTTTTATATAAATTTTTAATAAGTATATTTGTTACATATTTTTTTTCACTCGTACCATAAAATTTTAAAGTAAATCCTAATCTAATATTATTCAAATATTTATCCTAATATTGTTGTCACTAAGAAGAAAAAGATGAAAGAAAACAAAAACTCTATCTTATCACCTAATGTTTATCCTAATTTTAAAGTATATTTGTTTTTTTTCCTATCTTTAATTTTTTTTTGCACACATATGACAAAAAAATATAATTATTAAATTCTTCTAATTTTTTTAAACTTTTTAATAGTTAAAGAAAAAATAAAAAGAATATGGTCAAATTGATAAATTTTGTAAAGATTGAGAGGCTAAATTTATTGTTTTATCTAGTTTTTTAATAAAGTTATGAGAAAAATTAATAGAGGGATTGAAAATGAACGAATCAAAAAGTACAAAGACCAATTTTGAGCAAACTGACAAAATCTGCACAAATCGAGAAACCCAGGGACTATCCTTGGAATTTAACCTAAAAAATAAAAAGATAAATACATCAAAAATTTTTTTAGTAATTTCTAAACTAAGTTAGCACTCCTTTAATGCATCACACCAAATCAGGCAATAGCTTTTTTACAATTAATGAATCTATATGTAAAAGTCCACTGGCTTCATGCTAACACAGATTTGTTAAGTACTGAACTTTTATCAATTTTCCTTTCTTTTAGTTTCCAATTTAGATGAGCCCCAAATGAAATAACTAAACTTTTGGGTTGGGGTTATCACCACTGTCGACATGACGTAGCAAATGACTAATGGCACTATTGGCAAAAGAACCAATTCAGCTTTAGGAGCCCTTGTTAAGAAAAGAACTGTAAGGAAAAGTGTGATGAGAAATGATGCAGTATTAGGTATATAAAACCAAAGAAAACTACTTGGTTCCATCACTGATCTCCCTGCTCCATTTGGAATCTTATCGGAACCTGCATCAGCTTGTAAACCACCAGCTGGAAGGTTGAAAATTGCTTGGTAGGTCGCCGGTAGTACCAACTCGGCTAGGACCTGGGATAATGAGCTTGGTCCGAGTGATGAGTACCATTAATCTTTAGGAAAAATCAACCTTTAATCTCAAGAGATCAGATATGGGTGTGGGTTTGGAGGTTGAGTAAGCATTTAAGCCTCCAGCTTGGGATGGAAGGATGATAGCTCTGTTAGCATTGCTTTGTTGTTGTAAAATATCTAGTGCCGTCCAACCATTCGAATTGATTACGTTCTTTTGAACCCCACATTCTAATAACAGTCTTATCATCTGTTACATAGATTCATATACAAAATAAATAAAGTGCAAGAAAATTATTGTTAATTCTAGTGTATGAGATCATACCTCTACTTCATTATGAATGTTTGATGCAGCTGAATGCAATACTGTGTTGCCTTCCTTGTCTTTCCAATTTAAAACATCTAATTCCCACAATCCGCGCGCCATCTTTGTTATAAGTCCTTTGTAACCAACGTCCAAGGAGTTGAAGGGCTTCAAGGTTGCTTCTTTCTGCTACCATATCAAAAAAATTATTTTATCCCTCCCTCCCTTTGACACGAACAAGGCCTTTGTCTACCTTGAGGAGTCGAAGTACTGCTTGGGTTCTGTTATTTTGCAAAGCTAAGTGCATGGGGCTAAACCCAGCTTGGTTTAGCTTTCTTGCAAATGGTGGCTTTAAGTTGATCATCTCCATCATAAAATCTACATGCAATGGGGTATCGGGAAAAGGGACATGATCAATACGTTCTAAAACGTATGGATCTTTTTGAATTAATTCATACAAGGCGTTAATATTCCCTGTTTCTGCAGCCTCTATCATACTCCAATCCATAATGCAGCAAGTTTTAAAGTTACTGAAAACTGATATGAAATTTGCAAGAAAAGACCAGAGAAGTTTAAAGAATAATATAGAAAAGGTAGAAGGAAGTGTGAAATCAAAGATCAGATCCGGGTGGAAGGACAAGTTCACGCTTGATCTTCAAGGCTGCACATGGTCAGAAATATTAAAATGATCAAATAAAATTAAGTACGGACGATAAAATTAACAAAAATAATAAAAAAGAATAAACAGATTAATGATTTTTTTAATTTAATAAAAAGATTTTTTTTATTATTTTTGTTAATCACGTGAAAATTTTGGCATTTCAAATGTCAGACGAGATTGTTGGGGAAATATTTTATGTTGAAATTTGATTAATTTAAAAAATGGTAATTAGTGTGCAAATAAGAGAAAACTAATAAGAACCAAAATTCTTGGCAAAGGCGGCATAAAATATGTTAAATTCATAACCAGATTTTCCACGATTTTGATCGTTTGAACAATGTATTTAAGTTCTTCAAGTTTGAAAATTACAAATGTATATCGAAGTTAAAAAAAAAAAAAAAAGTGAGAAAAAGTCTTTTTTTAGGTCTTTCATTTAATGGAAGATCAGATTATATTTTGTTTAACAATACTTTTATCTAAAAAATATTTTTTATCTTACAAATATTTTTAAAAAGTAATGTAAAACTGATTGTAAATTTTATTTGTTTATTTAGAATACTCTCGTGCTTTAAAAAAAGTGTGAGTTACTTATATTTTAATTAAATATTATATTTATATTTTTAATATATTTGAAAAAAAATGATATATAACACTTTTATCTAATTCAAAAGTCTGATCGAACAAGTAAAACCACATTGATAGTTGAATGATATATGGACTTCATCGCTGAAAGGATGGGTGAAATTGAACACATATGGCTCTTGTTATCTGGGGCTGCAACGTTCAACATCAGAAGGGTTATGGGCAGTTTTTTATGGTCTCTCACTCTCCTGGGATGGGGGCTATCGGCACATTGTTCTTGAGATTGACTATTGACAGGTCGCTTGTAAGGTGAGTAGCACAGATGATGAGGATAATAACATTACTCTAGTCCATACATAGTATGAAGGAAATTTTAATTTATTTGTACCGTAATAGTCTATTTACAATTGGATAAGGCAACACAACAATCTCCAAAATGTCTGTTCTTTTCAATTTGAACCAACTCTACAGTCACTTATTGCTCATGGTCATCAGCCTATAAACCCAGGAGCATTATTAACTTCTAAATCCAAAACACTAATATCAACATCCAACCCTACAATGATGGTCTTATTGACTAAGTTAAACAAGTTTCCTTTGTTAATGTATATTTAGAAACTAAGCTTGGTGTTAACAGAAGCAGGATGTTTACTGCTTGGTTTTAGGCATTGTTTCTGTGATTGCTGATCATTATTATTACAATGAAGAGATGAATAATTAATCCTTTTCCACATAAGAAATATATTCCCACAATGAAGAACAATATAATAACAGCAGCGCCATTTATGGTCCTCATTGAACTACTACCTGGCCACATACGATACAAACTACTTCGCACTTCACTATCATTACTACAGATATACATCACACAATATCTCTTCTACCACTCTAATGACTAGGTTCGCTTTCAAGAGACGAAAATGTCTCGGCAGAGTTTGACCCTTGTTAACAAAAGCAAATAAGACTCCTTACAAGAGATGGAGAGGACCAAATGACGGAATAAGTATTCGATGACTACTATTCTACAATGGAAATCGTCATTATGGTTTCGGAATTTAGGATAGCTGGAACAAGAAAAACAGCAAAGGTGCAAAGGAAAACGATTTGTACGAGGAGGAAGAACTTTTTTTTTTTGGTACAACCTGTATGGCATATAATAGGATGTCCTGTATAATAACACGAGAGCTAGAACCGTTGACAAGCAGTAATTAACAATGCTGAGACCATGATAGGATAAGGTTCCAGCAGCCGGAAGATAGAATATATACTGAAATGAGAGTGTCCGTATGGAAACAGCAACTAAAAGCATGTAACAGGTCCCAAACAAGGAAAGTGTTATGAGAATAAACAAGCAGATTGAGCGGCTTGGTAGGAGATAGGCTGTTAAAACAGTTGCTGCCCAAAATGTTAAAGTGTTGTATAACCAAAACATAGCGGACACATCTATTAAATTTTCGAAATTTTTTTGTACAGCGGTTTTAGGACTTGGTTCGGGTGCAGTGCTGGTTGAATCTAAAGATGCGTGATACTTGAGTTGGAAATTCAGGGAGTTTGAACTGGTATCAGGCTGCTTTGGAGGGTTCAAAGTGGCACCGTGACTACTAAAAATGTGTTACGTACGCATCTCATATGGGATTCCCTTCTTTCCACGACTTGCTATTGTTGCAAATTTTTGAAAAACTGACACCTTTTCTTTTAAAGATTCGACGTGGAATGAAGAGATGGAGGTATTGGGAAACGAGGAAGAGTAACCACTTAAACCTCCTGCTTTGCTTAGCATATCAATAATCCTATCCGCTTGCTTTTCATTCCATGGGTATTGTGATTGGATATCAAGTGCTGTCAATTCCTCCAAATTTTTGGCATTTATATTGTCGAAACCATTTTTAAAACGAAGTTTCGAAAAATTATTTTAAATTTGGAAAAATGGGAGTCGCCACCAATCTTTTATTTGGATGTGATTGGATCACCACAAAACGTTTAAAATACGTTTAAAATGTTGGTCTTCGAAATCCAGAAAAATAGGTTCGGGAGTCGATTACGCATGAGGAAGGATTAGCACCCTCATACGCCCAAAATTGGTATCACATTGATTACTTTCGGGTCTTGTTTGTAAACTTTGAAAGCTCAAATGAAATTTAAAACACGATCCTCGAATGCATGAGCTATGTTTAAACGAAATCGATTTTGTTTGGAAATCCAGCTATTTCAAAGTGATTGGGGAAGAAAATTACGTCCAGTGAGTTAGGACACAACATTTCAAGATCCAGAAATAATGAGCTTTTCTTTGTAAAACTTTTTAAATTTTGGAGAAGGATATTTAATTATCTTGATTTGAAGAAAGGTTGCACCTAGTAAGTTAAGGCTCAAATTTTCATAACCGAAGATAAGGAAACATTGCCTCGATTAAGGGTATTCGATTATTTCGATTTGAAGAAAAATCGTACCTAGTAAGTTAAGGAGCCAAAATTTCGAAACTCGAAATAAAAGAATATTGTCTCGATTTTAAAGTTTTTATGAAAACAATTTTGAAAACGAATATGCGAGTTTAATATGAATGAGCAATTAATGACGAATATTTGATAACACGAAGAAAAATGATTAAGCAGATAAAATGGTAAGAAAAAATCAAAAATATAAAATACGAGTGCATAATAATTAAAACTAAATGCAAATATCGACAAGGAAGAAAAATGATGCAATCGGGATTGAAAACGAGACTTTTTGGATACCCGTGGGCAAAATGGTAACTTTGGAGTCCAAGGGGAAAAATGGTAATTTTTTAAAGCATCAAGGTTGAAGATGGAGTCTTTTGGAATTTGGGGTTAAAATGGTAATTTTTGAAAGTTTCGGAGCAAAAAATGAAATTTTGGGTATTCGGGGGTAAAATGGTAATTTTGAAAGTTTCGGGGTTAAAAATGGAATTTTTGGAAGTTCGGGGTGAAAATGTAATTTTTGAAAGTTTTGAGGTCAAAAATGGAATTTTTGGAAGTTCAAGGGTAAAAAATGTAATTTTTTGGAAGTTTTGGGGTCAAAAATGGAATTTTTGGAAGTTCGGGGTGAAAAATGGAATTTTCAAAAGTTCGAGGGTTAAAATATAATTTTTGGACAGTTTAGGGACCTTCATGGCAATAAAACAAAAAATTGGTGACACGTGGTAGCCCCTTAGGCATCTAGAAGTCAAAGGATTAATTTGAAAACCATGAAAAATTTTTGGGCCAATTTTGTAATTAAACAAAAGTTGATTTAAGGATTAAATTAAAGCAAATTGAAAATAAGATGGACTATTTACAGAAATAAGCTAAAATTATGACACGTGGCTGCTTTTGGTGTCTTCAAAAAGTCAAGGAATTTAATTGAAAAGCATCAAAAATCATCGGGCTAATTTACAATTAATTAAAAGTATAAACAAGACTGGATTGTAGATTTAAAATAATGTGGGAGGACCAAAAGGGAAATTACTCATTTTTAAAAATCTGATTCCTACCACCTAAGCCAAAACGACGTAGTTTTGGAGTATTTTAAGTTACTCCCAAAACTACGTCGTTTTGGGAGGCTATATAAACCCCCTTTACAACCTCTTTTTTCATTTTTCTCATTCTCTTCTAAAAACAACCAAAAACCTCTCAACTCTCTCTCCCCTCTGTCCTTTTTTATGAGTCTCTTCAGCCGGTCACTCCTACCGTCGCCGATCACCGTAGACTTTCGTCGCCGTCGCCGCGCTTGCCACCTCGCGCAGTGGTTCTCAGGTATAAAGAAACCTCCTTTCTTCATTTCTTTATTTGTTCATTTTTAGAAAAAAAATCCTTTCCTTTTCATCCAAAAATATTTTGATTTTTTTTTCTAAAATCCCTTTCTTTCTTTTCAAATCCTTTTTTTTTAAATATTAGTTTATTATTTCATAAAAATATTCCAGATCTGGGTTTTTGTTTCTCAGATCTTTCAAAAAATATCTTATTTTTTGAAGTCCCGTTGTCTAAACTATTTTTCTCTTTGATTTCTCTTTCTTTTGCTGGTTCGAATAAGAGTATGGTCGCAGAACACTGGCGAATGGAGGAACTCCGGCCGCAGCCCCCCACCGACGTTTCAGATTCAGGTACAAGCTTTTCAAATCCCTTTTATTATTTATTATTTATTATTATTAAAAATTATTTAATATGATGTTAATGCATGTTTGAAAAAAAGGGTAGATGAAATTAATATAATATATGTAGATATATATGTCCAAAACGTTTGAGATGACTAAATTAGCAATAAATGGAAATAATGCTATGTTTAATAAGTATTAATGTAAATATGTATATAACCCTTTGAATCAGGTAATAAATAAATAGTGAGTATATATATACCTTTGAGAGTAAATGTGCTTTGTAACTTGGACTATGTTATTTGGTGCTTCAAATGCTTCGTATATTGCTATTAGTTTTGAACTACTCTCTGTATTTTTTTTGTATATTGATTTCCAAAGTTTTTTTTTTAGGTAAAAAGGAGACCACCCCTTTTACAACCGATTCCTGTTTGGCTTTTATAGCCTACAATATAATCATGCTAATTTGTTGTTTGTAACTTAATGCCTGTCTTTTCTTTGCCTTTGCAGGTGCAGCTATGGTGGCTAAAGCTGGTTGAAGAAGGTGCAGCTCGGCCTGACATGGCAGCATACGGTTGGCTGAAGTGGAGGCAATAGTAGCAACATTTTAGAAGATTTAAGGCTTCTGAATTTTTGTTTGCGCCACTTGTAATTATACTTTAGGCCCCAATTGGGTCAAGGGCTATAATTGGACCCTTTTTGTAAATGGACATTATTTGGACTTTAAAAAAATAGATTTAAATTTAAATTAAATCCAAACTCCAAATAAGTTCAAATTTAAAGTAAATTCAAATTTAAATAAATTTAGATTTAAATTTTTAAAAACGGGGTCCATTTTAAGTGTTGGGCCCGATCAAAATTGGGCTTCAACAGCTGCCCCTCTTTGCTCGTTGCTGTATAACAGGAACGGAGTAAAGACCAAAAGAAGGCCCAATTTTGTTCCTATTTCTTCGGCGTTCCTTTTTCAACTGGTCCACTTTTCACCTTATCAGTCATTCAATCTTGCTGTATCTACCTCTCCGTCCTCAGCATTATGATTCCATCTTGCCCTAAGGCAATTTCAAAAAGACAAAATTTGCTAGCGTCATTTCGCCCCATTCTCTTGAAATTTTAAGGAGGTTGGAATTCATCACCGTAGTCTTTGAGTCTGGTTTCACTGATTTGGCCTTCTTCTCAGTATTTCATTAGGAAGACGACCGCATCACTTGTTTTGATCCTCTTCTCTGTGTTTCATCAAGAAGACGGATTTGGTTCACTTCTCTGTATCTCATAAAGAAGTTAACCACTTTATTGCTTCGACCTGCTTCTCAGTATCTAATCAAGAAGCTGGGGTTCGAAGATTTGCTTATATCGAGCGTGGATTTGATTTGGTCTTCTTCTCCATATCTCATCAGGAAGATGACCGCCTCAGTTATTTCAATTCGCTTCTCTGTATCTTATCAGGAAGACGAATTTGGTCTACTTCTCAGTATCTCATCAGGAAGCTGACCATTTTATTGCTTCGACCTGCTTCTTAGTATCTCATCAGGATGCTGGGGTTCGAAGATTTGCTCGCATCGAGCGCTAGGTTGGTATACTTCTCTATATCTCATCAGGAAGACGAATTTGGTCCACTTCTCAGTATCTCATCATGAAGCTAACCATTTTATTACTTCGGCCTGCTTCTCAGTATCTCATCAGGAAGCTGAGGTTCGAAGATTTTCTCATATCGAGCGTGGGTTTGATTTGGTCTTTTTCTCAGTATCTCATCAGGAAGATAACCGCATCGCTTGTTTCAATTCGCTTCTCTGTATCTCATCAGGAACGAAAATTTGGTCCACTTCTCAATATCTCATCAGGAAACTAACCATTTTATTGCTTCGACCTGCTTCTCAGTATCTCATCAGGAAGTTGGGGTTCGAAGATTTGCTCGCATCGACCGTCGAGTTGGCATACTTCTCTGTATCTCATCGGGAAGATGACCACCTCATTTGTTTCAATTTGCTTCTCTGTATCTCATCAAGAAGACGAATTTGGTCCACTTCTCAATATCTCATGAAGAAGCTAACCATTTTATTGCTTCGATCTGCTTCTCAGTATCTCATCAGGAAGTTGGGGTTCGAAGATTTGCTCGCATCGAGCGTCGAGTTGGCATACTTCTCTGTATCTCATCAGGAAGATGATCACCTCACTTGTTTCAATTCGCTTCTCTGTATCTCATTAGGAAGACGAATTTGGTCCACTCCTTAGTATCTCATCAGAAAGCTAATCGTTTTATTGCTTTGACCTGCTTCTCAGTATCTCATCAGGAAGCTGGGGTTCGAAGATTTGCTCGCATTAAGCCTCGAGTTGGTATACTTCTCTGTATCTCATCAAGAAGATGACTGCCTCGTTATTGGTGGATAATCGTAATCTACTCCGTGATCGGGGTAGTAGATTGGTTAACGGTGATCTGCCCTAAGCTCGAGGTAAAAGATTAAATAGCTTTAATTTGCCCAAGGCTCGGGGTAAGAGATTGGTTGATGATGAT
Organism: Gossypioides kirkii; assembly: GCA_005610355.1. Classification (NCBI taxonomy): domain Eukaryota; kingdom Viridiplantae; phylum Streptophyta; class Magnoliopsida; order Malvales; family Malvaceae; genus Gossypioides; species Gossypioides kirkii. The sequence continues at coordinate 3,774,926 of CP032252.1, read as the reverse complement.
CTTCACTCTATTCCACTGCCACTTCAGAGAGATTGAGATCCGCTACTGTAGTTTTAATCCAACTTTGCTGCAACTTCAGGAAGATAGGATTTGATGTTAAAGCTTCATCTTGCTCTTACTACAACTTCAGAGAGATAAAGACTTGCTATTGTTTTTAATCCTACTTTACTGCAACTTCAAGAGGATAGGAATTAACGTTAAAGCTCCATCTTACTCTTACTGCAACTTCAGAGAGATAAAGACTTGCTATTACAGTTTTGATCTGATCCATTATGTCTTCAAGGTAGAAGTTTCACCTTCATGGATTCGACCCTTCTCGTCATGTTTCTAAGGTACCAAGTTCGCCATTGCGACTTAAACCTTTCCCTTTCAAATCTTCGTGGTACTGGATTCACCGTTGCAACTTAAATCTTTCCTTTCCTGTCTTCTGAGCTACACGATCCGTCGTTGTGACTTAAACCTTTTCCTTTTGTATCTTGGTGGTACTAGATCCACCATTGTGGTCTTAGATCTTTCCCTTCATGTCTTCATGGTACTGGATTTGCCGTTGCGGTTTAAATCTTTCCCTTCTTGTCTTCTGAGGTACACGACCCGCCGTTAAGACTTAAACCTTTCCCTTTTGCATCTTTGTGGTACCGGATTCGCCGTTGCGACTTAAATCTTTCCTTTCTTGTCTTTTGAGGTACACGGTCCACCGTTGCGACTTAGACCTTTCCCTTTTGCATCTTTGTGGTACTGGATCCACCGTCGCGGTTTTAGATCTTTCCCTTCATGTCTTCATGTTACTGGATTCGCCATTACGGCTTAAATCTTTCCTTTCTTGTCTTCTGAGGTACAAGGTCCACTGTTGCAACTTAGACCTTTCCCTTTTGCATCTTTGTGGTACTAGATCCGCCGTTGCGGTCTTAGATCTTTCCCTTCATGTCTTCCTGGTATTGAGACCTGTAGAATATGCTCAAATGGGCCTCTAGGTAGGAATGCCATGCTTAGGATGAATCAAATACTCCTAAGCAGGTGAGTATAAATGACGAATGTAAAAATATCATTTTCGAGAAATGATTTTATCCTAGTCCTTAGGTCGACATTGTTCATCATTTGTCTAAGTCCTATCATTGATGTGTTATCATGTTTTTGGTATGGTCTCCTCTTTCTTGGAACCTAAAGAGATAATCATATTTGTTTCAAAACTCTTCTATCTCTCAATTTTGTGTTTTTTCCAACTAGTGGTCCTATTTCAGGTCTTTGTACCATTTAGAAATTTTCCAAAATGATATGCAGAAATCCTTCTATTCCTTATATTTTTTGACCACTATCTGTTATTTCAAATGCAAAGATGTTGGCATCAAGGCTATAAGATGGGTGGAATTGGATTTGATTGTAAACAAAGGTCGCATGAATGAAAAAATCATTTGTTCGATAATCACAATTTCGATGCGAAATTTGCTTGAGCATGGTCGCAAGGCAAATTTTATAAAGATTAAAAATGACTCATATTGGTCAAAGAATTGGCAAACACAAAGTGAGCAAAGAAAAAGGTTAGGTGGATGAATTTTATTGGAGGCAAAGCTCGCATGAGTGAAAAGATTAAATTATTAGTTCACTGGCTATTATGCAAGCGCGCTTGAACTTGGTTATGAAATGGATGAAATTGAATTTGATTGAAGGTTAAAGCTTGCATGAATGAAAAGGTCATTGATTCATTGATCATTATTTTGATGTAGAAATTACTTGGACATGAACGTAAGGCGAATGAATTTCATAGAGGCAAAGCTCTCGAAAGGATTAAAAATGACATGTATTGATCAAAAGTTGCAAAACCTAAGGTGAACAAAGAATGGAGTTAGGTGCCCCAGATATCAAAGTATGAGCTTCAATGAGCAAACTTGGCAAAGACCATTCTGAGCTTGACATGTGTTTATAAAACTTAGAGTACTCAGTCAATGCCTCAAGGTGTAAAGTTTCTCCACCTTGCTACTTTTGAGAGAGGACCACTTCATGCCTTTTTCTCTTATTCGAATTTGAGCTGCCTTTTTAGGTTTTCAACTCAAATGTTCTTAGGTTTCGAGATGCCCTTTACGAGTTTTCACCTCGACCTCTCCTTTTCTTTTTCTTTTCTTTTTTGTTCTTTTCCTTCTTTTTTTTATTTCTTTCTTCTTTTTCTTCTTCTTTTTTTCATTTCTTTCTTCTTTTTCTTTTTCTTTTTTCTTCTTCTTTTATTTATTGAATCAGAGTTCACAAAGTTGGGCATGTCTTTGTCATTCATTTTGATCAAAATCAAAGCTTCTCCAAAATTTCCTTAATCTCATGGGGCCTTTTCCCAATTTTGGTATCCCTTTCCCCTGGAAGTCTTTTGTAAGCAAAATCCTTTTCAAAACTATATCTCTCTCATAGAGTTCTATATAATGGATCCTTTTTTGTCGTAAACCCTTATCATCTTCAATTGGCAGGACGACTTTCGTTCTAGTGAGAAAAATTTTACCCTGGTGGATGTTTTGATAGAAGTTCTGATGGTAAGTTTCCATGTTGAGCCTTTGTAAGTCTCTGCTATGAATTCAATCAATCCTTTGTTGTCTTTATTGGTTCCCCGCCAGTGCCCCATTTTGGCAATGTGGTGCTTAAGTCATGATATTTATTTTTGAATTGACTGCAGACTTTGTTATCGTGCTGTTGCTCAAGTTCAAGTCATTGTTGGATGTGATCCTTTCTTGATATTCCATACCGGCACATAATCTCTCATTTTCAATAATCCACTTAACCGTCCACTGACTTGGGAAGTAGTAATCAATAATCATGAAGACGAATTTATGTACATTAGAAACTATTTTGTAAAGTTGGCTCAATGGTGTCCATGCTTCACATTGAAAGAGGCCATGACGTGGAGAATAAATTTTCAAGATGCCCTTTGCGGGTTTTCATCTTGATTTTTCCTTTTTCTCACTTTTCTCTTTTTTTTATTTTAGTTTAAAATGCCTTTTGCGAATTTTCGACCCATCCTTTTTTTGATTATTATTATTATTATTTTTATAACACATCGAGCCTCAATTCTTCAAGTTTCTATTGAATTGGATTGCATTCTTCCTTTATGAGAGTCTATGTGTCACGACATCGATTCGTTAAACTTGGCGTGCCTTGATAGGATCAAGCAAAGACTTTTGGATTTCTCGAGGCAGCTTGCCTTGTTTTCAAAAACTCATGTCTCAATTCTCACTTAAAATCATGACTCCTCAAGATGATGTCTATTTCGTGTCTTGCTCAAACATCCATAGCAGATCGGGAGATAAGTTACATTCTTGATCATTTTCAAAGCCTCAAAGTTTTCTTGGACACATGTCTTACTCAAAAGGGTTTAAGTCAGCAGTAGTGTTGCTCGTATCTTTGATATCAAGGGACCTAGCATAAAGACAAAGAAGGGCTCCAAAGAATAATTGAATGAAAGAATGATTAATTGTAGTATGAACAAATGAGAAGAATGATAAAGTATTTGCCAAATGGGACAAAAACAATGCATTATTTTTATTGAAATAAAAGATAGTGGTCATGTGCCCTTCATAAAAGGATCTCTATTACTCTCAGACTTAGAGTGATAAGTATATTCTGAATATTTTCCTGGAAAAGTCCTAAAAACTACAGGAAGCTCCTCCACAGTCTAGTTGTCCAAAACACTTCTAAGGGTGCGGGGACGAACTCTCAATAGGTTCCATTCTTCACCTGACTTTTTCTCGATTTTTTATCATTTCCTATCTTGATTTATCATGTTGCCTCTCAGTCTTCATTTTTAGGGTAAATTACTCTTTCACACACGAGGGTTTCAAATATATGGAATCTTATTAGAATTTGATGCAGGAAATGCTAATGCACATGAAATGATAAAATGAATGCAACAAGGCGTTGATTCTTGGTTCCATTCCGTTAGATAACTTTACTAGAAAGCAAATTCTTTTACATTAGTCAGAAGCATATATGGTCGTGCTTTAATATTCAAAGTCCTGGTTTGCCCCTGATTTCAAGTTCAAAACATCAGTCTCGAATGGCTAAAGTCTACAAGCATCTAGTTGTTTCTTGCATTTGGGTCAAATCTTCGCTTGCGACATGGTCCCTATCTTAGACTTGCCCCTAAGCGTGTTGAAATCATTTCTCGTTTATTCCTATTGTCTTTGGCAAAGTCGTCTTGTCTCTAAATAGTCATAAATCCCGTCAACAGAAAGTAGTCTTCAGAGAATTCTCGATAATACTTTTTCGACTTTTCAAACGATTACGGGACCATACTAACAAAAGTCGCGAATCAATACACCTTCTTTTGCCCCTTCTTCGACAGGTGCTTAGTGGCTAAGATTGTTAGGACATGAGTGATTCTTTTGTCAAGCCGATAAAATAAATTTGCAATCGTGTCCTCTACATGCCCCGACACTTTAAGGAAAATGACTAACTCAATCGTGTTTGAGACGAAGACGTCATCATTCTCTCTTGCATCTGAGTGTTCTAAGCCTTGCAGGTTTTCCAAAGTAATGTACTTCTTCTCTTCTCTTTCCTTGATCAGGATTGCAACCCGCTCGCTCGTCTAGAGTAGACCTTATCGACTTGAGTTCTCAGGCAATGAAGCAACGTAATGTATTCTTCTACAGTATGTCCATGTTTCTGAAGGTGAAGCGACTAAGTTTAATTTCAATACAGTGTTAGGACTCGAAAAAGGTGAATCTCTATTTTAACCTTAAGTAGGTAAGGACGATTGCCATGTTCAAAGTAAACTTTATTGTTTTGTGCCCTTGGGCAAAGAGGTGAAGCAATTTACTCTTTTATCGTAGGCATCATGTCCTCCTCTCCAAATGTGAAACCATCAGAAGTTGGACTCTAATACTAAGTGAGAGCTTGGAACCAATGCATATTCCTTTTAGCATCAAGTAAGTCAACATATTTGTGATTGGACATCTTCCTTGTTTTGTCCTTCATACATCATTTAGCCCTTGTAAACTGTTATGAGTTTCATGTACTTGGGTGTAACCCTCAGAACTTTGACATGTGCCCCTTTGATAAGCAAACATTTTTCGTTGTTTTTCTTTGACCACATATACGCCCGATCACATTGACTTTTTAACTTATCAAGGAATTCGTTTTCTTATGACCAGTTCTCTATTTGGCAACAGAGCATGAATCAACACCCTTTTCTTTTTATGAAAATGCAATGCAAACAGATTTGAAATAAGTTAGTCCAATTAATGCAAGAATAAAACCTGCAATTAAAAGCAAAGAATCAAGAATATAACCATGTGTCTTACCTTATTCAAGTAACTAATGAAGGTTTGGCACAATCTCACTCAAGGTAAGTTTGTATAGAATTACGCGCGTTAATAAAATGTGTTGCTTATGAATGCGTGAATGCGTAAGAAAGGTATTGACTTATAGCTCAATTCTATTAGAAAATCCTTACTAGAAATCAAATTCCTTTACATAAAATAGAGACATATATAGTTGTGTAGCGGTATTCCAAAAGACTTAATCTTCGCAGGAAGCTATTCAAATAGTCTTGACTTATTTCTGACTTTCGGTCCATAATATTATTTTGAAAATGTTGAGTGGTCAGTCACTTCTCGTACTTAGGCTAAAACTCAGATGATTATACGACCTTTGTTTTCGTCTTGCCCATTTGGCAGATCATCGATTTTCGTTCTCTTTCTTTCTTTGTCATGTAAGCCCGACCATATTGTCTTCTATTTCGTCAAGGTATCTGATTTCTTATGACCAACTTTTCTATTTAGTAATTGAGCTTAGAACTATACCTTTCTTTATATGAGGATGTAATGCAAATAGATTCAAAATGAACAAGTTAGTGTAATTAATACATGGACAAAACTTGGAATAAATTGCAATTAAAAGCAAAGAAGCGAGAATGTAATTGTGGCCCTTACCCTCTTCGTGCAACCACGGAATGCTTGACACTATTCTACTTGAGGTAGGCTCTCAAGGAATTATATGCAAGTTAATAAAATGTGCAGCTTATGAATGCATGTATGCATAAGAAAACATTGATCCATAGCTCAATTCTACTAGAAAATTTTACTAGAAAACAAGTTCCTTTACATAAGACAGATACACTTATGATCGCGCCTTAGTGTTCAAAGGCCTTTAATCTTCGTAGGATATCTTCCAATTTCGCCCTTATTTGTTCTTTGATTTTCGGTCTCAAAATGTCAACTTAAGTGATCGGTCACTATTTCGCCATTGAATCAAAGTTTGGTTTGTTGTACGGTCTTTGTTTCTATCTTACTCGACTGGCTAATCATTGGCTTTTCGTCTTTCTTTTCTTTTTTGAGCATATACGCGCGACCATATTGTTTTCCATCTTATCAAGGAACTCATTTTTTTATAACCAATTTTCTATTTAGTAATTGGGCTTAAGTCCACATTTTTCTTTGCAAGAAGATGTAATGCAAGCAACAATTAAAAAGTAAAAGAACACAGGTTTGATAACAAAGTATAGATATAAAACAGAGAACCTAAACTTGGGAGACTACTAATAGCTTGGTGTAGTTCTATCATAAGGTAAACAACTAGGGTTCACTACATGTGGTTCAAGTTCTAGAGTTGAGGTACCCAAACCAGCAGATTCCTCGATCCTCACCCATTACAAGCTCATACGGATGAGTTCGGTTCAGGGAGACACATTTCCCACATGTTTGCACAGAAGTGAAAACTTCACGAAAACAAGGGTACTTTGTAATCTTGAAAGCGATCCACTATCCTGCACGGAGGTGAAGACCCCACAAAGGAGTAGTTTTCGGCTTCACTTAAAAAGGTAATATCATATGCAAATGTATGCAAATTTATACTAGCAAAATCACATAAAATGTCACACAAAGGATGTCGAGGATCGTATATTAAACAAAATTGAGATATTAAAAGTTTTCAAAAAGACCTAAAAATAATCAAATTCGGCTTGACTCTCGTTTATTTTGAAAAGTCCTTAGTGGAGTCGCCAGCTGTCGAAACTATTTTTAAAACGAAGTTTTTAAAAATTATTTTAAATTTGGAAAAATGGGAGTCGTCACCAATCTTTTATTTGGGTGTGATTGGATCACCACAAAACGTTTAAAATATGTTTAAAATGTTAGTCTTTGAAATCCAAAAAAAAGGTTTGGGAGTCGGTTACGTATAAGGAAGGATTAGCACCCTCATACGCCCAAAATTAGTACCACATTGATTACTTTCTGGTCTTGTTTGTAAACTTCGAAAGCTCGAATCAAATTTAAAACACGATCCTCGAATGTATGAGCTATGTTTAAACGAAATCGATTTTGTTTGGAAATCTCGCTATTTCAAAGTGATCGGGGAAGAAAATTACGTCCAGTGAGTTAGGAAACAACATTTCAAGATCCAAAAATAACGAGCTTTCCTTTGTAAAACTTTTTAAATTTTGGAGAAGGATATTTAATTATCTCGATTTGAAGAAAGGTTGCACCTAGTAAGTTAAGGCGCAAATTTTCATAACCGAAGATAAGGAAACATTGCCTTGATTAAGGGTATTCGATTATTTCGATTTGAAGAAAAATCGCACCTAGTAAATTAAGGCGCCAAAATTTCGAAACTCGAAATAAAAGAATATTACCTCGATTTTAAAGTTTGTATTAAAAAATTTTGAAAACGAATATGCGAGTTTAATATGAATGAGCAATTAATGACGAATATTAGATAACACGAAGAAAAATTATTAAGCAGATAAAATGGTAAGCAAAAATATAAAATATAAAATACGAGTGCATAATAATTAAAACTAAATGCAAATATCGACAAGAAAGAAAAATGATGCAATCGGGATTGAAAACGAGACTCTTTGGATACCCGAGGGCAAAATGGTAATTTTTGAAATTTTTGGGGTAAAAATGAAATTTTGGGTATTCAAGGGTAAAATGGTAATTTTGAAAGTTTCGAGGTTAAAAATGGAATTTTTGGAAGTTCAAGGGTGAAAATGTAATTTTTGGAAGTTTTGAGGTCAAAAATGGAATTTTTGAAAGTTCAAGGGTAAAAATGGAATTTTTGGAAGTTTTGGGGTCAAAAATGGAATTTTTGGAAGTTTTGGGGTGAAAATGGAATTTTTAGAAGTTCGAGGGGTAAAATACAAATTTTAGACAGTTTAGGGACCTCCATGGCAATAAAACCAAAAATTGGTGACACGTGGTGGCCCTCAGGCATCCAGAAGTCAAAGGACTAATTTAAAAAACATGAAAAATTTCTAAGCTAATTTTATAATTAAACAGAAGTTGATTTAAGGATTAAATTAAAATAAATTGAAAATAAGAGGGACTATTTGCAGAAATAAGCTAAAATTATGACACGTGGCTGCTTTTGGCGCCTTCAAAAAGTCAAAGGATTAAATTGAAAAGCATAAAAAATTATCGAGCTAATTTACAATTAATTAAAAGTATAAACAAGACTGGATTGTAGATTTAAAATAATGTGGGAGGACCAAAAGGGAAATTACCCATTTTTAAAAATCTGATTCCTACCACCTAAGCCAAAACGACATAGTTTTGGAGTATTTTAAGTTACTCCCAAAACTACGTCGTTTTGGGAGGCTATATAAACCCCCTTTACAACCCGTTTTTCCATTTTTCTCATTCTCTTCTAAAAAAAATCAAAAACCTCTCAACTCTCTCTCCCCTCTGTCCTTTTTTATGAGTCTCTTCAGTCGGCCACTCTCACCGTCGCCGGTCACCGTCGACTTCCGTCGCCACCGCCGCGCTTGCCACCTCGCGCGGTGGTTCTCAAGTAAAAAGAAACCTCCTTTCTTCATTTCTTTATTTGTTCATTTTTAGAAAAAAAATCCCTTTCCTTTTCATCCAAAAATATTTTGATTTTTCTTTTCTAAAATTCCTTTCTTTCTTTTCAAATCATTTTTTTTAAATATTAGTTTATTATTTCATAAAAATATTTCAGATCTAGGTTTTTGTTTTTCAGATCTTTCAAAAAATATCTTATTTTTTGAAGTCCCGTTGTCTAAACTATTTTTCTCTTTGATTTCTCTTTCTTTTGCTGGTTCGAATAAGAGTATGGTCGCAGAACACTGGCGAATGGAGGAACTCCGGCCGCAGCCCCCCCACCGACGTTTCAGATTCAGGTACAAGCTTTTCAAATCCCTTTTATTATTTATTTATTATTATTATTAAAAATTATTTAATATGATGTTAATGCATGTTTGAAAAAAAAAGGGTAGATGAAATTAATATAATATATGTAGATATAATGTCCAAAACGTTTGAGATGACTAAAATAGCAATAAATGGCAATAATGCTATGTTTAATAAGTATTAATGCAAATATGTATATAACCCTTTGAATCAGGTAATAAATAAACAGTGAGTATATATATACCTTGAGAGTAAATGTGCTTTGTAACCTGGACTATGTTATTTGGTGCTTCAAATGCTTCGTATATTGCTATTAGTTTTGAACTGCTCTCTGTATTTTTTTTGTATATTAATTTCCAAAGTTTTTGTTTTAGGTAAAAAGGAGACCTCCTTTTACAACCGATTTCAGTTTGACTTTTATAGCCTACAATATAATCATGCTAATTTGTTGTTTGTAACTTAATGTTTGTCTTTTCTTTGCCTTTGCAGGTGCAACTATGGTGGCTGAAGCTGGTGCAGGGAGTAAGTGGTGCAAGTTGCTGGTTGAAAAGGGTGCAGCTCGGGCTGACGTGGCATCATGTGGTTGGCTGAAGTGGAGGCAATAGTAGCAACATTGTAGCAGATTTAGGGCTTCTGAATTTTTGTTTGGGTCACTTGTAATTATACTTTGGGCCCCAATTGGGTCAAGGGCTATAATTGGACACTTTTTGTAAATGGACATTATTTGGACTTTAAAAAGGTAAATTTAAATTTAAATTAAATCCAAACTCCAAATAAGTTCAAATTAAAGTAAATTCAAATTTAAATAAATTTAGATTTAAATTTTAAAAAACGGGGTCTATTTTAAATGTTGGGTTCAATCAAAATTGGGCTTCAACATATATGGTCTCGGCGCATGTGTTCCAGCAGTACTTTTACCACCTGTTAATTAGAATATTCATATAAGTAACCTTTGAGTATATATATACACAAAAATAATTTAACTAGCAAAATTAGCATACCCGAGGTCTGTTTCTGCTAGCAGCAACATGTAAAATAGTGTTGCCATCAATATCTGCCCAACTCAGTAGTTCTTTCTCCCAACTGTTGGCAGCTTCATGACGACTCCTTATAAGCCACCCCACCAAGACTTGGAAAGCTTCAAACCTGTCATTTTGTACGGTAAGATGGAAAACCGTCTCATCTCGAACAGTCACATCTTCAATAGCCTCGGGGCAAACCTCAAGGAACTTGATAAAAAACTCAGCATTTCCATTTTGAACCACATGATGCAAAGGAGTCAAGCCCTCTCCCTTTGACACGAACAAGGCCTTCATCAAACCTGAGGAGTCGAAGCACTGCAAGTTTTTTGTGATTTTGCAGAGCCAAGTGTATCGGGCTAAACCCAGCATGGTTTAGCTTTATTGCAAACGATGGCTTTAAGTTGATCATCTCCATCATAAACTCAATATGCCCTGCAGAGGCTGCTACGTGCAATGGGGTATCAAGAAATGGAATTTTATCAATACTCTCCAAAACATGTGGATCATTCTGAATCAACTCATATAAGACGTTAATATTTCCTCCTTGTGCAGCATTTCTCATCGTCTCATCCATGGCAAGGGGTGTGTGTGTGTTGGGAGGAGGGGATGAAATATGCAGGAAAACAAAGAAGAAAGAAACAGAAGACAATATAGAAAATATTAGAGTGTTTATCACCCCAAATATAATTTAGATTCGAGTTGTACTAGTTGCATTACTGTTAAGTTTTACCACTTCTTATAATTCAAAAAAAAAATAAAAACACTATATTACATTAAATACAAATAAAAATTAATATATCCTGTCGTGTCTTTAATCTTCCCCTATTCTCTTTTCATTTTCTTTCCTTTAATTGTATTTATCCAAATATAGGGTTAATGTAGAATTTTTCTATTTATCAAACGACCTTTTAAGTATTGCACTCACACTCGCAAGTAAATAAATAAGTAAAGGGCTTGTGTAATGTAATTAATAAAGTTGAGAAAGGGTTAATCCTCAGATGCTGGAATTGGCTACAATAATGAAGGAAAGAGAAAAACACTAAGGAATATCCAATAATTGGGAGGCAATGGCATACTATTTACTGTCAGTGGTGATGGCTCAATTGCCTGCTTTACACGTATTTTGTTTTCTTCGCTTTACACTAATTGGATTTGAAATCATAACTTCTTTATCAGAGGTGTAAAAAATATATATTTATTACACATTAAATAAAAGATTTTGAAAATTAAAAATATTAAAAAATTGTGTGCTATAGTTTTCAATTTCCACATGGGGATCATCAAATTCATGCTTATCCATAGCTGGTGTATGCAGAACGATAAAGCTAATCATTACTGCTAGTCTTTCTTCTTGTAATTTTTTTTTAAAGATAAATTTATTAATTAATTAAACTATATAATTCAGGAAGAAAATAATAACACTCGCCGTAGATAGTAAAGGGTAAGTTTCATCAATACAATAAAAACTTTAGCTTTAGTATTAATAGAATATTATGATATGTTGACTATTGGTATTATCACAACTGAAGCACGATATATCTAGAGTGATTGCAAGCATTTAATACGATAAGAAAATTAGTCTCAAATGGTCCAAAACGATGAGCAAAAAGCGATAAAAGAATCGATATTTGCCAAACTAGAGAGGACGACAATAAAATCATCCTTAAAATCACTTGCAAAAGGAAGATTACATGAAAAAGCAAGACTAAAAAACGTGCTATAAGAGAAGACAAAAATTTTTAAAATTGAAGATTTATTAAACAATAGAAAAACAAACAAAAAACATATAAAACTTAAGACAGTACAGGTCCAAATCGACTCGTGAATCATTTATTATTCTAAAATACTTTAAAAACATAAACATATTGAGAAGCTAACAAAGAGCTACCCACTTTTCTAGAAAAATTATTGGTGGCGGATGGAGTTTTAGTGAACGACAGATACCGTCATCTATCCATTAGAATTTTTGAAGAAAACAAAATACACATAAAATAAATCTGCAAATTGAAAAGAGAGAAGACATGTTGAGTGAATGAGAAAAAAAAAGAAACAAAGAAAGTAAAGAATATTGATATTTAAAATGCAAAAAATAAAATAATATACTGTTTGAACATGTATAAATTAATATTGTACGTATAAAATTTATATTGAATGAAATTTAATACCAAGAAAAGTAAGAAAAAAAGTTAAAATAATATGTTGGTGAATCAAATTTAATAAATAATTTATGGTTCATAGTTATATACAAAATGGACGATATAATATCTTCCTTTGTTGACCATAATAGAAGAAGTCATCCTCTTCTGTGTTTTGTTTCCTTTAATTGTGTGGCTAATTATGTGCTCCTTATTTCCTTTCTGAACAATGTATTGCAGTCAGAGTCGTGAGCAAATAAATAAATAAATAAAGGCTTTCTGTAATGTAATTAATAAAGTTGAGAAAGGGTTAATCCTCACATGGTGGAATTGGGTATAATAATGAAGGAATATCCAATAATTGGGAGACAATGGCATACCCTACACATACTATTTACTCTCACTGGTAATGGCTCAATTGCCTGCTTTACACGTATTTTGTTTTCTTTGCTTTTTCTTATCCTAAATACTTCATTTTCTTTCATTGTGTGGCTAATTAAGTGCTCCTTATTTCCATTAAAGACAAAGTTTGCTTTTTTTTCTTTTTGATAGAAATGCAAGTAAAGAATATTGATATTTAAAATGCAAAAAATAAAATAAGGTACTGTTTGAACATGTATAAATTAATATTGTACGCATACAATTTATATTGAATAAAATTAATACCAAGAAAAGTAAAAAATATATATATGTTAAAATAATATTTTGGTCAATCAAATTTTATAATTAATTTATAGTTAATTGTTATATACAAAATGGATGATATAATATCTTCCTTTGTTGACCATAAAAGGAGAAGTCAATGTTTTATGTATTTTGGTAATAGTAGAGCTTTGGAAAAAGGAGAAGTCATCCTCTTCAGTGTTTTGTTTTCTTTAATTGTGTGGCTAATTATGTGCTCCTTTATTTCCTTTCAAAACAAAGTGTTTTTTTTTTTCTTTTTTCGTACAAATTAAATTAAAATTTTTTGTAATTTAAAATCCAATTACAGTAATTCTTTGAACATCGAATAATTTTTACTATCTAAAAAAAATTAATCTTTAATATTTAGAGACTCAATCTAATCACGATCCTATAAAAATTATAAAATTCTTTTTAATTACTTTTATTTATTTATTTCTTTTCTACAATTCTTGTTCCCTTTCCTCTTTTAATCTTCTTTTTTCTTATTCATCCAAACCTTCTTACCTGTAAAATATTCTTTTAATTAATTGAATGCCATTTTATTGGCTAAAGATATAATTCTCTTTATTGGTGAGTTCTATGATGGTTAAATATCCATTTAGAGATTTATTTACTTATTATGTTTATAATGTGATTTACATAAATTTTGCATAAGTGAATCATCATGTTTATATAATTTATGTGCTTTGATATATTAAAAATATGTGCTTTCAATGTAATCGGTTGAACGTTAATATTTTGGATACATGATTTATGTATGTCATGACTTTACTCACAATAGTTAAATCATAGTTCGATAAAAAGAGTAAATGATATTCTCTTATCATTGTATGAATTATGAAAAATGAAACGTGATCATGAGTCTATTTTGGGGGACAAATGGTTTTATTAGTACTAGAATACATAATGATCATTTTAATTGTGGAAGATATAATGGTGATGAGATAAAAATGGATCGAATTAGGTTTCAAAATTTAACATAAACCCAACATATTGCGAAGCATATTGCGAAGAAAGCAAGAAATACTTGAATAAATTGTTTTCTTGAAACCATGGGGAAAAGGTTTAAGCAGGGCTAGTGTTAGGAAAAAGGTTACCATGAACACAACATAGGTTGGAATATAGAAAATAAGAAACCCAGTTTGATCAAGTACTGATCTCCCTATTGCTTCTCATCTTTTACGCCATTCGGTGTTGTCACTCTGTCAAACACCCAGGTCCATTCTTAATATTTTTGGGCCCTAAACAAAATAATAAAAGTTGAAAAAAAAATTTAAATCTCTTAAAAATTGGTAAAAAAAATTAAAAAATTTAAGCCCTTAAAAGTTGATAATTTTTTTTCACCTGCTTAAACCTCAAAAATTATTTTTCAAATCTATAATCATCTTTCATCTTGATTTTCTTCAATCTATCATCATTTAGGTCTGTCATTTTTTACCTGACCTATAGACAGGTCTAATCATCTTCGATTAATGTTGGATTTATAATGTAATTAATTATTTTGGAGTTGCAAACTACTTAAATAATAATAACAAATTGAATATTTTTTATAAAATTATAATTATAATACTACTTAGAGAAAAAGTATAAAGTAAAATTAAAATTAATATGAGCATACAATTATAAAGTGCAACTTCTATATCCGACATTGATAGGGAAAAGTGAATAAGAGTGAGTTTAAAACAAATTTAGTATAATATGTACTGCAAACTAAATAAATGTATGGTGATGATGAATGAACGAGTATTATAATTTTATTTTATTATTGATTAAAATGATCTTTCATCATTTTTTGGTGCCATTATCTTTTGATTATTACTTGAAATTTTGTCTTCAAACAATCATTATTATTTTAATAAGTTATTATTTTTTAGACACTTCAAACTTAACCATGTTAAATAATTTTCAATTGTTGAATGCTATTTATAATGATAAATTTTTAGTTTAGCTGATATATTACAAGAATAGGGTAATCTTTTTTAATCTTATTCATAAACCTCAAGAGTATATATAATATTTATACAATAATTGTTGCGTAGGAATAAGAAAATATATAATATATTCTTAAATATATGCCTAAAAGAGATACAATCTTTATATTATTTAATTAATTATAAAAAATTAAAAACTCTATTCCCAAATATATTAAATAAACATAAAAAGAACTTGGATAATAAATAAGGATAATAGAAATAGATTGGAATACAAAGTGGGCAAGATTTAAGTGCTACAACGTTGACAACAGTGTTTGAAGCAAAATCTACATAGATAAAGAAAAAACCAACATCCCAAGGCTATAAGAGGGAATGGCATATGAGAATAATCTCCATCACTGGAAAAAACCAACATCTCGTATAAACAATATCCTGTAACTATTATTGTTCCTTCCCAGAAATCATCTTTTATGAAAAGAAATAGCCAGCACCCGTCAACTGCTAATCTTAAAAATTGTCTTCCACTTGCACCCTCAGGAGTATTTACTTTAAGAAAGTGAAACCAATCTGAAGGAGTAAACCAACATCCCAAAATTGCAACGCTGGGTTTTGACACCCGATCACTAAAAAACATGACCAATGTTAAAACAAAAAACAATATCGAAAATACGTCCATAACTTCAGATGCAAAATCAGTTGGGGTTAAGAAAGACATTGATTGGTCGAAGCATATTGCGAAGAAAGCAAGAAGTACTTGAATTGTTTTCTTGAAACCATGGGGAAAAGGTTTAAGCAGGGCTAGTGTTAGGAAAAAGGTTACCATGAACACAACATAGGTTGGAATATAGAAAAGAAGAAACTCAGTTTGATCAAGTACTGATCTCCCTAGTGCTTCTGATCTCTTACGCCATTCGGTGTTGTCACCCTGCCAAACACCACCAGGTGGGCTAAGAGTGGCTTGGTAGGTTCCAGTTAGAAGCAGCCCTAAAACTACTAGTAAGGCATTGCGGTCATCGCTTGATATGTTATCCAAATCGTCAAAAATTATTGATGATGCTTTTGCGACACACTTGGCTATTTGTTTCTCCCACTTGGATTTAATGTTTGAAACTCCTGGAATAAAGCAACCACGCAGAATGGTGATGCTTTCTCTGTTATTATGTTGTTCTGCAACATCCAGTGCGGTTAAACCGGCTTGATTGGTGGCATGCTTATCAGCCTTGCAACTTAATAGTAGTTTAAGCATCTGTTTAATTGATAGTTTAAGATAAAAAAAATACAATCAGTTAATCATGGCTATGGAGTACAAAAGAATCTATTTAGTATTAATTATTAAAGCGGATGAGTCAAACCTGGGTCTGATTATTTCTGGCAGCTATGTGTAATGCAGTGTTGCCATCTTCGTCCTCTCTATTTACCTCTTCCCAATAATAGTCCTTAAGCCTTAGAATTAAAATCTGAAGAACATCCAATCTTTTGTTTTCCGTTGCAATATGCAATGCACTGCGATTCTCAGTTGTAACATCTCGTATACAATCAGGGCAAGCCTTCAAAAATCTATCCAACAGATTATCATGGTTTCCAACTTTACTAATGTAGTGCAACGGAGTCTCGCCATTCTTCCCTCTGACACGAACAAGATCTTTATCAATTTGTAGGAAACGAAGCACCATCTCTTTATGCCCCTTTTCCAATGCAAGGTGAATGGGGCTCAAACCTTCTTGGTTTAGCTTCCTAGCAAATGACGGCTTTAGCTTCATTATCTCCATTGCCAAACCGATGCACCCTTCATCTGCAGCTACATGTAAAGGAGTCTCGATAAACTCCACTTCATCGAAGCGCCTCAAAACGTTTCCGTCTCTTTGAATCAATTTATACAATTCACTGGCATCTCCCGTACGAGAAATTGTTCTGAAACTTTCGTCCATGTTTGAAACAAGGAAAAATTTCACAATAGGAGACAAAAATTGAAAGGGTTAAAGAGCACTTAGATGAATTAATAATAATTTTACTTCCCTTGTGTGAGGAAGAAAGAGGAGAATTGTTTCCTTTATATAAGACTGTTATTGGTTTGTTTGTTTTTTTTTTAGTTTAGAGGTGTAAAAAATTCTCAAAATTAAAAAAAAAACAATTAAATCTTTTTTTTAGATTCAATTGAGCACTTGAACTTTCATAATACATAAAAAAGGTTCTCAATTTTTTTCAAAAAAAAAATTTAAGCTCCTACTTTTCTTTTCACTCAATTGGATATTGAATTTTCAAAATGCATAAAAAAGACCCTCAAAATTTTTTTTAAAAAAATTAAATCCCTACTCTTATTAAAAATTAGAAAAAAAATTATAAATAATAAATTTTAGAAAATTTATTAAATTTTAATGAAAATATAAAAATTTAAAATTTATTAAAAATTAGAATTTTTTATAAAAATCGTAAAAAAATAAAAATTGTAAAATTTTATAAAAATCTTAAAAAATTAACGACAGTTTTTTTTTTTCAATTAAAGTTATCACGTGTCACAACAGAGCATGAAATGTGACAAAAAATTTTAAAAATTCAATTCAATAAAAGATATAGAAAGATTATAAAATGGTACTTTTGGTAAAACAATTTTTATAAATTTTTATACGAATTTTATATTTCTTTACATTTATATAATTTTTTACGATTTTATAATTTTTATATTTCTATATATTTTATATATTTTTACAATTTTTATTTTTTTTAAATTTTTAATAAATTTTTAGTATTGGATTTTTTTATTGAAATTTAATAATATTTATAGCTTTTATTGATTTTAATTTTTAATAATTTTTTTATAATTTTTAATAAAAATAGGAGTTTAATTGTTTTTTGAAAAAGTTTGAGTCCAAACAGTTTTAAAGTTCAAGTATCCAATTGAGTGCAAAAAAAAAAAGTGTAGGGTCTTCTTGTTTTTTTAAAAAAAGTTTGAAGGCTTTTTTGATGCATTTTGAAAATTCAAGTGTTCAATTAAATAAAAAAAAAGAACTGAATTACTTTTTTTTAAAAAATTTGACGATTTTTTACATTCTTAAACTTTATTTTTTTGCAGTCACGTCCAAAGGTGCTTATCTTCATGTTGGAGCTACGGTTCACTTTTAGTGTAAAAAGTATGGTTTATACACTATTCAATGTAATTGTCAAATATAAAATCTAAACTGTTATATATATATATATCACTTAAAAAAAAAATCAATGTGTATAGGCTTAACAAAATTTCTATTATCTTGCACTATCATTTTATCCTTAACCACTTCCCTTGTAACTTCGTCTTCTATTTTCTGTTCAATTTTACCAAAAGTCGGAAGAATTTTCTCCTCGTCCTTTTTTACTTGGGCAAAACTTTCTGAGGCATGAGGTTTTATTGTGAACGATTTCGGTTCTAATCAAAGTAAACTCTTAATTTGATTTAAGAGTTTGATCATTAATGCAAAGATGAATTTTAATTTTTTTAATAATTTTTTTAATGAAATATGGTGGATGTTATTATAAAAAATAATCAAAAGCCATTACAAAGTCTGGACCCAACATATAACAATAGACCTACATCACATAAAGATTCAAAGAAACAAAAAAAACATGAAAAGACTAAACAAAGAAATTAAAACATCCACCCATATTAAAAGCAAAACCAGGATTCCAAGATTGAGATTTCCAACGCCCACGGTTTTAGTCTTGAAGAAACAGAGATCATAAAACAAATTGCATTTTACTGTTCCTCCATCAATGACACAAGAGCAAGATCAGTCTGGTTCTCGGACACGCTCAGCCTCCATGCTTCGAGCTGCAAAATTTGGAACACCTCCAACCACGTATGTTGATTCTCCCCTCTTTAAACTTTCGGTGGCCAAAGTATGAGCCAGTTGATTTGCTACTCTTCTAGTATGTTGAAAACAAAGATCCTGTATTTTTTTTAATAATTTGGTTATAGTTATCGATGATAGTTTAGTAATCTAATATCTTTTTACCTTTTTGATAATTAAGACAATAGTCATTAATTATTTCTCTTGTTGACAATTAACCCTATAACGAAAGAGACTCAATTCCAACCAACAATCGCACAATCAAAGTTTATTTAAGTTAAATTGCATGTCCACACTACATAAATAATCACGCAATCGTCATAAATATTAAAAATCAATTGATCAACTAATTATCTAATTGATAGAACAATCATTCTAAATTATCAGATAGCCGTCGAATATTTAACAAATCTGAAGAATTATAATTAAACAAGAAGAAACAAAAATATTAAACAGCAGTACAAAGAGTAATGACGATGTTTGGATTGTTTTGTTAGTTGGGGGTCATCTTACTATTGTGATTGTTGGCGTTTAGTTTCTTTTTATTGGATGTAGCTGATTTGGCAATTTGTCTTCTTATTTCTAATATAATAATTTTATTGCTGAGAAAAAAATATAATTTTAATGTATTAAAATTATCAAGTTAGCTATTAATTTTTAAAATTAATGGTTTAGTTTTATTTTTAAAAACTATTTTAGCATTTTATTTATTTTCTAATTTAAAACTAAATAATTAATTCCAATGTAATCAAATTAAACTTTATGAGTCATAATATAATTTCTATTTTTTAATAGCTTATTTTCCTACGTGGAACAATTATTGAGATTAAATAATCTAATTACAGATCAATCAGTTCGGTTCTAACTTTTCTTTGTTTTCTTTTTATTTTTTAGTATGATTGATTAGAAATTTCAACAACATTGTGAAGAATCACATATCCCCACATCAAAAGGATCGATGTCTGGTAGAGCTGATACTGAAGAATTCATGCTGCTTCTCTCTTTCTTTTAAAAATAATGCAAAACAAGGAAAAATAATAATCTAATTACATTATTAAAAAATAATACAATAAATTAAAAAACCCAAACTTCCTAAAAAGTTAAATTTAAAAATAAATATTAATATTACAAATATATTTAAATTTTCTATCTTAGTCTTCTACTTCAATTCATCATTCTCATCATCATCTTTCATTTTGATTTTCTTCAACCTATCATTATTTAGACTTGTCATTTTTTACCCGACCTATGGACACATGTAATATAGTTACTTATTTTAGAGTTACAAATTACATAAATAATAATAATAAATTAAATATTTATATAAAATTATAATTATAATTCTACTAAGAAAAATAGTATAAAGTAAAATTAAAATTAATAAGAGCATACAATTATAAAGTGCAACTTTTATACTAGACAGGTAAAAGTGAATAAGAGTGACTTTAAAACAAATTTAGTATAATATGTATTGCAAACTATGATGAATGAATGAGTATTATAATTTTATCTTATTATTGATTAAAATGATCTTTTATCATTTTTTGGTGTCATTGTCTTTTGATTATAACTTGAAATTTTCTCTTCCAACAGTTATTATTATTTTAATAATTCATTATTTTTGAGACACTTCAAACTTAACAATGCTAATAATCTCCGATTGTTTAATGCTATTTACAATGATAAATTTTAATTTTAGTTGATAGATTACAAGATTAGGATAATTACATTCAATCTTATTCATAGACCTTAAGAATATACATCATATTTATACAACAACTGTTGCATAGGAATAAAAAAGATATATAATATATTTCTAAATATATGCGTACAGGATATACAATTTTTATATTATTTAATTAATTATAAAAACTAAAAAACTTTGTTCCAAAATATATTAAATAAACATAAAGCGAACATGGATAATAAATAAGCATAATAGAAATAGATTGGTATACAAAGTCGGCAAGATTAAGTGGTACAACGTTGACAACACTGTTTGAAGCAAAATCTACATACATAAAGAAAAAACCAACATCCCATGGCGATAAAAGAGTATGGCACCAAATTATATTCTTCCATACTGAGAAAAACCAACATCTCGTATGAACAATATCCTGTACCTATAATTGTTCCTTCCCAGAAATCATCTTTTATGAAAAGAAATAGCCAGCATCGGTCAATAATTTCTAATCTTAAAAATTGTGTCTCACTGTCACCCTGGGTTTTGACCAAGTAGTTAAACAAAATTGAAGGAGAAAACCAACATGCCAAAATTGCAACACTGGGTTTTGACACCCGATCACTAAAAAACATGACCACTGTTAAAACAGAAAACAATATCGAAAATACGTCCATAACTTTACTTGCAAACTCAGTTGGGGCTATGAAAAGTATTGATTGGTCGAAGCATACTGCGAAGAAAGCAAGAAGTACTTGAATTGTTTTCTTGAAACCATGGGGAAAAGGTTTAAGCAGGGCTAGTGTTAGGAAATAGGTTACCATGAACGCAACTTAGGTTGGAATATAGAAAAGAAGAAACCTAGTCTGATTAAGTACTGATCTCCCTATTGTGTTGTCACCCTGCCCAATACCACCAGGTGGGCTAAGAGTGGCTTGGTAGGTTCCAGTTAGAAGCAGCCCTAAAACTACTAGTATGGCATTTCGGTCATCGCCTGATATATTATCCAAATGGTCAAAAATTATTGATGATGCTTTTGCGACATACTTGGCTTTTTGTTTCTTTCACTTAGATTTAATGTTTGAAACTCCTGGAATAAAACGACCACGAAGAATATTATAATATGTTGACAATTGATAAATTAAAAAAAAAAGACATGTTAAATAAATGAGAAAAAGAAAGAAACAAAGAAAGATTAGTGGGAGGGAAAAAAAAGACGAAGGATAGCTAACCCGAAATTTTATTACTATTGAATATTATCTAAATTTTTTTAGAATAAATATTTAAATTATAAAATATTTTAGTTATTTAATTTAATCAAGTTATATAACTTGTCAATAAATTTTTCTTAGGATTTATCGTTAAAGAAAATAAAATAATAAATTTTAGTTCAAGATTGTTAAAGTCATAAAATAAAAATTCAATTCAAAAATAAAAATCTCTTTTGTCCAATTCTAATTGAATTGATGTCACAAGTCTATTGGACACCAATTCGATTGAGGGGATATTTTCGTAATTAAAATAAATAATATTATTGAAAAATATTTTAATCTTTTTGTTGAAGCCCAATTTTGACCGGGCCTATACCAAACCTATTTTAAATTTATCTTAAGATTAAATTTGTTTTAAAGTTTAAATTTATTTTAAATTTAAATTTATTTTTAAATTTAAATTTAATTTAAGTTTAAATTTATTTTCAAATTTAAAATTATTATAAATTTAAATTCAAATGTCCAAATTACAAAAGACCCAATTAGGCCCAATAACAAATGCAAATCCAAATTGGGCCCAAATTTCAATGACCCATTACAATTCAACCCAAACAGAAGACCCAATCTGCTGTCCCCATCTCAGCCAATCAGTAGCCACCACGTCAGCATTGGCAGATTCAACTTGCACAGGCAATTTGCTCCTGCACCACCAGCTATCCCAACCACCATCTGCTACCACCATCACCTGCAGAAAAGGAAGGAAAAGACAGGCATTAATTTACAAAAATAATTTAGCATGATTGTAAAATCTGGTTATAAAACCAGATTCAATTCAATGTAAGAAAGGAACCCAGTTCTGAAAATCAATAAAAAACCCTTTACTAAAAAACCAATACATGACCCCTTTTGAGAGAAATATAGCAAAGAGATTCACAAAGTGTTCATAAATTCATACTAAAAGTTAGCAAACAGAGATATTCGAATAAGCTAAGACATAAAATTCCAAAAGCAAGGGTGAGTCAGATTCATAGCACATAGTTATTAAAGTATCCAGGTATTTCCAATGAATGCTTACCTTCATTTATGATAGAAATCACTTTTAAAACCCCACTCGGTTTCAAAGCATAAATTAATATGAGTATTCAATACCCCTTTTACATTCATTGTTTCTTTTTTCAAAAACGTATTAATAACATTTGTATTAATATTGGCAATAATAACTATTTAGTACTCCAATAATAATAACGAGTATAATTTTAATGCTTTTATTAAGTAATATTAATAATATTTTTTTGAAACGTTTTACCTGTGAGTGAAACGGCCACCACTGCCGGAGTCGGAGCCGTTGCCGCCGTCGGAGTAGCGCCGTACTCCTCCCCGACCACCGTCGATTCTTTTTCAAGTATGGATTTACTCAAACAACTCAACTTTTTACAAAAGAAGGGATCAAAAACTTGAAACAAAAAATAGAAAAATATATCAAAACATGTTTTTAAATGAATAAGAAAAAAACCAGGAAAAAGGGTGTTTTAAAACCCCAGATATGGAGCAATTAGATCTAGGTTGAGGATGGAAGTTTTAAAACCTCTTTTAAGTGGATAAAGAACAAATAAGGGATAAAAAAAAGAGAAGAGGAGGTTTACCTTCGTGGACGGACGGCGCGTGGACAGACGGCTCCGGTGCGCAGCTGCTAGTGACGGCGGGGGATGGCTCGCGGCGCCCGTGTGCGACGACCGGCTTAGCGCGTGACCGGTGACGCGCTGGCCAGACAATGGGAACTTGGGTCAGTCAACCATGGAGGGAGAGAAAGTTGAAAGAATTGAAAGAAAGAAAGGGAAGATTTTTTTTTGAAATTTAATGAGTTAATGATTTTTTTTTCTCACAAATTTGAAATAAAGAAACCCCCCTTTTGCTACGTGGTTTTGCCCATAGGAATTGGATTTTTTTATCAATGGAGAAATTATCCCTTTGGTCCTTCAATATTTTTTAATCTATAATTTCAGCTTTTTTGTATTTTTAATTAATTTTAAATTTTCCCATAAATTTTATTTTATTTTCAATTTAATCTTTTGACTTTTTGAATGCATCAGAGGCTGCCATGTGTCCAAATTTTGGTTTATTTTTGTAATTAACCCTTATTGTTTTTAATTTGTTTTAATTTAGTCCTTAAATCAACTTTCGCTTAATTACAAAATTGATTCAAGAATTTTTCGAGATTTTTAAATTAGTCTTTTGACTTTTGGATGCCTGTGGGGCTACCACGTGTCATTTATTTTTGGTTTTATTGCTTTGTAAGTCCTTAAACTATTTAAAAATTATATTTTGACGCTAAAACTTTATGAAAATTATATTTTGACCCTAAAACTTTCTAAAAATTATATTTTGACCCTAAAACTTTTTGAAAATTACATTTTGACCCCAAAACTTTCCAAAATTACCATTTTACCCTCAAACTTTCCAAAATTCCTTTTTTGATCCCGATTTCACCAAAAATTACCATTTTACCCCTAAACTTTTCAAATTTTCATTTTTAACCTCGATTTCACCAAAATTACTATTTTACCCTCGAATTTATAAAAATCCCATTTTTGACCTAATTTCAACCAAAAGTACCATTTTGCCCTCAAGTATCCAAAAAGTCTCATTTTTAATCCCGATCATGTCATTTCTTTTCTTTATCAATATTTGCATTTAATTTTACTTGTTATGCACCCGTACTTCGTGTTTGTTTTATTTTTGTTTATCATTTATTTAATTTCACTTCGTGTGATTCGTTATTAAATTGCTCATTCATGTCAAAGTTGCATATTTGTTTTTAAAAAATTGTTTTCATAAAACCTTAAAATCAAGGCAATATTCTTTAATTTCGAGTTTCGAAATTTTGCACCTTAACTTACTAGTTGCAATCTTTCTTTAAATCGAGATAATCAAATATCTTCTTTTTCAAAATTAAAAAAGGGTTTTACAAAGGAAAGCTCATTGTTTCTTGGTCCCGAAATATTATGTCCTAACTCACTAGACGTAATTTTTCTTCCTCGATCACTTTGAAATAGTGAGATTTCCAAACAAAAATTGATTTCTTTAAAACATAACTCATGCATTCGAGGATCGTATTTTAAACTTTATTCGAGTTTTTAAGGTTTACAAATTAAAGCCCGAAAATAATCAATACGGTACCAATTTTGGGCGTATGAGGGTGCTAATCCTTCCTCATACGTAACCGACTCCCGAATCTATTTTTCTGGATTTCGTAGACCAACATATTTAAACGTATTTTAAACGTTTTGTGGTGATCCAATCACACCCAAATAAAAGATTGGTGGCGACTCCCATTTTCCAAATTTTAAAATAATTTTTCGAAACTCCGTTTCCAAAGTGGTTTCGACAGCTTGGTGACTCCACTAGGGACATTTTTCAAAATAAACGAGAGTCAAGCCAAATTGATTATTTTCGGGTGTTTTTTGAAAACCTTAAAATTTTCGGTTCCATTTAATATATGATCCTTGACATCTTTTGTATGGTATTATATTATGTGCAATTGCTAGTGTAAAATTTGCATACATTTGCATACAATATTTCCCTTTTAAGTGAAAGCTAGAAACTATTCCTTCGTGAGGTCTTCACCTCCATGCAGGATAGTGGATCGCTTTCGGGATTACAAAGTAGCCCTATTTTCGTGAAGTTTTCACTTTCGTGTAAACATGTGGGAAATACGTCCCCTTAAACCGAACTCATCCGTATGAGCCTGTAATGGGTGAGGATCTAGGAATCTGTTGGTTTGGGTACTCATTCTCTAGAACTTGAACTACATGTAGTGAACGCTAGTTGCTTACCTTAGGATAGAACTACACTGAGCTGTTAGTAGTCTCTCAAGTCTAGGTTCTCTATTTTATATCTGTACTTTTTTATCATACTTGTGTTCTTTTACTTTTTAATTGTTGCTTGCATTACATCTTCATGCAAAGAAAAATGTGGATTTAAGCTCAATTACTAAATAGAAAATTGGTCATAAGAAAACGAGTTCCCTGATAAGATGGAAAATAATACGGTCGCGTGCATACGTTCAAGAAAAGCCAATGATTAGCCGGTAACGAAGACTGAACAACAAACCAAACTTTGACTCAACGATGAAAAGTGACCAATTACTTAAGTTGACATTTTGGGACTAAAAATCAAAGGACGAATGAGGGTGAAATTGGAAAATGTCCTGCGAAGACTAAAAGTCTTTT
The DNA here is from genome assembly GCA_005610355.1 of Gossypioides kirkii. Taxonomy (NCBI): domain Eukaryota; kingdom Viridiplantae; phylum Streptophyta; class Magnoliopsida; order Malvales; family Malvaceae; genus Gossypioides; species Gossypioides kirkii. Next base: position 3,749,090 of record CP032252.1, on the reverse strand, counting down.
GAACACCGCGGGGTGATCACATGCATTCATAAGCTGCGCATTTTGTTAACTTGCACATAATTTCTTGAGAGCCTACCTCAAGTGGAATTACATCAAGCATTCATTGGTTGCATGAAGAAGGTAAGAGACACAGTCACATTCTTGTTTCTTTGCTTTTAATTGCGATTTGTTCCAAGTTTTATTCCTGTATTAATTACACTTGTCCATTTCGAGTTTATCTGCATTGTATTCTCATATAAAGAGAGGTATAGTTTTAAGCTCAATTACTAAATGGAAAAGCTAGTCATAATAAAATAGATACGTTGATAAAATAGAAAATGACATGGTCGGGCTTACATGGAAAAGAAAGAAAGAGAACGAAAATCGATGATCTGCTAGATGAGCAAGATGAAAACAAAGATCGTGTAATCATCTGAGTTTTGGCCTAAGTACGAGAAGTGACCGACCACTCAACCTTTTCAAAACGATATTGTGGACCGAAAGCCAAGGATGAGCCAAGACTATTTGAATGACTTCCTGCGAAGATTAAGTCTTTTGAACACCGTGACACGACCATATACGTATCTGTTTTATGTAAAGGAACTTGATTTTCTAGTAAGGTTTTTCTAATAGAATTGAGCTATAAGTCAATACTTTTCTGATGCGTTCATGCATTCATGAGCAGCACATTTTATTAACTTGTGTAATTCTAAACAAGCTTACTTTGAGTAAGATTGTGTCAAACCTTCAGTGGTTACCAGAGCGAGGTAAGAAACACGGTTATATTTTGCTTTTAATTGCAAAATATTTTGAGTCTGTTTGCATTGCATTTTCATAAAAAGGGTGTTGATTCATGTTTTATTATCAAATAGAAAACTGGTCATAAGAAAGCGGATTCTATGATGAGGTATAAGTCAACATGGTCGTGCATATATGGTCAAAAATAAAGATGACGACCTGTCAAAAGAGTGCATGTCAGGATTTCAAGATTACACCAGGTACATGAAAGCCATAACAGTTTGAAAGAGTTGAATGAAGTATGGAAGACAAAACAAGGCAGATGTCCAATCACGAATATGATGACATCAATGACTTCACATTTGGAAAGGAGGACATGATGCGCATGATAGAAGAGTCAATCGCTCCACCTCTTTGCCCAAGGATTTAAATAATAAAGTCTACTTTGAATACGACGATCGTCCTTACCTACTTAAGGTTAAAGTAGAGATGTACCTTTTCCGAAGTCCTAACACAGTATTGGGATTCAACTTAGTCGCTTTACTTTCAAAAACATGGACACACCATAGAAGAATACAATATTGCCCTATTGCTCGATAACTCAAGTTTATAAAGCCGACTCCAAGAGAGCAAGCATAAGATTGCAGCTTTGATCAAGGAGAAAGGGGATGACAAGTGTATTACCCCGCGAGATATAGTACACTCAAACGCAAGAAAGAATGTCAACATCTTCGAATGACTTAGTCATCTTCCTCAAAGTATTAGGGCATGTAAAGGACAATTGTAAATTTGTTTGACTGACTTGACAAAAGAATCACTCATGTTCTAGCAATTTTAGCCACTAAACACCTAACGAAGAAGGGGCAAAAGAAGGTATATTGGTTCACGACTTTTAGCCCTATGACCATTTGAAAAGTCAAAAAAGTCTTATCAAGAATTCTTTAAAGACTACTCTCTATTGACGGTATTTTGTGACTGTTCAAAGACAAGATGACATTGCCAAAGACAATAGGAATAAATGAGAAATGATTTCAACACGCTTAAAGGCAAGTCTGAGATAGGGGCCATGTTGCAAGCAAAAACTTGACCTAAATGCGAGAAATGGCTAAATGCTTAGCCATTTAAGACTGATGTTTTGAACTTGAAAACAGGGGCAAACCAGAGCAAAGATTAGGACTTTGAGCATTAAAACACGACCATATATGCTTCTACCTAATGTAAAAGAATTTGTTTTCTAATAAAGTTGTCTAAGGGAATGGAATCAAGAATCAACACCTTGTTGCATACATTCTATCATTTCATATGCATTTGCATTTCATGCATCAAATAAGATTCCACATGATTGAAACACTCGTATGAAAGAGAGATATTTACCCTAAATGAAAACCAAGAGAAAACATGATAAATCAAGATAGAGAATGATAAAAAATCGAGAAAAAGTCAAGTGAAGAATGGAATCTATTGAGAGTTCGTCCCTACACCCTCAAGAATGTTTTGGACAACTAGACTGTGGAGGAGTTTCCTATAGTTTTAGGTCTTTTCCAGAAAAATATTCAGCACATACCTATCACTCTAAGCTCGAGAGTAATAGGGATCCTTTTATAAAGAGCAAATGACCACTATATTTTATTTCAATAAAAATGATGCATTGTTTTGGCAAATACCTTACCAATTCTTTTCATTCATTCATACAACAATTAATCATTCTTTGAATTATTTTTTGGACCCTTTTTTTTGTCTTTGTGCTGAGGCCCTTGATATCAAGGATATGAGCAACATTACTGTTGACTTAAACCCTTTTGAGTGAGACATGTGTCCAGAAAAACTCTGAGGCTTTGAAAATGATCAAGAGTGTAACTTGTCTCCCGATCTGCTATGGATGTTTGAGCAAGACACGAAACATACATCATCTTGAAGAGTCGTGATTTTAAGTGAGGATCGAGATATCAGTCTTTGTAAAAACAAGGCAAGCTACCTCAAGAATTCAAGGTTTTTACATGATCCTATCAAAAGCATGCCAAATTTAAGCAATCGGTGTCGTGACACCCAGGCGCCCATAAAAGGAAGAATGTAATCAAATTCAACAGAAACTTGAAAATTGAGGCTCGACATGTTATCAAGAAAAAGAGAGAAATTCGCAAAGGGTATTTTACAAAAAAAAACAGAAAGAAAGAAAGGAAAAGTCAAGATGAAAACCCACAAAGGGCGTCTTGAAATTTTATTGTCCATCATCTTTCCATGTGAAGCACGGACACCATCGAGCCAAATTTGCAAAAGAGTTTCTAATGTGCATAAATTCGTCTTCATGATCATTGATTACTACTTTCCAAGCCAATTGGTGGTCAAGCAAATTATTGAAAATGAGAGATTATGTGCTGATATGGAATGCCAAGAAAGGATCATATCCAATGATAACTTGAATTTGAGCAATAGCACGATAACAAAGTTTACAGTCAATTCAAGAACAAATATCACGACTCAAGCACCACATCGCCAAAATGGGGCATTGGCAGGGAACCGATGAAGACAACAAAGGATTATTGGATTCATAACAGAGAGCTACAAATACTCGACATGAAAAATCACCATTCGTCTTCGAGACTTGTCAGGCTTTTATTAGAGCATCCATTGGGGCAATATTGTTCTCACTAGAATGAAAGTCGTCCTACCCATTAGAATCATGTTTCCTTCCCTCCAGATTTTGTTAGAGCTAATAGAGCATAATGGATCTAATCCAGATGCAGTCAACCAAAAAAAATCCTAAAAGTCATGACCAGAGGACAAGGGTTTACGACAAAGAAAGATCCATTCTATAGAACTCCATGAGAGAGCTCTAGATTTGAAAAGGATCTTGCTTACAAAAGACTTCCAAGGAAAAGGGATGTCAAAATTGGGAAAGGCCCCATGGGATGAAGAAAATTTTTGGAGAAGCTTTGATTTATGTCAAAATGAATGGCAAAGACATGCCCAACTTTGTGAACTCAGATTAAAAAGACAATAAAAAACAAAAAAAAAAGAAGAAAGAAAAGAAGAAAGAAAAGAAGAAAAGCAAAAAAAACAAGAAGAAAAACAAAATAAGAAAAAGGAGAGGTCGAGATGAAAAGTCGTAAAGGGCATCTCGAAACCCAAGGAGATTTGAGTTGAAAACCTGAAAAGGTGGCTCAAATTTGAATAAGAAAAAGGGGGCATAAAGTGGTCTTCTCTCTCAAAAGTAGCAAGGTGGAGAAACTTTACACCTTGAAGCATTGATGAAGTACTCTAGTTTTATGAACACATGTCAAGCTTAGAATGGTCTTCGCCAAGTTTGCTCATTGAAGCTCATACTTTGATATCTGGGGCAACTAACTCCATTTTTTTCACCTTAGGTTTTGCAACTTTTGACCAATACATGTCATTTTTAATCCATTTGTGAGCTATACCTCCATGAAATTCATTCATCTTGCGATCATGTCCAAGCATTTCTACATCAAAGCAATGATCACTGAACCAATGACCTTTTCAGTCATGCAAGCTTTAACCCTCGATCAAATTCAATTTCATCCATCCATTTCATAACCCTGATCAAACATGACAACGAGTGGACTAATTTTTTCATCCATGCGAGCTTTGCCTCCAATAAAATTCATCCACCTAACCATATTCTTTGTTCACTTTGTGTTTGGCATATTCTTTTGACCAATACATGTCATTTTTAATCTTCATGTGAGCTTTGCCTCCAATAAAATTTCATTTGCTTTGCGACCATGCTTAAGCAAAATTGTGCATCAAAATTGTGATTATTGAACTAACGATCTTTTCGGTCACATGACCTTTGTTTGAAATCCAATTCAATGTCATCCATGGCCTTGATGCAAGCATCTTTGTATTTGAAATAATTGATAGTGGTCAACAATATAAGAAATAAAAGGATTTCTGCATATTGTCTGGAAAATTTCTAAATATTACAGGGACCTGAAACAGGGCCCCTACTTGGAAATAACCCGAGGGTTAGAAAAAGTCTCAAAACAAATAGTTCAAAATATGACCACATTTTTAGGTTTCATGTCAAAGATACCATACAAAAAGAAAAAAACATGATAACACATCAGTGATAGGACTTAGACAAACGATGAACAATGTCGACATATGGACTAAGATAAAATCACTTCTCAAAAATGACATTTTTACACTCGTCATTCATACTCACCTGCTTAGGAGCATTTGATTCATCCTGATCATGGCATCCTAAACATACCTGGCCTGCTTAGAGGCCCATTTGAGCATATTCTACAGGTTTCAGCATCGTGAAATACAACGGGAAAGATCTAAGACCGCAACGGTGGATCCAGTACCACGAAGATTCGAAAGGAAAGGTTTAAGTCACAACAATGAACCCGCTACCTTAGAAGCATGAAAGGTCGAATCCATGACGATGAATCTTCTACCTTGAAGTCATGGTGGATCATATTTAAATAATATCATTTCCTATCCTCTTGAAATTGAAGTAAAGTTGGATAGCAAATCTTTATTTCTCTGAAATTGAAGTAAGAGCTAGATAAAGCATCAAACATCGTTTCCTATCCTCTTGAAATTGAAGTAAAGTTGGATAGCAAGTCTTTATCTCTCTGAAATTGAAGTAAGAGCTAGATAAAGCATCAAATATCATTTCTTATCCTCTTGAAATTGAAGTAAAGTTGGATAACAAGTCTTTATCTCTCTACAATTGAAGAAAGAGCTAGATAAAGCATCAAACATCAAACATCATTTCCTATCCTCTTGAAATTGAAGTAAAGTTGGATAGCAAGTCTTTATCTCTTTGAAATTGAAGTAAGAGTTAGATAAAGCATCAAATATCATTTCCTATCCTCTTGAAATTGAAGTAAAATTGGATAACAAGTCTTTATCTCTCTGAAGTTGTAGTAAGAGCTAGATGAAGCATCAACATCATTTCCTATCCTCTTGAAATTGAAGTAAAGCTGGATAGCAAGTCTTTATCCCTCTGAAGTTGTATTGCAGTAAGAGCAAGATGAGGCTTCGACATCAAATTCCATCTTCATGAAGATGCAGTGGAGTTTAGATTCAAATTACATCATTTCATTTTTACCCTTAGATCTAAGAAGGGCAAAATAAAGATTCCAATCTCTTACCCCGAGCCTGGGGTAGATTACAACCATGTGATCTTTTACCTCGAACCCGAGATAGATCACCATCAACCAATCTCCTTCCTCGAGCTTGAGGCAGGTTATAGTTATCCAAAATAAGTGAGGCGGTCACCTTCTTGACAAGATACAGAGAAGTATACCAACTCAATGAAACTAGACTCAAAGACTACGATAACAAACTCCAATCCCCTTGAAATTTCAAAAGAATGGAGTGAAATTACAGTCACAAATTTGGTCTTTTTGGAAATTGCCTTAGAGCAGAATGGAATCATAATGCTGAAGATGCAGAGGTAGATGCTGCAAAATCAAATGGTCAATTGAAGAAAGAGCAGCGAAGAAATGAAACTTGACAAAATTGGTCTTCTTTTGGTCTTTGCTCCATTCCTGTTACACAGCAACGAGCAAAGAGGGGCAACTGTTGAAGTCTAATTTTGACCGGGCCTATACCAAACCTATTTTAAATTTATCTTAAGATTGAATTTGTTTTAAAGTTTAAATTTATTTTAAATTTAAATTTATTTTTAAATTTAAATTTAATTTAAGTTTAAATTTATTTTCAAATTTAAAATTATTATAAATTTAAATTCAAATGTCCAAATTACAAAAGACCCAATTAGGCCCAATAACAAATGCAAATCCAAATTGGGCCCAAATTTCAATGACCCATTACAATTCAACCCAAACAGAAGACCCAATCTGCTGTCCCCATCTCAACCAATCAGTGGCCACCACGTCAGCATTGGCAGATTCAACTTGCACAGGCAATTTGCTCCTGCACCACCAGCTATCCCAACCACCATCTGCTACCACCATCACCTACAATAAAGGAAGGAAAAGACAGACATTAATTTACAAGAAACAATTTAGCATGATTGTAAAATCTGGTTATAAAACCAGATTCAATTCAATGTAAGAAAGGAACCCAATTCTGAAAATCAATAAAAAACCCTTTACTAAAAAACCAATACACGACCCCTTTTGAGAGAAATACAACAAAGAGATTCACAAAGTGTTCATAAATTCATACTAAAAGTTAGCAAACAGAGATATTCGAATAAGCTAAGGCATAAAATTCCAAAAGCAAGGGTGAGTCAGATTCATAGCACATAGTTATTAAAGCATCCAGGTATTTCCAATGAATGCTTACCTTCATTTATGATAGAAATCACTTTTAAAACTCCACTCGGTTTCAAAGCATAAATTAATATGAGTATTTAATACCCCTTTTACATTCATTGTTTCTTTTTTCAAAAACGTATTAATAACATTTGTATTAATATTGGCAATAATAACTATTTAGTACTCCAATAATAATAACGGGTATAATTTTAATGCTTTTATTAAATAATATTAATAATATTTTTTTGAAATGTTTTACCTGGGAGTGAAACGGCCACCACTGCCGGAGTCGGAGCCGTTGTCGCCGCCGGAGTAGCGCCGTACTCCTCCCCGACCACCGTCGATTCTTTTTCAAGTATGGATTTACTCAAACAACTCAACTTTTTACAAAAGAAGGGACCAAAAACTTGAAAACAAAAAATAGAAAAATATATCAAAACAGGTTTTTAAATGAATAAGAAAAAAACCAGGAAATAGGGTGTTTTAAAACCCCAGATCTGGAGCAATCAGATCTGGGTTGAGGATGGAAGTTTTAAAACCTCTTTTAAGTGGATAAAGAATAAATAAGGGATAAAAAAAAGAGAAGAGGAGGTTTACCTTCGTGGACGGACGGCTCGTGGATAGACGGCTCCGGTGCGTAGCTGCTAGTGACGGCGGGAGATGGCTCGCAGCACCCGTGTGCGACGACCAGCTTAGCGCGTGATCGGTGACGCGCTGGCCAGATGGTGGGAACTTGGGTCGGTCAACCATGGAGGGAGAGAAAGTTGAAAGAATTGAAAGAAAGAAAGGGAAGATTTTTTTTTGAAATTTAATGAGTTAATGATTTTTTTTTCTCACAAATTTGAAATAAAGAAACCCCCTTTTGCTACGTGGTTTTGCCCATAGGAATTGGATTTTTTTTATCAATGGAGAAATTATCCCTTTGGTCCTTCAATATTTTTTTAATCTATAATTTCAGCCTTTTTGTATTTTTAATTAATTTTAAATTTTCCCATAAATTTTATTTTATTTTCAATTTAATCTTTTGACTTTTTGAATGCATCAGAGGCTGTTACGTGTCCAAATTTTGATTTATTTTTGTAATTAGCCCTTTTTGTTTTTAATTTATTTTAATTTAGTCTTTAAATCAACTTTTGCTTAACTACAAAATTGACCCAAGAATTTTTCGAGATTTTTAAATTAGTCTTTTGAGTTTTGGATGTCTATGGGGCTACCATGTGTCACTTATTTTTGATTTTATTGCTATGTAGATCCTTAAACTATTTAAAAATTATATTTTGACCCTAAAACTTTATGAAAATTACATTTTGACCCCAAAACTTTCCAAAATTACCATTTTACCCTCGAACTTTCCAAAATTCCTTTTTTGATCCCGATTTCACCAAAAATTACCATTTTACCCCCAAACTTTTCAAAATTTCATTTTTGACCTCGATTTCACTAAAATTACTATTTTACCCTCGAATTTCTAAAAATCCTGTTTTTGACCCAATTTCAACCAAAAGTACCATTTTGTCCTCAAGTATCCAAAAAGTCTCATTTTTAATCCCGATCGTGTCATTTCTTTTCTTTATCAATATTTGCATTTAATTTTACTTGTTATGCACCCGTACTTCGTGTTTTTTTTATTTTTGTTTATCATTTATTTAATTTCACTTCGTGTGATTCGTTATTAAATTGCTCATTCATGTTAAAATTGCATATTTGTTTTTAAAAAATTGTTTTCATAAAACCTTAAAATCAAGGCAATATTCTTTAATTTCGAGTTTCGAAATTTTGCACCTTAACTTACTAGGTGCAATCTTTCTTTAAATCGAGATAATCGAATATCTTTTTTTCAAAATTAAAAAAGGGTTTTACAAAGGAAAGCTCGTTGTTTCTGGGTCTCGAAATATTATGTCCTAACTCACTGGACGTAATTTTTCTTCCTCGATCATTTTGAAATAGTGAGATTTCCAAACAAAAATTGATTTCTTTAAAACATAACTCATGCATTCGAGGATCGTATTTTAAACTTTATTCGAGTTTTTAAGGTTTACAAATTAAAGCCCGAAAATAATCAATACGGTACCAATTTTGGGTGTATGAGGGTGCTAATCCTTCCTCATGCGTAACCGACTCCCGAATTTATTTTTCTGGATTTCGTAGACCAACATATTTAAACGTATTTTAAACGTTTTGTGGTGATCCAATCACACTCAAATAAAAGATTGGTGGCGACTCCCATTTTCCAAATTTTAAAATAATTTTTCAAAACTCCGTTTTCAAAGTGATTTCGACACTTTTTATGAAAAAAATCTATATATACATATATAATGAGATTTGAATTAAGACTTATCTATTCGATTAATTCAAATTTTGAAACAAACGTTGACCCTTAAATATTACACCTTTTGAATCCTCGTATTGGTGAACATAAAAAGAAGTTATCCTTTGTGTATATGTGTGTTTTAGTGTTTCCCTTAATTGTTTGGCTAATTAAGTGCTCCTTATTTCCTTTGAAAACAAAGTTTGTATTTTGTTATAGAAATGAAAATAATGAATATTGATATTTAAAATGAAAAAAAATAAAATAAAATCGTATTTGAATATGTATAAATTAATATTGTACGTAAACCTGTTCATTATCTATCCAGGCCCGAAGGTCTGCGCGAAATTTGAGAGGGTTTGGGAAAAAAGATTAGGCTCAAAAATGGACTTGAGCAAAAAAATTAGACCCGTTTAAAATATGAGTCAGACTTGGGCTTGAACCTGGTCTGAGCCAACCCGTTTTAAGTTTATAATACTTTATATTATGTTATTTTTATATATTATTTTATTTAAAACACATAAAAATAAACCTATACTAAATATATAATACTATAATGTAACATTAAAATAATATGAAGATGACTATATAAAAACTTTCAATAAATAAAAATTGTATAAAATTATGAACCTCATGTGATTGCCTGATGGTCAAGGGTGTTCATAGCTTTAGGTGTGACTTGAGTTCAAGTCGCGCTAATCACGTTTGTTGTTCGGGCTTTGCCCTGTTATTGCAAAAAAATTGTATAAAATCATTAAATATTAAAGAAAAATAAAATAAATTTTAGTTAAATTTTTTTAAATAGTATGGATGGGCCTAAAATGAGTTCGGGTTGGTCTTTTGCAAATATGAGTGGATTTGAACAAAATTTTAGGCTTAGATTTCGAACCGGGCTAAGCTTGAACAAACATAAAATATGTTAATATCATGTTTAGACTCAGTCCAAATCCGATCCAACCCGACCCATGAGCACCTCTAATTGTACGAATAAAATTTACATTGGATAAATTTAATACCAAGAAAAGTAAAAAAAAAATTGTTAAAATAATATGTTGGTGAGTCAAATTTAATAAATAATTTATAGTTCATAGTTATATACAAAATGGATGATATAATATCTTCCTTTGTTGACCGTAAAAGGAGAAGTCATTGTTTTATGTTTTTTGGTATTTATTTGTGAGCCCTACACTCACATGCATCAAAATTATATAATAATAGAGCTTTGGAAATCTTCCTATTGTTGACCAAAAAAGGAGAAGTCATCCTCTTCTGTGTTTTGTTTCCTTTAATTGTGTGGCTAATTATGTGCTCCTTATTTCCTTTCATAACAAAGTTTTTTTTTTCTTTATTGGTAGAAATTAAAATAAATATATTTTAATTTAAAATCCGATTAAAGTTACTATTTGACCTCGTATAATTTAATATTGTTACGTGTAACATTTATATCGAATAATTTTTGCTACCTAGAAAAAAAAGTAGAAACAAATATATTGATTTGATGCAGAAGGAGGATTTTGGCATTTTGTGGAGATAAAGTTATTGGTAATCTGTGGTTTCTTGGTCTTTTGTATTATTGCAATCTGCTTGCTGTTATATTTCTTTGTAGGTTGTACTGCTGTTTTTGCAGCTCTGTCGATCAGACATGAACTGGGAATTATTATTACTCCATTTTTGTTTGTAATCAATTGATTGAGCTAATGTATATATATATAAAAATATGATGTAGAATTGTTAATTTGATTTTTAGCATAGTCGGTATTAATATCTTGTCAATATAAGAGGATATGGGTTCAAGTATGTTTAAGTGTGATTTTTTTTCCTATTTAAAGGTTAGAAAGGGATTAGGAGAGAAGCTAAAATTTTTTATAGAGAGACGAAATTAAATTGTATCTTCTTATGAGAGCTAAAATGCAATTTTATCATTTTAATAGCTTATATCTTTATAATTTTTAAAGGATTAAATCAAAATTTTATCATTTTTAAAGCCAAAACACAATTTTATCATTGTTAAGAATATTTGTTCTTTTTTGATAATTCGAGTGTAATTGAATTATTAGATTTTGGATATTTAGTTGCTTGTGAAATGCAATTTTAGCTTGTCACATGTTTCAAATTATCTATATGTATTTACATATTCTAGCTTTGCAAGATTTTATCACTAACACTTAAAAGGATCTATCTTTCAAGAAATTTATGAAGGTTTGAGTAAAAATTTAATTGAAAATAAATATGAATTTACAGAAAAAATATTGAAAATTCGGGTTTTATATGAATTAAAATGAGCTGGTAAAATTTGTTAATATTAGTGGCGTTTGTGAGAAAAATGCCACTAAAGATCATGTTCTTTAGCAGCGTTTGTGGGAAAAACGTCACTAAAGACCATTTTCTTTAACGACATTTGTGGGGTAAACGCTGCTAAATACCATGTTCTTTAGCGGCGTTTATGGTCTTTAGCTGCATTTGTGGGATAAGCGCCGCTAAAGACCATGTTGTTTAGCGGCGTTTGTGGGAAAAGCGCCGTTAAAGACCATGTTCTTTAGCGGCGTTTTAGGGAAAGCGCCGTTAAAGAGCATGTTCTTTAGCGGCGTTTTTGGGAAAGCGCCGCTAAAGATCATGTTCTATAGCGGCATTTTTTCCTCATAAACGTCGTGATTTTTAGCGGCGTTACAAGCGCCGCTAAATGTTTTAGCGGTACTTATAAGCGTCGCTATAGACCCAAAAAAACGCTGTTAAAAACCTGTTTTCCTGTAATGAATGTTAAAACAAAAAACAATATTGAAAATACTATCATAACTTTCCATGCAAAATCAGTCGGGGTTATGAAAGATATTGATTGGTTGAAGCATATTGCGAAGAAAGAAAGTAGTACTTGAATTGTTTTCTTGAAACCATGGGGAAAAGGTTTAAGCAGGGCTAGTGTTAGGAAATAGGTTACCATGAACACAACATAGGTTGGAATATATATAGAAAATAAGAAACCCAGATTGACCAAGTACTGATTTCCCTAGTGCTTTTGATCTCTTAGGCCATGATTTGTTGTCACCCTACCAAAACACCACCAGGTGGGCTAAGAGTGGCTTGGTAGGTTCCAGATAGAAGCAGCCCTAAAACTACTAGTAAGGCATTGCGGTCATCGCTTGATATATTATCCAAATCCTCAAAAATTATTGATGATGCTTTTGCGACATACATGACGATTTGTTTCTTCCGGTTAGATTTAATGTTTGAAACTCTTGGAATTAAGCTATCACGCGGAATTCTGATGCTTTCTCTGTTGTTATGTTGTTCTGCAACACCCAGTGCGGTTAAATCGGATTGATTGGTGGCATGCTCATCGGCCTAGCTACTTAATAGTAGTTTAATCATCTGTTTAATTGATAGTTTAAGATAAGAAAAAACTACAATCACTTAATCATGGCTATGGAGTACAAACCTGGGTTTGATTATTTCTACCAGCTATGTGTAATGCAGTGTTTCCATCTTCGTCCTTTCTATTTACCTCTTCCCAATAATAGTCCTTCTTAAGCATTCGAATTAGAATCTGAATAACATCCAATCTTTTTTTTCCGTTGCAATATGGAATGCACTGCGATTCTCAGTTGTAACTATTTACCTCTTCCCAGTAATAGTCCTTCTTAAGCATTCGAATTAGAATCTGAAGAACATCCAATCTTTTTTTTCCGTTGCAAATGGAATGCACTGAGATTCTCAGTTGTAACATCTCGGATACAATCAAGACAAGCCTTCAAAAATCTTTTCAACAGACTATCATGGTCTGCAACTTTACTAATATAGTGCAACGGAGTCTCACCATTCTCCCCTCTGATACGAACAAGATCTTTATCAATTTCTACGAAACGAAACACCATCTCTTTATGACCCTTTTCCAATGCAAGGTGAATGGGGCTCAAACCTTGTTGGTTTAGCCTCCTAGCAAATGATGGCTTCAGCTTCATCATCTCCATTGCAAACCCGATGCACCGTTCAGCTGCAGCTACATGTAAAGGAGTCTCGATAAACTCCACTTCATCGAAGCGCCTCAAAACATTTCCGTTTCTTTGGATCAATCTATACAATTCACTGACATATTCCATACGAGAAATTGTTCTGAAACTTTCGTCCATGTTTGAAACAAGGGACAATTTCACAATAGGAGACAAAAATTGAAAGGGTTAAAGGGCACTTAGAGGAATTAATTTTACTTCGCTTGTTTGAGGAAGAAAGAGGAGAATTGTTTCTTTTATATAAGAATTTATATTGGTTTGTATTTTTTTCAGTCACGTCCAAAGGTGCGTATCTTCATGTACGAGCTACATACACTTTTTGTGTAAAACGTAGGAGAGGTTTCCACTTTCAAAGGTGTTTATCTTCGTTTTGGAGCTATGGTTCACTTTTAGTATGGTTCGATCAAACCATTTTTTTTTTCTTGTTTTGCATTTCTTTCGTCCTACATCTTTGGATGGTTTCTTTTTCCTACTATTCATAATTCCAAAACTCTTAAATAAAAAAAAATACATATATAAGCATACTCGAACTCCATCTTTTTATATGCGATAATAGCAACGATGTCAATTGAATGAAAACTCAATCAACAATATTGTATTTTGTTACTTCATCTGTTTCAGACTGAATGTTATTATTTTCTTTTTAGTATACCATTAATGTATATTCTTCTTCTCTATTTGTTGAGTGTTTTTTCTTATGGCTCTTAGATGATGATGTTTGGCTATTTATATGGTATGGATACTGTTCATTGATGTGATATACTAGATAGATTCCATGCGTATAAACACATATTCTACTATATACTTAAAACGTGTTTATATGATATCATGCGCGGTATAGTGTGTAACTTTGCAAGAGAATATAGGTATCCATCCTGTGAACATCCATTATCATGCGAGTTTGGTCTGTGAGCTCAGTATGCGAGCTCGATGGAATCCTACCCGAACCCATTCAAATTTTGAGCCGGTAATAACAAGTATCATAACACTACTCATTTACTTCCTTTGCTTTCTTCAAGGAGAAGAAAAAAAATTTTATACTAGGTATGGGTGATGTATTATTGTAGGTTTTATGCAAGAACATGTGGAAATTCAGAAGTTGACGACTTAAAGAGACTTGGTATTTCAGGGATGATTTGTTTTCAACATTCTTTCAAGGGATTAAAGAGGCATCATATGTAGCTGTTATAATTAACACTAATGCTATTAGAAATGTGTTACGCATTTTGATAAGTGTTAAAAGTAACATGTTTTAATCCTATTTTTAATGGGATTTTGGGTGATTATTCGATGTTAATAGTAAATTTTATGCTCCTATTCTTTTAAATTCAAGTTTTTATACTTAGGAGAACATTTGGGAGCAAAATGAGCGAAAATTAGAAATTCGGAGCAAGTTACAGAAGTCACATCGGTTGACTACTTCCACACGACCTAAACACATGGGCGTGTGAGCCACATGAGCTACCACATGCTCATGTTGCAGGTCGTGTCGTTTACACAGGATTGCACCCTAAACTACGAGAAAACACAATTCTTATGTTTTTCGGGTATTCTAAGACGTATATATGACAAAAATAAAAAGATATATAGGAGTGAGTCGTCATAAGATACTCAAGAAAACAACTTGAAAAACACCATTAAAGCATATCCTAAAGTAGATTTCCGTCAAAATTGAAGACTTCCTTTTGATTTCTTAAGAGATTATAATGAGTTTCTTTATTTCTTTCAATTATACTGTCTTTTGTATGTTTTTGTTTTCAAGCATGAACTAATTTTCTAAATATTTAAGGGACATCACTACAACAAGATAAGTTTACCGCGACACTTTTTTTGACTTAAGACGACACAAAAAATGTTGTGTATAGCGATGCTTCTCCCGACACTTCCAAAAAGGTTGTTTTTAGTACAGTTGGCATAGGTCCCACGACGCTATTGAAAAAGCATTGGCATAAGTCAATGTAAGCCGACCTTTATTGAAGGGTTGGCAAAGATCTAATCAAGGCCAACCTTTAAAAAAGTTGAAATAAATCTTATCTAAAGCAACCTTTTAAAAAAAATTAAGATAGACTTGTTTAATACAACTTTAAAAAGGTTGAGATAAACCTTATTTAAGGCAACTTTTAAAAAAGGTCAAAATAAATATTGTTTAAAACAACTTTAAAAAAGTTGAAATATATATTATCTAAGGCAACCTTTAAAAAAAATTGAGATAAACATCTAAAACAACCTTTAAAAGGTTGAAATAGATCTTGCGTAAGGTAACTTTTTAAAAAGGTTGAGATAAATTTGTCTAAAGCAACTTTAAAAAAATTGAGATAAACCTTGTCTAAAACAACTTTAAAAAAAATTGAGATATATCTTGTTTAAGGCAACTTTTAAAAAAGATTGAGATAGACATATCTAAATCAAACTTTAAAAGGTTGAAATAAATTTTGTCTAAAACAATATTTTAAAAAGGTTATAATAAACTTTATCTAAAGCAACCTTTAAAAAAAATTAAGATAAACCCGTCTAAAACAACCTTAAAAAAGTTGAGATAGACACGTATAAAACAATTTATTTATTTTTATTTTAATATTAGTATATTTTCATAAACATTTACGGTGAATAATAATAGAAATTGTGCTTTAAATACAACTAAAAATATATATAATTAAATTAAAATAAAAATTAAATATTCACTACAAAAATCAATCCAACAATCAAAATACACTAACATTTAGCCGAAATGTATACAACTAGCATTCAACCCAATGTATACAAGTAAACAAATGAGTTTGAAAATTCTTGTAAGTGAAGATAACCATGAATCATTCCAAATTTCTTGTTCATGGCTGCAAGCTTTGGATTAGCCTTTGCAGTTTCCTGAATCTTCAACCGTCCAATTTCAGCATAATGTTTGCTCCTCTCTCCACTTTGTGCCTTTGCTTCATCATCTGCAATATCATTCATAATCATATCACAAAGGCATTGCATTTATCCAACTTCAAATCAGAAAATCAACAAGAAAGCCAAGCTAAAATAACAAAAGCTATATCCAAAACTGTAGCAACTAATTGACTTATTTCAAAGGTTCCTAAGAAAATATAAAACACAAATCAGAAAATGCTTAACGCTGTCAACTCTCGTGCATCATTTAACACAAGCATCCACTCCACTAAATTTTATACTACCATTCTCTAAAATTTATAAGCCTTAAACATTTTAGACTTGAAATTACGGAAAATAAAAATTCTTTTTCATTTGCCAACTGGCTGAACCCTAGAAATGAAATTGAATTTCACACATTTATATTAATTAACATGACATCTCAGAATTCAAATTTCTATGATCAACAGGAACTAGATAAACCCAATGAGTAACCTCAATGGTCATGGAAGTAAAAACGAACAAATTGGATAGATTGAAGGCAAATGCAGAGACAAAAAGATTGAAAGATCCATAATCAAACATCATTAAACAAAATACAAGAATGATTGCTCTTTTCTCACTAGATGTGAAACCCTTGTGCTTGGAACTTTACTTAATGATTGAAAGATCCAAAATATTGTGTTCTATTCAGAGTTATCGAGCAACATTTTCTAATTCAGTTAAGCAAGACAAAAGTACAAGAACTGAACATGTTATAGCTTGAGCAAACTGTGTTAACAGCATAGCCTCTTAGATAAAAAGCAACTTGTTTACTTATTAAACAAACAAATCTAACAAAATGCAAAGGAATTATCAGTTCAGATGAAGCCATAACAAACCAATGGCACAAAAAAGTTTCTTAAGAATGGCTTAAATGCTATTATCACATACCTTTTCCAACAATTTCTGGCTCTCAGGAGGTTGTTTCTTCAAGCTCTGTGACAATATTACTGTAAGCAACTCTGGTTTCTCTGCTCTTAAAGCACCTCCGATGACAGCTGCATTAGTACCTGATGCACCTGATGTGAAAATATGGTTTTTCCACAAGCCATGTTAGCAGGAAAAGTGTATATTTTCTTGGAGAAAAAGAATGTGAGACTTGAATATTGCAGCAAGATTCTGATTTAATCTTCTTCTTAGTAAATTTTATTAGCTAAGAAGTAAAGTAGATTCAAAATCCAGAATACTAGATTACATGCAAGCTCATTAATAATCTCAGCTCAAGAAATATCGAATAAAAAAGAAACAGAGAAAACCATTTACTGCCATTTTCTTTAATGCAACCACAGCAAATATGAAAAGAAAAAATAGAAAAATCCACTCAATCAAATCAAAATATGAGGCAGATTCACTAAGAAGTTAGAACAAAAGGAAATATATCAAATTAAAAAAAAAACTCTAATAAGAACCTGAATGATATTCACAGCGAGTTCCATATTCATTAAAATGTTTTATTAAAACATTGGGAAATATCAACGAGGTTCCCAAATAAGAAACCCTAATATATAAATCAACGTAAGAGGCTAGGCATAAAAAAGAAAATAAAATTGTGATCCTAAATCATGTCCACGAAGCTGAGGTTCGGACTTGCCTTAGTAATAGAATGTTGGGATGGGCAGGCATTAACAGCAAGGGGGCCTCGACGAGTAGCGAGTGTGATTCTTCCAGGGCGCGACGGCCTAAGGCGGGGTCTGCCTCTCTCGGTAGTATTTCGATTTACCATATCATCCAGAGGGGTAGCCATGAAACAAAGCTAAAACAAAAACAGAAAACCAAAGTAAAATAGATATTTATTGCACAATCGAAGAGGAGGAAGAGAAAATTACCGGAGCTAAGGAAGGTCAGGAGGTAAAGGGAAAACTACCTTTACATTTGGGGGGTTTGCTTTTGGGATAGGAATTAGGAAATGGGAATGGGTTTTTAATTTGGGGATTTGGGGGGAAGAAAACATAAAAGCAAAACAATTTAGTTTTTTTTAGTTTATATTGGCTACAAAATTTTAGATTTTTTTTAAATTTAATTCTTAAACTTAAATTAAGTTGATGACATAGCAAATATTAATTTTTTATATAATTCTTTTTATTTTTTTAGATTATATATTTTAAAATTTTTAATTGAAGACATAGCATTTCTTGTTATTATATCTTAACAAAATTTAAATTTAAATATTAAATTACGAAAAAATACTAAATTTCAAGCCTAATTAAAAAAAACAAATTCAATAGGTAAATATTGCTTTTAAATTGAATTACTTAGAATAATTAATTTTTTAAAATTATAAACAAACAACATATTTTCTTTTATAAATTTTAATTATTTAGTTTTTTTCATAACTTAATATTTTTAATTTTTATGTAACAATTTTTTTAAAAATTAGAAATTTTTGTGCAATTTTTCTCATGTCATTGATACATAATTTTGATAATTATTTTACTTGGAACCTATAATCCTAAACTTTAAACTTGAATCCTGAATCTTAAACATTGAATCTCGATCCTTTTAAGGTTTAGAGTTTGGGTTTGAAATACAAGGTTCAGGATTTGAGGCTCATGATTTAAGGTGCATGTTTAGGGTTTTAGGATTTAAGATTATAAGTTATGAGTTTAAGGTTTAGTGTTAGGTTTTAGGGTTTTAGGTTATGAGTTTGGAGTTTAAAGATTAACACACATGATGTAGATGAGAGAATATTTTATTTATAAAAAATTGTTGATTGCTTAATTTATTTTTAATTCTTTATTTAAAGATTTTATATAAAAATATTGTAATAATATTTATTATCATTAAAAAAACTTCAAAGTTTTTTTCAATTAAATAATACTTTTTATTTTCTGTAATTAATATGAATCCTAAATCTTAAACCTCGAACTTTAAGATTTAGAGTTTGGGTTCAAGGTTTAAGGTTCGAGTTTAAGGTTTAAGGATTTGGGTTATGGATTATGAGTTGGGGGTTTAGTGTCTATGGTTTTAATGTTTTGGGTTATGAATTTGGGGTTTAATGATCACTTTTTATCTTCTAGTTGAACTAAAATGCCTAAGTATTTGATGCCAATACATTTATTTTATGGGAAAATATTTAATATATTGTTAGTGAAGTTTTTAGACTTTACAAGTAGGGTTAAGGGTTGATAATTTTCATATAGAAGTATTGTAAAATATTAAAAAAAAACTCAAAAACAATTATTGTTCAACATCGCATCAAAATATAAGATAAGTTAAAAGTTCAAGATAAAGAAATTCTAGGTTAACGAATCAATAAAACTCCAAATTATAAGATAAATACAGTTCCCAACAAATAATTCAAAAAAGTATCGTGACACATATGCCAACTTTTTTTGCGTCGTCTTAAGTAAAAAAAACGTCGGCATAATTCAACATAAACCGACCTTTATTGAAGGGTTGGGATAAATTCGTCTAAGGCAACTTTAAAAAGGTTCTGGTAGGCCTTGTCTAGGATAACCTTTAAAAAAGGTTGGGATAGACTTGTCTAAAGGCAGCCTTAAAAAAGTTAGATAAACCTTGTCTAAGGCAACCTTAAAAAGGTTGGGATAAACCTTGTTTGAAGCAACCCTTAAAAAATGTTGGGATAGACCTTTTTGAGGCAACCTTTAAAGAAAGTTGGAATAGACCTTGTCTAAGACAATATTAAAAAGGTTGGCATAGTGTTGGATAAAGCCAATTCTTATTTAAGCGTTGCCTTAGGCATGCATATCCCAACCCTTATACAAGGAATTGGTCAAAGTGTATGCCGGCAAGTCTATCCCAACACTTAGGAAAGTGTCAAACCAAAAGTGTCGTCATAGTGTTAGACAAAGCCAACTCCTATTTAAGCGTTACTTTAGGCATGCATATCTGTAACACCCTTACACCCAGTCCATACGTATGAACCCGATATAGGAGTATTACAAGCACAGTCCGAGAAGCAAAATCGAGAAAAATAAAATTTTTCTTTCAAATGGTGTATATTTAAATCATTTTATCCAAAATATCGTAATACAATCATGTATAATTAAAATCGAGACTTAAAATCAATTTAAAAATAATAAAATATGATTTTTGATTTGAAACAATATAAATTATCGATACCAAGTAGTTGGTATCGATACCTTTTGTAAATTATCGGTACCAAAAGTAAAAATCGAGACAAACTAGACATTTTGTCAACCTGGTATCGATACCTTTTATAAGGTATCGATATTTTTTTCAAAAATATTGGTACTGTTCTGAAAAATCGAGACCAGAAGAGCTCTCTAGAATTTTGGTATCGATACCTTCTCAAAGGTATCGATAATTTTGCCAAAACCTGCATAAAAATCAATCTTTAACTTCATAAAAACCCCTTGTTTAATTTCCAATTCAAACCAACTTTTAGAAACAAATATAAAACATTAAAATACACATTAAATGGCTCTCAATAGAGCTCTGTCGAAACCACCTCGAAAACGAATAGTTTCGGAGAATATTTTAAGTTTTGGAAAATGGGAATAAAAAGGGAGTCGCCACCAATCTTTTATTTGGGTGCGATTGGATCACCACAAAAAAACATTTAAAAAAATGTTAAAACATCGGTCCGCGAAATCCAGAAAAATAGGTTCGGGAGTCGGTTACGTACGAGGAAGGATTAGCACCCTCGTACGCCCAGAATTTGTACCACATGATCATTTTCGGGTCTTATTTTATGAAAACAATGAAAGCTCGAGTGAAGTTTAAAATACGGTATTCATTTTGAAAGGCTCTGAGTAGTTTTAAAGGAGACCTTTTTAAGAAGAACTCGTCCTCGTATTTCATTCCTCTTATGAGAACTAGAAAGCGTGTCCAACACATTAGGACACTACGTTCTCGGAGTATCGAAATTGAAGGACGTTTAGGGAACTTTTGAAGAGAGTATTCGATCGCGTGATTTATACGAAAATCATACCTAGCACGTTAAGGCACGATTTTTTCGAGGTTTCCTTGTGAAGGAACATTGTCTCGTTCATTTAAAAAATTTGGATACGGATAGGGGTGTATTGAAAACTTTTGAAGAGGATATTTCTTTTCGTACGAATTACGAAAATCATGCCCCGCACGTTAGGGCACGATTTTCGAAGTTTTCACACGAAATAATATTGCCTTATTTTCGTCATGAAAGTTCTTCGTATATATTTTTGAGAACTTGAAAATTTCGTATGAAGGTTAAAATGCAATCCTCAAACACATGATTTGAAGAATTAAAAGGAATACTTGTTCACTTCGATTTTCACGAAGATTTGAAGTCGCGACCAACACGTTAGGACACGACATTCTCGGAGCCTCGAAGTGAACGGGTGTAAGAAGAACTTGAAAAGGATATTCGGTTCACGCGAATTATACGAATAAATCGCACCCGACACGTTAGGGCGTGATTTTCCGAAG